>CM060860.1:619831-1100129 GCA_030737845.1 Acorus calamus
GGAACCTATGTTAAAAACTTGAATAACCACTAGAAATATGGCAGCCAAGTCATCCATTTTCCAAGTTTATTAGCCATCACTATGGGAATGCAGAGATTTACGTACAAAATTTTGCTCGAATCCACTGGATATTCCTCATACGTCGTCATTGCCAGCTGATTGAATACATCAAATCAGTATGTCTTAATAGACACATTCAAACTAACATCTACAAAACAGCACTCAACACATTTAACAAAATATCTAGCAATACTCTTTCTTCCATGCAAAATTCAGGCACTGGGCTGTATTGAGTTAGGACCTACTTCAGCAAGCATTCTATTCACACAAGCAAAGGTGAAAAAAACATGATGGATGCAGGTGGGCATTGACAAGTTGTATCTTATATGAAAAATCATAATACTTGTATACGAGAATGTGTATTTTTTTATTAAATTTTTTTCAATACATATACTATATACTACTGGCATCTTAATGCAGTACCAATTCAATTAATTATTTTGTTGTGGTGCTACAAGGTTTGATCTGCACTGATTTTTCTCTAAAAAAATCTAGAATTATCGAGAATAGATTTTTTCCCCCTTTCAAAAGAAGCAGTCAATCTAAACAGTCTCAGAGAAGACAACACTTGTCATGTTCCTAGAGAAGAGACTGCAGCTTCTCCAACAAACAAACCATCAATAAGGTTCATCTAGCAAAAATTTCATTGCTGTACTACAATTTTTTTGTTCTCATCCATCATAAGCAACAAAGAAACCATCAGACTGGAATTAACAATTAGAAGTAAAAATCAGGATGACACTAATACCAGGATTCAAACATTCCTGCAGACAAGTCTAACTTTTACAGCCCCAATGATTACTTGACAACCTCAGAAAAAAATTCCAGTCATATCTTCAGCCATCTTATGAGCACACTCTTTCACTCTGCCGAATCATCCTATTCAAAATTTTGCTAGAAGCCACTAGTGTTTGTCACACGTCATCATTGGAATCTGATTGCATGCAAAATAACAGCACATTGCTCAGGTTAACAGGAAATTACAACAAAACAAGCAGAAGTCAACACTTACAGAATCCAGTGTTTACATTTCATGAGGGGTTTTACTGATTTATCATTACATTACAAAATCTACATTTTCCTCTGCCTTCAAACAAATCAGGGTCACGGGGAATTTAATGAAATTTTTGAATCCATCTTTTAATGCTCTCCACAAACAATATATGGAGAGGATTCTGGAACTTAAAAACAGAAGCCCAACGAAAAGAAAGTAAAATTTTATTGACGATAATGCATTACGACCAAGTGCATGGGCTGAACTGACATTCAAGCTAAAAAATCCCAAATAAAATTCATTAGTCTCTTTTACAACACATGGCAAACAATGACCACTCAACTACGGGAAAGATCGCCATCTCACATAATCTACTGTTGAAATTAATCTTTCATATCCCAACTCGATAATGCATCCATGAAACCAAGTTATTCACATTTCCCTGCTTCATCTTCATCTAGTTTCATCGCCTACAACAGGAAGAAGGAAAAATAAAAAAGAAAACAAAACTCCGTTTTTTATCAAAATTATATAAACGAGGAACAGAAAAATGGAAGCTGGATTGAGAAATGAAATTCACACACAAAAAAAAAGTTACAATTTTCTTAAGGAAATTGACATGCAACCTTACACTTCCATATATTGATGACTGATCTATAATTGTGCAGTAATAGGAAGGATAATATTACTACTGTGTATCCGCAGCAAGAGACCATAAATCTCATTTCAGTATAAAACAGAAATAAGAGCCCAAAAATCAATTTGCAAGGGCATTGCAGGTATCATTATATATTCAAACTATCCATTGAAATGGAATACTTTCATGCCCCGGCACAAAAAGAGAAGTGAATGAACACGAAAGCAGATGAGAACCAAATAGAAAGATAGCAAGCTATCATAATCTTGAGTCAACCAATTATAGCACTTTCCATCCTTGCATGGATGCCAACTCTAATCTCCGAAAAGATGAACTAAACAATTGCTTTTATCTGAACCTACAAGGGAAAGTTGAACTCCCAACAAGCACCCTTTCTATTTCCAGAAAAATTGATATTGATCATCCTCTTTTCATATGCAGGGAAGGATTAAAGAGATGAGCAATTGGTTCCATATATATGGAAGCATTAATATAACTACAGGTGGAACCCACTTCTTAGCCAGAGAAAATCAGACTTCACTCTTCAGCTTCAAGACTCCAGTCTTAATGATGTAGTATATCTGAAATAACTTCATGAAGAAGAAATCTAGGGTCACCTCATATTCTACAGAAAGCATCCAGTCAACATTTACCTCAAAGGGTGTGTTACTTCTTTTTATAGTTAATGCAAGCATTAGACTTAGAACTAAAATGATGGTGTTGTGACTTGTGTGTATAATATGACTGGAATTAATATAGGTAGAATTATAATCTCATTGGATATTCTAATTGAATTTCTGAGCTTCTGCAAAGGCTACATGAATGGATAAATACATTTGCAACCCAGACTGCACGTGAAAAAATATTTTAATATGCATAAGTCTCATAAACACAATAGATATTCCTGAACTTTTAAAAGACGATTCCTTTGATTATAATAAAACTTTTTAGGTATCCTTGTGCTTATTCTGATATTGTGTGAGATTTCAGATTTTTAGCAAGACAGCAGGAGAAAACTACTTTAGTTGAGATGATGATGAAACTGTAGATTGTTTTGACAGGCTACATTCTTTTGATTCATTGTTTTCATGCTTCCACTAAAATTGGTAGCTGGGAGATGGCCTAAAGATTTACCATAGCTTAGATAAGATAGCTATCTCACCCCCATCACCAGCTAAAGAATTCAGTAAACTCGTAAGGTTGTATACCTTAAAATTAGGATCTGATATCCAATTCATTTCAAATTCATTCAAGTATTACCCCCATTCACAATTTCCAAGAACACCAAACTTGGAAGACCTTCACGGCAGGCCTTATATACAGTAAATGTTCACAAACACATTCAAACAAGAGAATCAAACACAGTTGCATATCAATGTATTCTTAAGTCTCAAAATACGATCTGCATGACATGGATGATGGAGATGGAAAACAGGTTCGATAGGGGTCACTGATATTGAAAGGGTGACAGACATTTTTGTCCTCAAACGTCCATTTGGGTGACTCGAATAATCCTCTCAAGGCCTTTTTAAGACCTAAACCATACTATTCATCCCAGGGGAAAAAAACACAGCTTTTTAGTTGGTATTTTTTTAATAGAATAAGTACATATACCTTCAAATGCCCAGACCACAAACCCACCACCTTCACTTGCTCTCATAATTCTATAAGTTTTCAAATTAAAACAACGAACACAAGCTACAACACACGACAAAATCCATTGCAAACATAACCCTAGATCAACCAAAGCATCACAAAAACAGGAATAAACAATGAAACACAAACACAAAGCGGGAAAGTGAGGAATACCTTCAGAGAGCCAACCGCGGCCGCGGCGAGAGACGGAAAGCATCGAAGTCATCAGAGCGGACGCCGTCACACTGTGCAACGGCATCAACGAATCAACGCAGCAGCTCATCTCAACCGGAGACCTCAACACGTTCACAAAAAAAAAATCATTCAAAAATCAATCCCAAACACCAAACCCTATCGTGAGACAGAAACAGAGATCTGAATCAGGTACCTGAAAATGCGTGGCTGCGATGGCGTCCGCTTGGGGAGACGAAAGGGAGAGCGAGCGGCGGATCTGGCTTCGGAGGTGAATCTAGCCGCCGCATTACGGAGCGGGGACGAGCGGAGGACGGATCGGGCGGTGGTGGCGGCCATCGAAGCGAGGGTTTCGCGAGGCGGAGGCGATGAAGAGTTTCTGCGTGGCAGAGACGATGATGTAATGGTAATGAAAGCCCTCCAAAAACCCTACACACGTGTAAATGTGGGTTATGGTTAGGGGAGGTAAACGAGCCGAACGAGCTGAGCTTTGACATGTTCAAGTTTGGCTCACTTATAAACGAGTCGAACCGAGTCGAGCTTACGAGTCTCAACGAATCCAGTGTACTTCATTTATGATTTTTAGGGATTGAAAACAAAATTTTAGTCTAAATGAACCAAGTTCATGAGCTTAAATGAGCATAATTTTGTATTAATTTAATGTTCTGATTTTATAACGGATTTTAGTCAAGCTTCAACTAAGTTTTAATAACACAAACGAGTCGAATTTGAACATAAAATGAAACTTGATCTAGGTCCCGAGCCTAACCGAGCATTTAAACTTGTTCAAGCTCGCTCATTTATCTAAATGAACGAGCCTGAACGAGCTTAAACTGAACTGAGCCCGAGCCGAGCCTGAGCGGCTTGGTTCGTTTACCAGCCCTAGCTATGGTGGACTTTTTCTTACACCCGTATTGGAAAAATGGGCCGGCCCGGACCAGCCAAGCAAAGCAATCCACTATCATTTTTCTTTTATTTTTTTGTTTATTTATTTATTTATATCGAAGGGATTCTGTGACTGACTTTACAGTTGAGCTGGGAATGCTACCTAAACCTATTTGTTTCGGTCCCACGAAAAATTCTTTCGAATAGTCACCAACAAACAAGTGGGTAAAGTCAGCGCTAAGAGCGAGGACATATCGGTAACATCGCTAAGCCTGGAACCGTTGTGTTACGACCACTGTCACAACTGAGTGGATAGATATTTGAACTGAATATCTAAAATAATACTTGTATATGATATGTGACAATTATTCATAAATAAAGGTGTGTTTGTGCACAAATTGAAAGAAAAAAAAAAAGTGTGAATGAATTTTAATCAAAATGAAAGTGGTGAAAAATATTTTTTTTATATACCAATTTTCATAGTATTGTGCATGTGGTGGAAGATGATAAAATAATTTTCTATTATTTTTTTTCAAATTCTTGGGGAAGGAAAATTTTTTCCCACCTTTCCTAATAAACATGATAAGGAGGAAGAACGATGCAATTTTTTTTTACCTCGTTTGACAAAAACATTAGCTTTTCCGATAGTAAAAGAATATATATATATATATATATATATATATATATATATAGTCGAGTGATTCAGTGCGGGATGCGGGAAGCGACGTCGGTCGTTCGATCGCGGGTCCATCGCATTCAACGGTCGATGTGAATCGCACCCGACTGTCCGATGCGATGGACCCATGATCGCTTCCCGCATTCCGCACCGAATCACTTCCCTATATATATATATATATATTTTTTCATTTTCCTTCACTTTCTATCATATTCAAACACAAGCACTAATATATTAAGTCTAAAAATCCAGAAGTGGAGGGGGAGAGAGCAGAGCGGACGTCGGGCGAAGGATGGGCTGTGAATTTGACGGGTTGGGCCGGGCCGGGTTGTCTCGCCCGTTTATACCTCTAACCGTGCCGATGATGACCGTGTGATCTTCACAAAGGTCAATCGACGAAGATCAGGATAAGGTAACGTAAACCGCGAAGCACGTGATGACTGTTCTCCACTTCGGCACATTAAATCCTCCTCTGTCTTCCCTCCTTCAAACAAACAAATTTTGGGGTTTTAGGTCTTCACATCGACGAATCGAGGGGTGATGGCTTTGTTATTCAAGGTGAGAATCCGATCCTATAGTCTTGTTTGATCTTTCCAGATTCCAAACACACAGATTGAGAGGCGTTCAATTTTTTATATTCCAATCACTCCGTCTTCAATTTTTTCTGAGTTGAATTGAAATCACACATTGTTGAGTTTATGATTCTTGTTTTACAAAGATACTCTTGTTTGCATCGTAACCTACACAAGCGAAAATCGTTTTTTGCATCTCTTTTTGTTCTCCATGAGTGATTCCTGCTTTAGGGTTTTTTAAAAAGGCGGTTCTTTTCGTCACCATTTTGTTCGGTTCGTTTAAATTGAACTGGTTTTCTATGGTAGGACCCAAACAAGCTTTCGGCGTACCGGGACCGAAGGTTTCCCGGGACGCAAGAGGAATTCGAGTATGCATTGCTGACTTCCACCACGGTCTACGTCGGAAACATGTCATTCTATACGACCGAGGAGCAGGTCTATGAGCTGTTCTCTCGAGCCGGGGAGATTAAGAAGATCATAATGGGTTTGGATAAGAACACAAAGACTCCGTGTGGATTTTGCTTCGTCTTGTAAGTGGAGATCTCTCCTCTTTGAAGCTTTTAAGTAGCTTAGTGAATGGTTCATGTTTTGTATGTTGGGCTTTTGCTTATTTCGGCAAAGACTCAGTGCTTTTCCACATATTCAATGATTACATGAAGAAAATTTTCAAAATATAGTTTTTATAGTGATTTATAGAATATGATCAGTGCATTTTATAGTGATTTATTGACTGACTCACTATTAATAAATCTGTGTTGCATTGGAATGATTAATCTGTTATTGCAAATGGTGATAGTGTAGTGTTTTTAATTGTAATATTGTTATTTCTAGACAATATTATCTCTCCTTCCACCTCCCCAGAGTATTTTCTGTATCAATTATCATGTCACATCACTTTATTTTTTTAACCAAGAGCCAAGATGCCTTTAAGCCTGTTCTTCGAAGGTTGTGTCGAAGAAGCTTAGAAAGAGAGAGAGGCATAATGTAGTTCTCCATTTTTTCCCCTTAGGAGTAGAATCTTAGCAGGCATGAGAAGCCCAGTAAATAAATAAATTGGTAGATACACATTTCTGCAATGTTAATTTTAACTCCCCATCACGCTCTTCATATTTATATCCATGCACCTTGTCAAATACTTTGCTTCGTAGATTCTGTAGGATGAGGTAGCTGCACCATCTTCTCTTTTCCTTTGTTTGAACCACCAGAGATATTGGTACATACAGCCCTTTTGTGCCCAGCCCTGTTGCATTTCTGGCAAACAATTGGACTGCTGCATCCCTTCTCCAATGACCTCGCCTAAGACATCTGAAGCATGCTCTGGTATTCACCGGATCTCCCACCACTTGAGGGCGCCTCCATTTCCTCCCCACCACTGTACAAGCCACCTCCAATGCCTCCCTACCAGGTATGCCTTTGCCTGATGCCACCTTTTGAATTTCCAGTGTGCCACCGACGCTTCTTTCTGCCCCTGCCGATCGTCCTCTCACCACGTGTTTGCTCTCTTGCACTATCTCCATCACTCTCTCGTATTCTCTCAGTCTAAGGATAGTGTGTAATCTTAATTCAGAGGAGAGGCTTACCCTGATTTGATCATTTTTTTCTTCAACCAGAGGTGGGGAAATTACCACTTGTAATTTTGTCAATAACGGCCAACTTCAAAGATACAGTGGGGGACTTAAGCTTATTAGTTATTTCCAATGGTTAGCACATGGGATTGAGGCATCTTCCCAAAAGAATTAAGGAAAAAAATAAACCCCAAAGGAAAAACAATGACCAAAGGACATTACTCCGATTAGATCATACCTCAATGTTTATCTTTTTCCTCCTCGCATTATAATGAGAAGTCTGCAACTTAGGTCAAAATGTCCTTGAAATCATTGTGTGCACTTGTGAATTCAACTTTCTTCTCCTTTTGGGACTTATCGTTGAAATATTGAGTTATAGTTTTTCTTCCATTCTAATAGAAAGATAGCTGAGGCTCTTGATTGAAGAAACATAATTGAATTTGCACCGAAATCACTGCAATGCGAGAAATTAATAATCATGATTTACAAATGAATCATACAAGTTTGGTTTTCATGTGATGTTGCTCTGATGTGTGAGTTCGCATTGAAGCCAGAGATTGAAAATGATTAAATGCATCAAAGTTTATAGATTATGGTTTCTCGAGTTACTAAGTTGCTTGGTCTATCCATACTCATCATATTGGGTTCCATTAGTCATATCACTACTAAAACCCATACTCGCTATGGAGCACTCCAATATTGTCACAGGCTGCTGTTATTAAAGCAAAAAACTAATCTTTTGAAACTGGAAATCCATATTAAAACCCGTCTGCGACCTTGTATATTGTTCAAATTCTTTGCTGAAGGAACTCAAGAAAATATCTGATTCTTTTTTTTACTTGTAGAATATCTACGGTCACATAATCTCGGCATTATGCTGGGATGCATTATGCATATGTATGCAGGTAGTCTCTGCTTTGTAGAAACTCGCTATATTTTGACTATTGACTCAGTGGGTCCTATTGTAATTATTTATACTGCTCTTTTGGTATGACTCTCTGATGATGAATGATGATGATGATCATTCAGTCTTTGCCAGTGATCTTGCATCAGTGGATTACCATCCCACAAACTGTTTATGCAGATGTTTCTTTTTGCTCTCAGAGCAGTTTTGCCCATTACTTTCAGTTAACTTATCTAATCTCAATTGGATGTTATGTGTTTAGATTCTATTCTCGGGAGGATGCGGATGACACAGTTAAATATATAAGCGGGACAATTCTTGATGATCGCCCAATTCGTGTGGATTTTGATTGGGGCTTTCAGGAGGGAAGGCAATGGGGTCGTGGTCGGAGTGGTGGACAGGTGAACATTTATTGTATGTGGTATCCATGTATTCTGTGTTATTTTTCATATTTTAAAAGCTTTGGTTGCTCTAACTTTGCAAATTTTCATTGCATAGGTGCGGGACGAATATCGCACTGATTACGATCCTGATATCCTTTCAATGCTTAAGTTATTACTCATTTGATTTCATAGTTCTAAAGTGCTTGTCCATATGTGCAATAATTATGCTTTGGAATTTTTTTCGGAGCAGGAAGCATGTTACTCTTTGCAGTTCCCATAAGTAGGTTGATTTTTATTTTCAAAGTTTTTCACTCATTCCTGCAGTGCATATTTATATTGCATATTGTATCTGTTCTATTTCCTTGACAAATTACACGCAGAGGTGGTTATGGGAAGTTGGTCCAAAGAGAGCTGGAAGCACAAAGACAGTTAGTGGATTATGGAACAGGATCTCTGGACTCTTTTCAATCAATCGTTCCATCTAACTGTATGTTTCTCATATCATAGAAGTTGGAAATTGCATTTTTTTTATTTGAGCAATGGGGTAATAATTTATGTTGTACTTCTGATAAAAAGCTTATATTTTTACTGACCAAAATACCTGAGAATAAAGTTATCTGTGAGGACGTGGTTTTTGAGCACCATGGTCTCAACCAACACCCGTGCTTGGAAGTTGGAAGTTGATATTTATGTGATCATATTGGCACTCAGTTTCTATATTGTTGTGCAGTTCATGATCATTAGCATTGCGAGGTTGTCAGAACACCCAGCATAAGGACTCCTTATTGATGCATGTTTTGATTATTTTAATGATTTCCACAGATGGTAGGCATGGTGGTGGACAGGGACATGGAGGTTCATATAGACGTGGGCGAGGTACGTCATGAGATTGCTTTTCATCTCTCTGAATGACTGTTTCCTGTTTCTTTCCTTTTTCCTATTATCTTTTTGTTTTTGGCAATGAATCTATTTGTCATGGAGATCGGAACACATTTCTATTTGGGAAAATGTTACACTTAGTCATTTCTGCGATCATTCATTTTTACAGACCGAACACACATTGAATTTATTTGAAGTATATACAAATCTAATGAAGTACATACTTTCACAAAAGGAAGTACATACTCAAATAAAATGCACGCGTTATTACATTTTTTGTAATAGAGTATATATTACGATAGTGGAGTATATTAGATTTCATGTACCGCGTAAGGTGATGTTTGAGTATATCAGCACCCATTTCTTTTGTAGAGTGCCACTTACAAATGTTATATGTTATGCAGCAGATGACCACCGCAAGCGCCATCGGGATGACGAGCGACCGGCGCCCGAGATGTCTAAGAGATCATCTGACTATGACTCCAGGAGGTCATCTGATTATGACTCTAGACCGGTAATGTCTCTGTAATCTGTGTAACTTCATTTCTTCTGTTCTGCCTCTGCATGATTTGAATGAACCCACCTTTCCTATATTCCTTTTCAGGAGAAGAATCCACGGTTCCGTGAGAGGGGCGATTCTGATGATGATGAAGAAGATGAACGAAAGCGGCGGCGTTAGAACCATTGGTAGGTGTGGCAGTGCATCTGAAGGTTTGTCTCAGTTTAATGACAGTATGCTGTTCATTATGAGTTTTTTTAACTTGTCAAATTTTTTGAAATATTTAGAATTTAATCTGAACAGTGAATTTTATTTACATATCACAATGGTGAATGGTTCTGGGTTGAGTGCTGATGCAGAGACATTATTGCAGTCATTCTTGCAGACACCAAGTTACTGAATCCAGTACATGAAATATCTAAAAAGAGTGTACTCTCTATTATGGAAGTATGTACTCTATTATGAAAGAAGTAAAGATGTATGAATACAATTTATTTAAGTTTGTGTTTCATGTTTTTGTGAAAATATGTATTTCATTAGATAAGTATATATTATAAAAAATAAAAAATGTGTTTGGTCGACAAATGTGATTGCATGAATGATAACTATTAAGTGTAACATTTTCTTCTCGAATTTGGTTCTAAGGGTGGCAACTCTTTCTTGTTATTTTATATAAAAAAAAGGATAATGTTACATCCAGCATCAATTTCAGTCTACATGTATTTTGAATTTTTTTAAAATATTATACCTCATCTAATGAGGTACATATTTTTATAAAAAATGAAGTATATACTCCAATGAATTGCATGGATGCATTTATAGAAAATGTAAATTTTTTTTTCCGAAGTATATGCCTTGTTAATTTGAGCATATGTGTCGATAGAAATCTATCGACGCATATAGGACTGGAAGTGGGGCTGGAAATGGATATGGGTGTAACAGCGCCCAAAAAAAATTCCTCTTACCTATTATCATCCAGAGTTTATAGGTCGTATATTTGGACATAAGTTACAAGGATGTAGAAGAATATGATGATTTTATGGTTGGTTGTTATTTTTTTTTCTTTTAAATAATATTATTTGTTTTATCTTCGTTTCTCTTCTCACTCCCCCCCTTTCATACTTTTGTACATGATAGGTTGGTTTGGCGATAGGTTGGTTTGGCGATGGATAAGCGGAGGAATAAAAGATAACTGTAAGGAAAAGTGAGAGGGAGGATAATTTATTCTGTTTGATACAAAAAATAAGGGATTTTTAATAGTAAGTTCCTGTAAACTATAGGATTTAGTGATTAATCTCTCACTTCTTCATATTTAAGGTGTGTTTGTGCACAAAATTGAAGGGAAAATGAAAGAAAATGATGGAATTTGGGTCAAAGGGAAAGTGGTGGAAAGTAAATTTTTTCCCCTTTGATCAACTTTCAAGGTGTTTGTGCATGTGGTGGAAAAATTTTCTATCACTTTCTCTCATTTTCTCACCTATGGGAAAAGGGAAAAATTTTCCCACTTTTTCTAATAAGACAAAATAGGAGAGGGAAAGTGATGGAAATTTTTTTTTCTTCCTTGTTTGGCACAAATGCTAGCTTTTTGAGTGGTCAAAGGGAAAATCTTTAATTTCCCTCACTTTCCTTCACTTTCCATCATGCACAAACACACCCTTAGGTTTTAGTCCCTATATTTAAATGATAATTTAAGAATAGGTCTCTCAGGGACTAAAAAGCAAATTAAATAATTTAGAATAAGTCCCTCTTAGGGACTAAAAAGGAATATATCATTTAAATGTATGGATTAAAACTTAAATATGAAGAAGTGAGAGATCGATCACTAAATCTTATAGTTTACGGGGACTTAAACCTAAAAATTTTAAAAAATAATCAGAATAAAGTATGGATAATTGTCTTGATTTTGAAATGAAAATGAAGATATTTTGTTTCATTTAAAGGTTGGAATAAAATTTGTACACACTTTTTGTTTCAATTCTGATAAATGTGAATATAAATAAAATTGATAAACTTTATCTTTTAAAATTAAGAGAACTTTTTATCTTCTAAAGTGTGGTGGGCAAAATCACTTAATCTTTCGTTCTTGATGGATGATTTGGTTAGCTCATAATCATTTTATTTTTAGAGATACAAGAGTTTACATTGAAAATTTGTGGGATTCGAGGACAAGCAAAATTTTGTATATTGGGGGCAAAATTGTTCATCAAGGAGTAGGTTTTTGTAGCATCACTTTATTTTTTTTTTACTGTTTTGGGCATGTTCATTTTAGTTTGAATAAAATTAAGGCGCATGCTTATCATTCATAAAAAAAAAAAATTAGGACAACTTAACGATAATGCCTACTTTTCAACAAATAAAATAAAAAAAACTTTATCTTTAAAATTTTAACTCTTTATCCAAACCAACGCTCAAGTTGTAAATATTCTACCACTTTTCAAAAAACACTTCGCGCCCCTATGCGATCATGTAGCTGCCGAGTAACACAAGCACATGGGTTTTTTTCTACTATCAGAAAGAAAAGAAAACAGATCATCCACCATATAGCATATCGCACTTCGTGGGTTGTATATTTCAGCACTTGTTTCATTCATTTGTTTAACACAGGGAGGGAGGGAACGGAGTGAGCGAGTGAAGTCCGTGCTTACCTTCACCCCGGGGGGCGGTGATTGAAGTAAACCCTTCCCCCCGGAGGGCCATGGTCTACGTGGAAAGAGAGTTTTGTTGCTTTTTTGTTTAGAAGTCTGCCTGAATAAATAGAGAAGACTCCCGAAGGCAAGATAGTAAACTACCAACGAATGATATCTCTCATGGATAGTTGAAAGAGGGAGGTGGTTGTAGTTATTTTATTAGAATGTAGTTTATACTCTTAAATGAATATATGCGAGAAACAAACTACCATACTTTATTCCACTTGTCACAAATTAACTATCCCAATTTGTCCACACTAAATTTTTTTTCTTCTTTTGTTATGTTTTTCGCATAACTAAACCTATTCTTTCATTATCTACTTCCATATTCGTGAATCAAACATGAGAACAACATATTTTTGTTCTACCAACAAAACAAATTCTTCTCCCCAATGGATTTGCCATGTTCTATGTGGGTTTGACGTAAAGCTGTGTTTAGATATGAGGTTGAAACATTAAGATTCTTAGAATCTTGTGCTTAAAACTTTGCTTATGAAAAACTATGTTTTATTAAATTTTCGACCATTACAAGATTTTTTGGCATAAAAAAAGAAGATGGAAGTTTGAAAAGTTAAACACTGAAAATATGTTTGTATCTGAGTTTAAGAATTTTTTAAACTCAAAATCTATTTAAACTCATGTCCAAATGGGACTTAAAGGATATAGCAAGTTGAAAAAAAAATGATTCCACGCCGGTTGGGCTAGGTTATCATTAGTCAAATAATTATCATTATTTGGCTAATAACTCGGGAGTCATCCTCACTTAGAATCTGCACCACCAAATGCAATGATGATGCCTTTTGTCATAATTTATCATCATGTATTTCTGTATTTAAAAAAAAAAAAACAATTTAATACTAAATCTCTCATTGTTATATAGTTGTCACTTTACACAATATAGACTTTTTTTTCTTTAAAGTTCAGGTCTACATACTAAATTATAAAAATATGAGCAATGCCAGTTATGACAAGGAATACAACTTAATCTTAATTTTAAACCTCGGTTGGATCTACAGTGACACGGAAACTCCGTGGGGATGACAACGGGGTGGGTTATGACGAGTTTTGTGAATCCCAAATTCAAATCCGTCCATAAAATCCTATCAAAACTTATCCCAAACCTATGGCGGGTTTAACTTTTTCATTCCAGACCCGTCCCATTTAGGTCAGGTTGGGTCGGGTCAGGTTCAACCAAAACAAGTTTATGAAAAAATATTAAAACATATTTTTATGTAATATTTAATTTAAATTAAAATTTTAAATAAAAATAATTATTTATTAGAATAAATCCTAGAAAATAAGAAATATAAACTTTCAAATTTCCATAACAAGTGACAAATACAATGTTTCAATTTTTTAAAAAAATTAAAAGACAACCCAATATATGTTTACATGATTTCAAATTTCAATTAGCGATTAAGTTTATTCATTCTTATTTTTTAATATTTTTTTGGAACATCAAATGAAAAATATAAATTATGTAATTATTATAACAGATATTTAATCTCAATATTAATTGCAACCGAGGCAGGTTCAGGACAGATTTTGTCAAATAAATCCATTTCTAGTTTCCAAACCTATGCAGTTTTCATTTTATCTATCCCAAATCTCATCCTGAACCATCCCAATATGATCGGACGGTGCATCCATTTTTGTGTCAATGGGCCATTTATTTCGGCCGTAGAGAAGTTCTCTACCTCGGGTCGCTTTGGCGGATGCAAACGTTCACTTCTCTGTCCCACATTGGCCTTTAGTTTACTCCACTATCTCAATAGTCTCTAGTATTCTGTTTCAAATTAACCAATTTTAATGCATGGACTATTTGACAAATCCACATACATTTATACACAAAACACACACATAGTTCATGAAAAATGTCATGCCAATTGCATTGTTTTGCCCAAATTGCATTTGTTCACCCATATCACAATAATAAAAAAATGAGTAATTTTTTATAAATATTTAAATCTAAATCCATCTATAAAAATAAAAAGTGAATTAAAAAACATAAATCAATATGTAATCCATAGTTAGGATTTTCACATCGCATATATAAATTATAACGAAGTTTTTTATGGTTATAATATCAAAACGACTATATAAACCTATTATATAGCTGCGGGTAAAAAAAGAGAAAAAAAGAAAGAGGCTATTTATTTTAGAATGGATAAACAATAATTTGATCAAATTGTAAATGGTAGAATAATCCGTTAATTTAAGATTCCTCGTGGAATTTGAGATTATCAAAAAAAAAGTGAGAATTTGATTCCACTTCATTTTTCCGCATGCCTTGATTTTAATTCTTGATAATCTTATATAGAATCAAATTTCATCACAGAATAACAAGAACAAACGGGGCCTAATAGTTGTAAGAGAAATATACGTAAAAATTTCTCTTTTGAGTGTGAAGACATAAAGACAATTAGAATTAATTTTTGATTTGATTATTTGAAGATATTAAACTCGTTTAGCTGTAGAGGAGTCGGGAGACATTCAAATCAATGAGCTTTTCCAAATTTTCAAAAAATTTAGAGTATTTTATAATTAGATCTAATAATGAGTTGTTATGTGAGGAGACATAGTGAGAAATAAGATTGAATAACAGTTGGACGTTCATTCTCATTCTTTTGCTGTTGAAACATACAAAAACTATGTTTGAGATTCTTCATTTCTGTATTTATTTCAAAATATCATATGTAAAATTAACACTCTCCTTCTATGTTATATTCCTTGGAATGACGATTTCTTATTTTAAACTAGAATTATCAAACCAGTCCTTATGGTTAGTTTGATAAGTCCGAGCAAAAAATAAAATTTTATTTTAGATGTCAATTAAGAATAACATGAATGAATAATTTTAAATGCAATTTTTCAAGTGTTTGAATGCAAATAAAACTACAAACAAGGTAACAATGAGAAAAAAAACACACCCATCTTTTATTAAAACTTTCACTAACCCAAGAGAGAACCACTTTCCGAACTACCAAAACAAACAACATAAAAACCTCCCCTAAAATTAAAAAAGAGAGAAAAAAGAAGAGAGAACTACCGCCACACAAACAAAAAAATCACAAACCACCACAACTCATCAAACACCAACCAACCCACACTCATGGCACATACTCTTCTCCATACCCACTGTTCCCATACATGTTACCATACCCACTATAACCACCACCACCACCACCATAGTTGCTTTTCCCACCAACATAACCCTCCTCACCCACACCATCAAAGTACATTCCCTCCCTCCCCCTCCCATCCATTGAACGTCCACTCAAATAAGGCTCCCTCTCCATCTCCCTCTCCCTCTCCCTCTCCCTCTCATACACTTCTGCATTGTAGGGTCTGCTGGGGATCTTATGATCAGAATCGAAGATCGTCGTCGTCGTCGAAGAACCGTATTGGTCGTGCCCGTAGAGGCCGTAGCCGTTTGTGTTCTCCGGTACGACGAAAGGCGGCACCGGAGGCTCCGACGACTCGTCTTTCTCGACGGGAGTGACTTGGAAAGTTTGGGTGGGGTTGGGCTTGGGCTTCTGGACTTTGGAGAAGAAGTGGCTCTCCCTTGCATGGGAGGAGGTGAGGAGGAATATTGAGAGGGAGAGGAGGGAGAGGAGTTGTTTTGTGGAGGAGGCCATGACTAGTGTTGTGAGTGAGAGACACTATGAATGGTTTGAGTGTTTTATATATATATAGTGTTTTGTGGTGTGTTTGTTGGTTTGGATTGATTGGAGGACTTTAATTGGATTGAGAGCGGGAGATGATGCGTGGATTGTGGGATTGTTTGGTGGGTCATGCGAAAAAAAATAACAAACATGATGGCATTTCATGCACGCTGCATGTGCTTTGTGATGACTCTCTTTGGTGTTTTTTTTTTGGGACATCCATGGAAAAGTACAAATAAATAAATAATGAGTGTTGATGCAATGATTCATCAGCAAGTGAATTTTGGATTAGTGATTTAAAAAAAATAAATACATGTTTTGTCGTTTTTAATATGGGAGCTATCACTTTTTAGAATTAGGATGCACAATTGAAAAATTAATATGGGATTTTTCGCTTTTCAAACACAAAATACTCAATTTAGATGAATAAATTGATCAGCTTTTTTGTTATTTATTTATTTGAAAAATATCTTTTAAAATCACATTTGATTTTTTTTTTTTTTTTTTGTGAGGGGGTGGGTGGGGGGGGGGGGGGGGTGTTGTTTAGAATGGTGTTGTTTAGAATGGCTCCTCATGGTGAGGGGCTAGTATAATCAAAAGGCTTAAAGGATGGGAGTGTGATTCAACTATTGAGATTATTATATTACAATCCCACTTTTTAAATGCGTTGTTTGACAAATTTTGAAACGCTAGAAAATTAATAAAGAAAACGCTTGAACATGGATTTTAGCACGCAGAAGTGAAAAAACAATTTGGATTAGGATTTTTCAATATTTCAATGCCAAATCCATCTAAATGGGAATCCAAATGGGGATATAATGTTTTTGTGCAGTCCGTTACTAACGTTGTTTATGCAATGTATTGACCTGTATCAACCATTGATTTGTTAGCTAACAAAACTCACATTGTTGAATCTCCATCACCATGTAACAATTGTTATTCAATTCTTGCAAATCTGGCTATAGTGCTAGACATTGGTTGCGTTTGTCAACAAATAGATAATGTTTGACTATATTATTTTCCTTATTTGGAATAGAAGAGTAACAACATATAAATATATTGTATTAGCGCGATGAGCGGGGGAATTGCAATGGTGATATGGTAGGCAACTGACAATAATAAGAGTTGGTTTGGAAAGGTTGAAGTGAGCACACATTCACATAAAAGTGTGAGTTGGTACCCACCCTACCTGGTAGCAACCCCTTGAAAAAATAAATAAAATGGACAATTTTCAAAAGTTGTCCATCAAATTAGTTTTAATTATAAAATTGATCTTATAATTATTTCAACTAAGTCAACGCTACCACCTCAACACCAATCTAGACCTATATATATATTTTTTAAATAACCGATTTCAGAGGAGGCGCCACCTTTTATACAGGGTATAGGCAATTCTTTATTCTTATTAGTTTCATTGTATCCAATCCATATGAACATTCAGAATGTAGCCATTGGTAACACGGTTGGAAGCTGATTATGCTTTTAATTAAAGCCAACTTAATTAAAAAGTCACTTAATACAAAATGATTGTTTTATTAAAAACGTAAAAAAATGTGTTTTCCAAGAATTAAAGTATTTTAAAACATTTTATTCAAAATTTTATTTTTCACAGACCCGTAATATTATTTGCACGCATCCTTATGAAATGACTTCAAAGTTGTCTTGTGCCTTTTATTTTATTCCATTTTTAATTGTACGTCTACAAAGTCAACATAATGTGGTGAATAAGAATATCCTACCATGTATTTTCAGCTTTTGTTGAAATAATGAATAGTTTCTTAATCAATGTAATTTAGTCGGCTGAATAAAGAGAGCGAAAATCGTGAACCAGCTGAAAATTAACAGCAGGGTAAAAGATCTTCCTTCACTCACTCAAGCATCCAAATCTCAAAATTTACATACATTTTAATGTTACTAAATCATATAATCTACAGGAACCTAAAAAAAAACCCTAATTTTAAATACCTCTGGTCTGCTGATAATGCATGAAAACTAAAAGGCATTTGATTAAAGAATTGTTTATGACAGTCCCATGTATGCTTAGGTTTTTTTTAAAAGTGTATACTTCATGTAATAAAACATGCACCTTTTTGGATCTAACAAAACTCAGATGCCCAATGCCACAGCTTGGACAAAGTATTATTTAGGAGACTGACATCTCTTAATAGTTGATAGTATCTTCCGTTCAAAACAAATACACAATCTTATTTCATTGACTACTATATCATAAACAAGATCAGAAAATCTAAATTGTGACCTCTCATAGAATTTCATAAATACATGAGGCCTTTAGAACGTACCGTAAAGAAGAAATGCTCAAACTGATCTTCACAGCCGTGGCGATGAATGACCTGAAAAAATTGAGAAAAGTTTTAGCTTGAGTTGGGCATGACGACCTTTTATTAAGCCTTGTGAGATGAATTTTTTACATCCTAAGCTTCTGACCCCGAACAGTCAGACTTCAAGAAGGGCATTTGCAAGGTTCAATGCCCCATGTGTTCTGAGCGTAATCTCTTATCGTTCGGTCGCTGCTGAATCTCCCTGATCCGGCAGTACTGAGGATGCTCATCTTCGTCCACTTCTTTTGATCGACAAATGCTTTATCAGCTTCCGCCTAAGGATTTAGGTATGCCAAGATTAAGTTCACAATGTCACAGTTCTTTTTTTTTTCTAAACTAATTTTGAATCAGTGAATACCTGTGCTTCTAGATAGCTTTCAAAGTCGTTCCCTAGAAGATAAAAATCACTGCTATCCTCTACCGTATCGCATAAAGACTTGAAGTAGTCTTTGAAGCCGAAATATCCTTCACGAACCATTCTGTACAAAATGCGTTAAGTGAATTACAAGCTAACGTAACACTCATTCATTCCAACAAATAGTACCCGCAAGTTCATCAATTATATTAGAATCTCAAAGGATCATACTCAAGTTCATTAACTGAAAATAAGAAACTGGCCGACATCTAATGATGGAAACATGAGGCAAAGAACAAATCAAGTACTTGACACAATAGAGAAGACGTGGCTATGGATCTCATTTCTGATCAACTTTATTTTTATTTATTAAATTGATTATTTTTGGAGGGTGTGGTTTGAATTAGATTCAGAAAGTAAAATTCAGCTATTTATTAGAACTAAAGCTCATGGATAAGGTTATATAATTCATTTCCTCCACTTTTCCTTGAAAAGAGAATAAATGTTGCCCATTTTAGCACCTTTGAGTCCTTTGTTACTCCTCCCACTAAGTGTTTCACATGATGCCTACAACACTGGAAAAGAATCCAGTAACTTGAGAAGTTGAAACATGAAATTCTTTCATGAACGGAATTACTACTTCACAGCAAAGCAAGGCAAAATGACATTTGGCATTGTTCTGAGTCAGATAGTTGTTTTCACACAACAGAAAGTATGAAGTTCACATATTTCAGTGCCAGTGGTTAAGATTATCAATCTGAAGTAAGCGACATATTGCATCTTGTTCAGTGATTATTAAGTTTGTGCATAAAAAATCAATAAATGAAAGGTGAACTATATATCTATAGCACATAACAAAAATGTATACCTTCCAATAATGGATTTGATGAGTCAACAAACTTCCAAGAAACAAAAAGGATGAAAAGATATCAATGACAAACCTGACAACACGTGCGAATTGAAGAGATTTTTTAACCCCAAGACCATTTTGACGTAAATTAGTAACCTCTTGTACATTGGCACCAAATATAAACTGTAAAAGGAAAAAAGTTGCTGATTGATCAGGTTGCCAACACGCAAGGACGCTGGAAACTATAAGATGGCATGAAAAAACATATAGCCTTTTGTCAGACTGACATAGGAAACTAACAACAATACAAAGGCAATGAATTGCGAGCTGAAAAAATTATGCACCCTAAAAAAGGTCATTTTTAGAAAGAAAATGACTTAATCAAATGAAGACTGCGCTATCTCAACATCAGTGAGTACATGAAGGCTGCAGTCACAAGAGGTGACAAAAAGAGTTTGCAAGTAAATTACTATGACGTGCACTAGGAGACTTCAAAAGGACATCATAGTGTTATAATGTAGAAAATTGTAAAGCTATGACATGGGTAATACTAACAACTACGAAAAATGAAAATTCTGGCACTGGTGGCTTGTGGGTTACAACATTGTGACTCACCATATTTTCATTCCCTATCTCTTCAATGATCTCAACAGTTGACCCATCAGCTGTAGCCAGAAGCAAACATCCATTCATCAGGAATTTCATGCTACCAGTCCCAGATGCTTCATGACCAGCAGTGCTGCACAAATATCAGACGGCATTACTTAGGATATTATCAAAACAAGGTGGATGAAACAGAAAGTTATCACACTGAAAGAGAGAATATTTATCCCCGCCAATGATGAACCATATACAGCACTTTTTTCCCCTTAAATTAAAGACAGGTCAAAGTATTAATAAAATAATGTTCAAAACTTATAATGATGAATCTTAAAAAGATGGTTTACTATATGCTCTACATTTTTCTGCACCTTATATGCTGAGAAAGATCGCTTCCTGGGATTACTAGCTCGGCAACAGAGACATTGTAATCTGGAATGAAAACCTGCATACTCAAAAGCAATAAATTCAGGACAATGGCATAGCAAGCCAGAAGAGGAAACCAGCAATAAATAATTGTAGATCAATATGCCAAGGCCTGTATGGATAAAGGATAGCATGAATATGCACAAAATGAACATTATACCAATATACTTTGAAGGAAATAAATCTTCATAATACATTCAATTATGCATGCATGTCTATGTCCATATGGGCCCAAAAAAAAAAGGAGCAGTCAAGTTCCCTAATGAGATTGAAAAGAACAGTAACCCAACACCACATTATAAAATTGTATTAGTAAAACCGTAGCACCAGAAATGACAAACTCATTACTTAAAAATCTCAACACAAGTGTTTTTAGTAAAACATAAATTGTCATACCAATTTCAATAGATCTCCAATGTCGGAATCATTATTGATTTTTTCACCAACAGCATGACAGAGTTTGATAATCTTTTTTGCAATTTCATAACCAGGAGCAGCTTTTCCTCCAATTATACAGACGCGAGGGACAACCTTTTCCTTGTCGCTCTCCTTCATATTCTGTGTGATTGCAAAATTTAACCAAAACCAAACCAACACAAGTATAGATGTCATGCTTACACAGATGCAAAGTAAAAAAAATGAAAATCTCAATGATCTATACATTTCAGATTTAAAATAAATCACAGGCACTGAACAGTATGAAAAACCGTGCAGTAACAATATATAGAATATGATAGAAAACAAAAGGCTGAGAGAAGAATCCAAAAACATTGCTTCCATAGTCCTAGTATTCAACTAAGATTTTTTATTATTATTTTATAACATATTAACATCTACATGGAATAACTAGAAACTATCTCCTGCGGTCAGGAAAGTTTGATGTGTTGTGTCAACCACCAACCTAAAGAGAATTCCCATAAAAGAAGAACCTATACGGAAAAATAAAAATCTTTTTCTTAAGGTGCTACCCAAAAGCATGCCATCCACAGCCTTTTAATTGATAATGTTGCTCATTCAATAGGAAACATGTACCTTTATACAATCGTATCGATGGATGATGCCAAGTATGTTAAGCAACTGCCTTTTATATTCATGTATTCTCTTAATTTGTACGTCAAACATTGCATCTGGACTGACCTGCAAGTCCAATAAGAGATCGCCAAATTGATATTACTAGGAAGTTTCTAAAACCACACGGGTGACTAAAAAAGGAGAGGGCCTACACAAGCCCATTTCAAAAGCTTAATATTAAAACCTTCATGCCAATCATTGCTTCAATGAACTCGGAAAGCCTGATTTTGTTAACCTTTCGCACCTATGACAGATAGGTCATCAAATTACTATCAGATTATCAAAATAAAAAGGAAAATACGATATAAATAAAGGTGTTATACATAGGACAAGTTTTTTGAGAAGATATACATAGGACAACTTACATACCATCATCCATTCTTCTTGGAGACTAGCGTCCTCTGCATGATCTCTTAATCCCAATAAAAGGTCCATATCACGAATCCAGGCATCTGTTCCGAGCCATCTTGAGATGAGACCAGATAAAGGAGGATTGCTAACAACAATCCAGCGACGCTGAGAGATTGCAGATTGTGAATAAAAAATTATCAGCATCGTCTATGTACAAAAAATTAATGCTGCCATACATTCTAGAAACCAGAAAATTTGGCATAGGTCTTCTTCAAACAAACTCATTTTATTACATGATAACAAATTTTTTTATGTTGTGCTATAACTCAGATGGAGCTGTAGGATTTTGAACAAAAATTAACCCAGTAAAAAGGTTCATGTAAATGACATGATTGCAAGACAAGCACTTTCTTCTTAGCTCTCAGAACTCATAGTTTGAGTTCACGTTGACTAATGAAAGCCTTGCATGGTTTCTTTACATTCTTTCCTTCCAGTTTTTCCATTTATATTATGGTTCCTAGGGACAGACCAACATAGTTGGGATGTTTCTGGTATTCGGCCTGCCAACATTTTCCAATCTTCATCTTTGTCCGCTTTGCTCTTTCTTCTGTCTTCACTCCACCTGATCAATTTATTGACTCTCAACATTGTGTTTTTTTTGTTTTTTTAATAAGGGGAAGGCTGATGGTTCATGACATATATGTATATATGATGTCCCTCAAACAAAATGTGAACAAAATCAAGAGAAGAAAAGAGAAAGAGGGCAAAAGGCAACATTAAATGTTACAATATCAAGGAAAACCAAGGGAAAAAAATTACCCTCCTTTCCCCTAGAGAATCTACAACGCAAATAAGCTCAAGTGACTTCTTCCAATAAGAACAAATTCACAAGCTCGAAGTGACCAGTAAGGCAGTGACTAAACTGTGCCTTTTTTACTGCTATCATTGGAATCCTTAGCTGATGTGGTGGAATAAGAAGGTTTTCCAAAGCACATCATGCTACAAGGAAAATACTTGGAAAGGTATTCAGAATTTCTTGCATGGGGTAATTATTTTGGGAGCACATGTAGTTTAAAGTAAGAGTTATTTACATAGATTGCTGAGTGGCTTAGTTTGTTGTATGAGGCTCTCAGGTTATCTCTTCTTTTTTTTTGGGGGGGGGGGGGGGGGGTGGGTTTCTGTCAGAAAACTGTGACCCTTCCACCCAGAGTTGAGCCTTGGATGGGAGTGATCCTCTATGGCTAGTTGACCCAAATCTTACGTGAATCACAGCAGTTTCTCACGCTCAGATCACATGGTCGTGATGCATCAACCAGACCTTGGTGACTGATGTTAGTGGTTTTTCAAAATGTATTTTTATGTGTCCTGTAAGTTGGGTCTTATATTTGTAAATTTGTCAGTTGGGTTTTTAGTCCCACATCGAAAAAAGATACTAGACTTGTGCACTATATAAAGTGTAGTGGTTGTAAAGTATTGTTTGCTTTAAGAATGGTAAGATGTTATGCACACGGTGCTTAAGCACAGTTCGCCAGGGGCGGAGCAGGAAATTACATTAAGGGGGGGCCAAAAAACAAAAGAGAATGAGTAAGATAATAAAAATAATTATATATATATAAGAATTTAAGATAAAATTAAAACAATTAGATAATGATTGATTCCTTGAAGTAATGACAATTAATTCATATCAAAAGTTTTTTTTCTTTCTATATTTTGTGATCTATAACAATTTATAGAAGATATAGGAAAAAAAATATTGAAATCTCATTGCTCTTGAAAAAAAGGAAAAAAATAAATCTTTAAAAATTTAAAATGTGAATATGAACAAAATAATTAATCACAAAACATATATGAATATTTTGTAGGGTTATATTTTATAAAAATATTTTCAATCTTAACTTCCAAATAATATGAAAGACTCAATAGAGAAATAACAAAAAATCAAAATAAACAAAAAATAGTTACATCATTGAAATCATTAATTGTTCAACACCTCAAAATCAATTACCGATATTCCCATGAAAATAAAACTTTTCACAATTTAAAAAAAAAAGTCCAACGACTCCAAATGTCAATGGACACTAATACACTTAGTCTATTTAGTAACCCTATTTTCATTTGCCACATTTAATACAGTATATAAAATTGGTTAATGCAGTATATATTCAATTATCTCGGTATACACTATTACATAAAACGTAAATAAAATATATGCATTTATTTTATATGAGCATGTACTTTATTTTCATAATAGGGAATTAATAGTTATCATATGAGTATTCACTTAAAAAAAATAAAATGTATGCATACGCAAATGAACTACACTTAATATTTTTCAATTTCATGCTCTCTCATTGCAAGTATGATTTGATGCAAAATAATATATTAAAATAAATTATATTGTGCAATAATACTTCTCAAAAGGGTTTTGATGCAAAATTAAATCCCTTTTGAGGGTATCAATAGGAATAGAATTTAATTGAGGGTATTTAATGATATAAGATTTTTTGAAGGGTTTATATGCAATAACCCTTTCAACTATTTATTTCCATTGAAAACCTTATGACTAAAAGGTTTATATGGCTTGCAGGCTTGGGCCTTGGGGGGCCTGGGCCCCAGCCCGCCCCCCTTGGCTCCGCCCCTGCCATTCACGCACGCGCATGCGCGGTGCGATGGGCGCAATGTGACGCTTTGATGGCGCACTTGACACTTGGTTAGGAGCTGGAGCCTTTTCTTTTTGGTTAATCAGACGGTGGAGATCGTTTCATCAGATGCAATCTGGACCGTCCAAATGGCGAACACGTCAGATGCAATGTGCACCATTGGATCGATCAAGAATCGGTTACACCGATCAAGGGGTGCCTTTGGGAAGGGTACATCGGATGGTGATCGATCTAGACTGTCAATCTTGTAATTGAAGATCCAACGGTCCAGATTGGAGATGGTTAAGCCTCATGGGATGCCTTGAAAGAGTGCTCCTATGTCTATAAATAGACATGATTTCCTACCATGAAAACTATCTCAGAAAATCTTTCTCTTTTTCCTAAAGTGTGTTCTTGTATTGGGTTTCTGTAGAGCCTAATACAGGGGTCTTGGTTCATTTGAGTTCATCAATAGTATTTGCTCCACTCTCATTAGTGCAGGCGCTGGTGTAATACTACCTTTGAGTTATCCTGGAGACAAATTTGTTGTACCCTTTGCACATTGTAGGTGGGGGCAAATATTGTCTTAAGGATATGACATTGTAACGCGGCTCGAACGGTTGTTCAATTGAAGTCTTTGTCATCTCCAACAACTGACTCCTTTTGTTAAAGGATACGATTGCACGAGCCTATAGAGCAAATCATGTTCAAGTACGGTTAATGACAAATTGACAATCCAATAAAAAAGTAGTGCCAATTGCTTTTAGGCTTTTAGCCATGGTTTAATCTCCCACTCACACAAAAACAAAAAAAGATTTTAAGGTGCATCGCATTGGAAAATAGGCACCAGTACCTTCCATAAACTGATGTCTTGCATGTCAACATATCAGTGGATCATGGAAGCACTTGCATACAACAATATTTTTAATGATCTACATTAAAGGTTTTTTTAATGATCCCCCCCTGACGGGTGTGCAAGAGGGAACTGGGGGACAAAATTTTCAAAATTAAAAAGCCATCATCTGAGATATATGCTGGAATTGTCACACTCAGAGGGTGCAGCGAAGAGAGCAGAGGCGATCGAAGTGAGGTCAACCTTATGTGCCTCAGCTCTGTAAACTTCACATCAGTGGGAGAGCAATTGAGCGCCTCTGTAAAAAGAGATCTTCTAATTTATTTATTTATTTATTTTTTTTTTTTTTTTACTAATTATTTTATTTTTCTCATTTGAGGTATTTCACAATTGACATGAGACCTGGGACCAAGCTTGCACAAATAATAAATGACTAATTCTTGCACATCCAAACAGGGGGTGTCCTTATATGGACTTTGTGTGTAAATATGGTGGATCTCAGAATTTAGTTATATAATAACAAATATAATAAAAAATGATGATGGTTCTTTTTATTGAATGATACATGAGGAAGCCAAGCCATGTGTCTTAATTCACCTCCAATGAAAAATATCAACATATAATTTACCTGGTATATGTGAAAAATCACCAAACTCTCACCTGAGTTACACCATTTGTCTTGTATTGGAATTTCTGAGGCCAAAACTCATGGAAATCCTACATAAATGTCACAAAAAATGCATCACACAGATTGGATATAATAGCAGATTCAACAAAAGGATATTTTGCATGTAAGAGGCACTAAAGATTAGCTACCATATATAATTATATATAGAATAAAACATAATGCAAAACCAACCAAAAAAAAATTAAGCACAGTACTAAACATGATGCTAGGAAACAGCCATTAGATTTTTATCCTTTAATATGAATGTTCCAATCTAGTTTAAAAAAGAAAAAAAGAAAGAGTTTATGGAAAATCACTAAATATATCAAGATATCAACATGGAGAATATTTTTTTCTACAGATCCAAATCCTTTAAAAAAGAACTCTAGAATACCAAAAAAAGGATACTCATCTTGCAAGAACTACATTGACAAACAGTTACAGGTTTGTATTGTATCGTTTGCCTTAGGAACAGACACTAACATGTGGCGTTGGAGTTTAAAGTTTTGTTGACCTATTGGGTAGGTTGACTGTGAAATTACATTCATTAGATGAGAAAATGCAAGCTACATAAATTCAACATAAAAAGTGTTATCTTAAGAGGTTTTCTTATCAGTAATTGTGATTGGACATGCAAGAATGTCTCCCTTCGATAGATTTGAAGCGGTACAAAAATGACTCTCATCAAACCTAAGATTCAATGTAAATACAAATGCAAAATTAACCTTATAGCGCCTTCACAAATGCAAAGTTCCTTACTTATTTTATACGATAAGTTCAAGCAGAGGAAAATTGATTTCCCAATGATAAATTGAACCATCTACCTTGTCCTGGTTAGGTTTATGGCATCGTGATGATCCTATCATGTAAACACATCAGGCAAGCAGTTGCAAGCTACAAGTTATTGGTGTGACTCATTTGAATCTCACGCTCACCCGAGGGCACTTTTTGGAAGTTGATTGGCAAAATCTGACTGGAAGGTATGAAAGAACATTGCAAGGGTGGAAATGAAAGGTTTTGTGTTAGGAGGTAGACTCATGTTGATTTAGGCAAAACTCTCTAGCCTTCCCTTTTTTTCCCTCTCTTTGTTCCTTTGGAGTGGAGCATCTGCAGAGGCCCACAGGGTGCACTTGGTGTGTTGGGATAAGGTTTGTGGCAGGAATAGGTTGGGAGGCTAAGAGTGCTCAACATGGAAGACATGAGTAAAGCCCTTCTGACAAAGTGGTTGTGGCAGAAGTTTTTTTGAAAGATAGGTTGTGGAGGATGTTGGTAAATAAAAACCTCATCTGGTGTAGGTTTATTGGCCCCATGTACAAGTTCTTCAATACGCACAGCAAATCTTTCCCAATTCCATCTCCACGATTATCGCATATATGGAGGGACATCCTTGCCTTGGGATCATGTTTGCAGGGTCCATCTTTTGGGAGGTGAGTTGCAGGGATTAGGTGCACATCTGGGCGGATTCATGGTGTTCAAAAACTCCTTCTATATCAAGCACCCCTGGATTGTCAAGTTGGCAGAAAAAAAGGGTGGTTGGGTGAATCTGGTTGCAACTGGAGAAGGCGGGGTAGAGGAGGACACCTTGAGAAGACTTGGAGGAAAAGGAGTATGCCTTATTATTGGTAGATTTTTATATGTATGGCCAAGGTGGGACAAGAAGGACATGGTTAAATGGGGCCCTAGACCAAGAGATGGTTTCTCAGTGTGGAGTGGATATGGAGGACAGTCATTGCATCGATGAAGGAAAAGCCAGAGAAAGGGTATCAAAATCCCCCTCGGTCCAAGAGTTTCTTTCACTCAAGTGCCAACAAAGAATTTTACCCAAGGTGTACAAGACCAGGTGGGTTCCCTAGGTACCATAGTTGTCTGGCGACACCTAGGCGACTAGGCGTTCCATCTAGACCTAGGTGTCCATCCACTTACTCAGCCTGCAAATTAGGTGAGCGCTTGAGCCGGTATACACACCTAGGCGTAACAAATGGGTCGGGGTGGATGCATAATGGACATGATTTATTTTTTATAAATGATTGAGATTGAAACAAGAGTTGGGATTTAATCAAAACAAATATAAATAGATAACTAACCTAATTGTTTTGCTTATAAAAGCTAACTAAAACTTTTCTATATATCACTTATTGACTCGTGACAAAGGAAATAAAAATATTCATTTAAAATGTATTAATCAAAAAAATTTAATAGCCATATAGATCATAACCAACAAGGTGTAGAAGTAGCAGCTCGATGGTAGGTTTGTCCCCCTTCCTCCAAGACACATTGCATTCTAACCACATACTTTCATTTATAAATATAGCATTCTCATTTCACTTGTGCAAACAAACAATGCATGCACAATTAAGCATCGCTTAGGCGGCTAGGCGCATGCCACCGCCTAGGCTTACCTGGCCGCGTAGACAACTAGGCCCGGCACTCGGGTAAAATGATGACGTGGACTGCCTTGAGCAATCGTGGGGGGCTGGAAAGGCTCTAAAGCCTAAAGGGGATAGGAGCAAAAAAATTCCCAATCCATTGTTCGAGGTGTGGGCAATTTGGCTAACAAGGAATTAGGTTGTTTTTCAAGGAACCACACCGTATTTTGAAAATACCAAGGAGGCGGCTAAGAGATTCATCACGGATTGGGGTTAATATTGTGCTCAATCGAGTCTCCTTGCGATTGTAAATGGGCTTAATTGAAGACCGATGCTCAGTTGGAATAGTAGTGATCTCAACTATTGTTGTCCCTTGTCAGCTTAATGTTTTTTTTCCTTTTTTTCATTTTGACAAGTTGTACCCTGGTTTCTTTTAATGATTCGGGGTAGATCTGTCTATGTTATTTCAAAAAAATTGTTATTGGACAAAAGCCATCATTACTGTCCCCTGTGCAACCAAAAAATGCATAAGCTGCAAAACTAATCTATTCATTTCATTATATGTTTCTCGGACAGCTCATGCTGCAGGCTTCTATGTTATTGAAAAATATGAATGCAGACCAGCATTTATGATTGCACTCTAAGTTTTGAATAACAAAAATTTTCTTCCAATTGTCCATGATTACTTCTATTAGAAAGCAAAGGAATGTTCTCATTTAGGTTCCAACTCAACTTCTTTGTCTATGACCAGCCATATTACTTTCACGTCCATCAGACATCATCTTGAAGTCCGTATCTTACTTTTATGACTAAGGGTGTGTTTGTGCACAAACACGGAGGGAAATTGAAGGAAAATGAAAGAATTTGAGTCAAAGGGAAACTGATATAAAAAAAATCATTTTCCCTTTGACCAGTTTACATGTTGTTTGTACCTGTAATGGAAAGTGATGAAAAATAAAAACAGTTGTTTGTGCCTATGATGGAAAATGACTGAAAACAAAAACAGTTGTTTGTGCCCATGATGAGAAATGATAGAAAATAAAAATGCATTGTTTGTGTTATCACACAAAGTGATAGAAAATAACAAAAAAAATAATATATATTGTTTGACAGCTGATTAAATATAATATAAAAATAACCTAAAATTACTTGTCCAATATTTTTAAGTAAATAATGTTTTAATCCATGATCAACCTATTGTTCTATTGATCCGTGCTCTTCAAAAAAAAAAATCCCTTTGTTAATAACCAAAGTATCACATCCTCATCAACCTAAATGTTTTATCGTGACCTATTCTCCTGTTCATATATATATCAACCCATCTTCACCATTTTTTTAATTACTTTCATTAGGCCTTGAATTCATTGAAACAAAAAAAACACACATACCAGTCATCTTAGTAACAAAAAACAAAAAATTCAAAGCAGAACCTGGATATAAGATTTAAATTTAAATCTATTAAGAAAAGAAAAAAACCTAGGTCTATTCAACAAATAAAAAAACAAATCAGAAAAGTGGATCTAAGATCTCAATCTAGATAGGTTAAGCAAAAATAAAATCCTCAAAAAAAATATAGATCTTTTCAATAATAAAAAAAAGATTAATTCGAATTATTCTTCTTGGTGTGGAGAGATTGTGATTTCCTTCACTTTCCTTCACTTTCCCTCCTCTAGGGTGAGGGAAAAAATTTCCACCCAATCCTAATTAAGACAAAAGAGCAAAGAAAAATGATAGAAAGTTTTTACTTTCCCTCATTTTCTCTTACTTTCCATGTGGCACAAACACACCCTAAGTTTAGACTTTGAATTGCACAACACTATAATCTAACAAAAAAACAGAGAAATCTAATTGCATATTTAAAACTACCTTACATAAAAAGCCTGCTTTCTGTCTCTTACCCTAGGTGTTTCCACCAAAATACTCAACAAATAAGGCAATCCGTACCATAGGTAGAAAAAATTTATTAGATGTTATCAAGAGAATTTTTGACATCCTCTCAAATTATTTCATCAATTATTAATAAAGGTATCAGCTGACGGAGTGTATAAATCATATGTGCAAATTCGTTTGAAGTTCAAACTATGAAGTTAAAAAACACAGTAAATTTTTTATTATAAGTTTTTTGAAGAAACCAAGTAGTAAATTTTGTTAAAATATCATAGTTAAAACAATTTCTGGAAAATAGTTGACCCCTTTTCAAACAACTAAACCTGCTATTCAGTAATTGTACTCGATAATGGAATCAGCAAAACATCCTAGGAACTCCTATGTACTCAGAACATATCCATTTAAATATAGCAAGATAAAATAAAATTCATCAGATGCATTTCCTAAACAAGATCATAAGGAAAAGGAGTTAATAAATTATAGTAAGTCTGGCAAATGCATAAGATCACATTATAGTGAAGTTTAACTATTAGTATAATAAGGTCCCGTTACTGATTATAAACTATTAGCATTACCTTGAATACTCTTGTCTTTAATGTAGCTAAATGAAGTCGGGACACACCATCTACAGTATGACAACAGACAAGTGATAGATTTGCCATCCTAATATTCTGCAAAATAAAGAAAAAATGTTGAATCAAACCACCAGTATAGCAATCAGGAATGAAAAATTATATAACTTGCACATCAAATAACAAAAAATTCATTAATTTGTAATTAGTGCTAAATTATTAACAGGAAAAAAGCATGGTATAGCCATGCATCCCAACAACCTAAGCATATGTACAAGGGCTAAGTCTCTCCATATCTATACTGTATACTCTAATGCACCACAATGCGACCAAAATTCACCCAATCGACCTACTAAATGAGACAATTGATCTTGGTAGTTTTCAGATAGACCCCCAGATTCTATAAGTTTTACAAAAAGACCCCTATATGTGTTATTGACAAGTCCACAATGCAGATTCCAAGATTTATAAGTAGGTCCCTAATCCCAAAACATGACTTCTCGGACTTCAAATTTCATGAAATTTCATCTATCCAGTGATTTTTCAGGCCATTAGGATACCCATAAAATTATAAAATATAAGTATTTTAGTCACATTAATAAATACAAATGTAATCGAACCCATTTGAGCCTATAAAATTATTGATGGATGTCTTGCTTTTGAATTTAAAATTTGTTATGTTTCTTTTCTTTTTTTTTCTTTTTTGGATCTATATGTATCAATTTTTCTTCAAAAGTGAAAATAAGTGTTTTTTGGTTGATTAAATTGTTTTTAGGGGTTCGGTAATCCATTTTTTTTAATGGGTAGTGGTTGGTAAAAATGGTTAGGTCTAAAACTTCCCAAAAATTATTATTTTTATTTAAAAAATATAAAATATACACAATAGAACTCCAATTATCAAACATTGTTTTTGGTTTAGAAGAATTGTTTATAATAATATAGACTTTTGTTTATAGTAACAATTGCTTATCTTTCAATATACATAATATAAAATAGCTTATATAATTCAATTACGCGCGGGTGCACGTTTTTTACAGAACTCAGTACTACGCGCAAGGCGCGTACACCAAAACTAGTCTATATAAATATATGTGTGCGATGTGTGTGTGCAGAAAAACTTCATTTATTGATACGAAGTACCCTGCACATAAATATGCACACATCATACTTGAAATCAAGAAAATGAACTTTAAATTAGGCCGTATAGCAGCATTTTAGACCGTATGTACATTCAAATACCATCAATTTCTTTTCATCCATTATATGGGCCAAAGTTAATCAAATACATTATACATTTCTAAACAAAGCCCCATCAGTATCATCCAGTGATTTCTTTCATTGATCTATCAAATCACCCATCGAATTCAGTCCAAATATGTAAAAATAAAAATTTCCAGAGTTTGTTCGTCACATAGATTTATCAGCTCAACTCCATCTCAACAGGTAACCCAATCTGTAATAACTGGTGACCTAGTATAAGTATATCTGATCCATTGAATTATAGGTGTCAACATTTCAGCGTTTTGTTTTGCATCTTACCCAGAAAAATAGAATAAATATTTTCAGTGCTGTGACAGCTTCTATGAAATTGACGTCAGTTTTATAGCTGATCAAAGTGGATTGATTTAGTGATAGCACACAAAGTAGACCGGATGAGTGAAAAAACAGAATCAGTCACAATGCTCTCTTCATGCTACACAGGGTTAAAAATACTCATTGAATCATTATAAAATCTTTGTACTCTTCATTCTCTAGTGCATGAATTCATAGTAAACAGGATCTGTGAAGCTGGTGCAGCATCCTAAAGTACAACAGTATTTTAGATCACAATAGGAACAAAGCTAAAATGCTTGCTTACCTTCACTGCTCCTTCCTCAACGATCGACATTCGGGAGAGCCGATTGTAATCAAGTCCATAATGCTTTTTCAGTTCCTCCATGAATAGAAAGTTTATTTGATATATAATCTGATAAACAAGCAAGGCCATCAAAGATCTAGATGATAATCAGGACACATTACTTCAATTAATATTCAGAATGATATATACACCACATATATGGTTTGAAGTGCCATGAATATACAGGATAATCAATTGGACATGCCAGCATGCCAAGACTATCATGCAAGCCTGAGGTAAGAAAAAAGCAAAGTCAAGGTAGAAAACTAGAGTAGAAATTTTCTCAATAGCATTCCACATGTGTTATATTTTAACAGATCAAAAAAGGATAGTGCATTGTGTTTGTACTTTGTACCAAACAACTTCCATAAAGAAGAGAAACATTCTATGTATGTTGCATTTACAAGCAAACCTCATTAAGAGACATCAAAAAAAGACATGCATAAAATCATCAAATGATTCACTGCAATGCACCTGCAAATGACGTGGGAGAAGACTGCCAAGTAGATCGACTGGAACTTTCTCTAGTCCTTCAGGATTTACTGCATGGATCGTCAAGGAAAAAATCTTGGATACAATTCCCCAGGCTTTCTCCCAATCCAGATATTCTTCATCAATGAGAACACGCATAACTTCAGGAATTGCAAGAGAAGGGTGAGTATCATTCAGCTGCAGTGCCACCTGCACAGATATTATATACTGGTGATTGAGCTTGACAAAAACAAACTCAACATTATTATATTCCAAACTAATTAAGCATGAAGGACTACTGAAGTAAAGTTTATCAACATACATCTGTATAAATTTATAAAGTTATAAAGTATTAAACCTTCTCAGGGAAATCATCAAAGTTACTATGAGAATCCTTGAACCTCCGTATAATGTCTTGTAATGATGCTGAGACAAAAAAGTATTGTTGTTTCAACCGCAACTCTTTTCCCTAAAGAATGAAACAGAGGGTTTGAGAAAGAATGATCAGATGGATTGGAAAAAACAACTAATGGAACAGCATAAGTAGACAGACAAAAAGAAAAAAACATTGCAGGGAGATGAACCATAACTGGTCATACAGGCAAATTTAACAACAATAGAGAGAGATACATGAATAGGTGTTGGACACAGACACGAAGTGTTAGACAAGCTTCCATAATGCTTTACAACTGTGATGTAACACAGACATGAACACAATCACCAATGTTAAAAGCGGACATGCAATGCAGAAATGGATGGCATGCCAAATACAGTTCCAAAGCCCACACATAGTTCTGCTAAATAGTCTACTAATAAAAACAAAAAACTAAATACATGTTTTCCAATGTATAAGATCACCTGATAAGAACGATCATCAGGATACAGAAGACTGCTGATAGTCTCAGCCCTTTGTCTGTTAATAACGGCATTGATATAATCTCCAGTGTTGAAGGCTTCCTGGCAAGATATTCAAACTGTTCGTAACCTTAAACAAACATAATATTGAGAGAGAACAAAGAACAAAAATGTACATGATTATTGGAAGGAATTAGATATTCCATACAAATCCAACAACTTTTGATCATTGGGATTTACATTAAGGCAAACAACCATCACAGTTTGCATTTTCATAACATTACATAAATTGAATTGGGGATTTTTAGTTTTAAGTCCCTGTAAACATGCCTATTTAGGGATCGGTCCCTCACTTATTCATATTTCTTTTTAAGTCCCCATATTCAACCGCCTATTTGGTTTTTAATTCCTCCGTCAAACGTCCGCCCATACACCGTTAATTTGTGAAATGTGATTTTATTTTTAAGTATCTGTAAACTATGTTATTTAGTGTTAAGTCATTGTAAACTATGTTATTTAGTGTTAAGTCATTGTAAACTATGTTATTTAGTGATCAGTCCCTGTAAAATATGAAGAAGGGAGGAATTAATTACTAAATAGCATAGTTTACTGAAACTTCAAAATAAATCACATTTCACATATTAACGGTGTATGGCCGGACATTTGACGGAGGGACTAAAAACTAAATAGGCGGTTGAATATGGGGACTTGAAAAGAAATATGAAGAATGGAGGGATCGATTCCTAAATAAACATGTTCACAGAGACTTAAAAATAAAAATCCCATTGAATTGATAAGCAAAATTTAAGCAGGAACCACCATTCTATTTCCTTTAGTTTATATCATCATGAAGTTTTTGGTTCTCATTTTTCTGGAAAATAATTCCATATCTTTTGATGAACTCCCACTTGTTTGAATAGGATGGAAAACTTCACAACCAAATGAAACTATCCATATGAAACTACAATCCCTGACACACAGAGATTGCAAACAAAACAACATATATTCACAAACCAGATTAAATACCATCCATGCAAATAAGGAAGCACATAATACCTTATAAATTTGTAGACCATCATAAATATAATGAATAGAGATATGCAAGCACATAAGACTTTATAATCTTGTAGTCCATCATGAAGGCCACTCTTAAATGCTAGCTAGAAGACCAATTGGATCACAAGCATCTTTGACAATGGCAATTGAATGGAGAGAGGATGTCAACTGGGTTCTAACTCCAACTTGCATTCCTCCAAAAAATCATCTGTTTTTGTTTATTTTCCTTTACCAAGTTACGTTTATGTATATGTAAGGCTGAGGCATCAAGTACAGCACAAGATGATTTGTACGGCACTTCAATGATTGAGTGTTTGAATCATGCTGACAAGACTCACGATACTTTATTATTACCCTGCACGGGCCATACTCCATGAAGTTTGACAACACAAGCTCATATTAAAATATGCATGTTCTTACCATGTCTTGTTGGTCACTGGGTTTAGCTGCCCATAAGCGGAGATTTATTGTATTTCTTGTCCCATAACCAGGAATGGGGTTGTCATAAGCAACAGCCTCAACCTAGAAGTAATGGTGAACATCAGTGGTTTCAAAATCACTAATAAACTCTTCAGCATTTACAGCATTGCTCAAGAGATCTATTATAGGATAACAAGATGAAAAAATTATTTTAAATTACAGCAGTTGTTCTTCAAGAAAAGGAACTAATATTAAAACAACTTACCGTTTCCCCAGGAACCCAGACGTGACATTTTTTCCCTTCTAAGACCTTCTCTTCAACAGCCCCATAGAACTGGTAACACAACAAAATACAGAGTGAGGAAGAAGGTAAAATTTACATCATGCTGTGGCAAAAGATTTTTGAGAGGTTTGCAAAAAATTAAGAGGAACAGGACACTTTCCACACCTTCACAGGATAAGAGACATGAACACGCTCTATCTCCCAAGGATTTCCAAAGTTCAGCCAATAATCTGGTTGTTCATGCTGAAACCCATCCAAAATAACCTGTCGAAACAATCCATACTGATAGCGTAATCCATATCTGCATATGAATATAAACTCAATCACTGATTGACACACATTGTGGGCTATCAAAAAAATAATTGATCCTTTTTAAGTCTTGTATTATTTGAATCAGAACAGAAAATCAACGGCCTAAATGATCTGTATCTTAAAAAAGAAACATTGCAACCCTTGCACAAAGGCCCCACAAAGACCTTGTAAACTGTTGTAATTATTTGAAATGCATTAAACAAAATGGAATTATAAGCAGTCCAAAATTAAAATTAGTTTTGTACCCCCAGGCAGGAAAGTCCATTGTTGCTAAAGAATCCATCTGACATGCGGATAGACGGGCAAGACCACCATTTCCAAGGGCAGCATCCCCTTCCTTCAACCAAATCACATAAAATAGAACAAAGAGCAACACGATTAGCTATCAACTTGTGGCCAAAAGGAAGAAAGCACTCACAAAACCAATGCAACAAGAAGCACATGTAAGTATATCATGAAAACAGCATAAAAAACAGTGATATACTTCCCAAAAAAATTGTAATCTGCAATGTGGCAAGGCAAGATCACAATGTAGGTGTGCATAGCAGACTAGCAGGAAAACAATTTGCAGGCATATTTGTGTGTAAGACAGGAAAAAAAGAGGGAAAAGTCCTGTAACCTGCTCTGCCAGTACTTCAAACTCAAAACCAAGCTGGTTTAATGCATCAGCATACTGATCCCTTACACCCAAATTGATGACACTATTGGATAAAGAACGGCCTGAAATAACTCAAATATAATGATTTCATGAAGCATTAAGTATCTACAAGGTAAGATCATCAATGATAGAAATAACAGCAGCCAACAAAATACACGAAAAATAGCTCAGGTAAACAATCTGGACTCAAAAAACAAATTAAGAACTTCCATCAACATGACAGTGCTATACAAACAATTTTAAATTTCAATGCATTTTATGTCGATTTTCCATAGTATTTCAATGCATTTAATGTGTCAAATTGTCAACATCTTAACATAAATATGCTTGTCAGACCCTCAGTCTGGCTGCAGATGTGCAGGCATGCAACAAGTGACATGATTTTCAGGGATGCCAAAGAGCCAAATTTCTCACAGTGCCCAATCCTTCAATCTTGTTCTATGGTGGATATGGTGGTGTTCAATGTTTAAAATGAATGTGCGGACAGCATTTGCAATTGAATTCGCATACGGTACACGTAGTCACCCATTGTGTGCAATAGCCGTTTGAATGGCTATCGTCTTTCGTCTTAAAAACAACATACAAGGTTGGTCGTTCGAACCACATTCGAATGGTGTTCAAAAGCCTGAAGGATCGAACGGACCCTCTTCTGCCTAAAGAATGGAATGAGCCCCATTCGAACGGTGTTGAAAAGCTTGAAGGATGGAACGAACCCTCTTCGAATGGTGCGCGAATGCCTGAAAGATGAACCAACTCCGTTCATACGGTGTTGGAACGGAAAGAGGGTTCTCTGGGAATGAACCCTATTCGAACTGGGTTGGTCCAGCTGTTTGAACCCCGCTCGATCAGCTGAAGCCTGGAACAAACCCTGTTCGAACAGGGTTCAAATGGCTGAAATTCTTCAGACATCAGAATAAGGACAAGCTCTCGTTATGCTTCCAATTTTGTTTACAACATAGTCTTCTTCTACTGCATCTGATTATATCCCACTATAAAACTGAGATTCTACTAGATCATGGTTAAATAAAAATTCATGTTGTTAGATAGGGTGCCTTTTCTTCCCTTGCTGACGCAACAAAGGATATGCAACAAATTGATAGAGACTAAAAAATTTGTGTTCATGGTATAGCAGCTCAATAATAGAGCAACCTATCACATAAAGTATGCTTCTTTGAGAATGTGGTTGGAGCATTCACATTAGAAACAACTCCCCTTGAACAAAAAGGAGAGAATCCCCTACAAAAGAAAGTGCAATATAAAGAACAAATAAAACAAGACTCTACAAAGAAAGACTCGAACAATGTACAAGACTCTCCCCATGCCCAACTCAAATTTTACACCCATTGCCATTTGATCCCCATGTCCCATAAAGCATGTTTACAGGCTTGCAGCATATTCAATCATATGTAACCCAGGCATTAATAATTTCCCATCGAAAAGCATGCAACAGTGATTATATTGCTTTAAATATCCATAGCTAGACCTCATGAAGCTGCATGCAAATAAATGTGTCAGCTTTATTGTCACAGCAAGTTCCACCGAGCAGAAAGTCCAAACAACAAAATAAACAATCAGCCAAGCAAATTATAAAACAAGGAAGGATTTTGAAACAAAAAACAGATATCTTTAAAGTAAATCACTCACAAAGTTACATAATGATACCCATAAGGAACTCCAGCGAGAGGAAGTACAGCCTCTTCGGATCCTTCCTCTTTAAGTACTGATGCGTGTCATGCCACCGCTCTATCAGACGGTCCCTCACACTGTGCGACAGTCCCTACACATGAAAAAGAACCCCCCAATCAGTACACTCAACACCACCACCAACACCAATCAATCAAAAGCACATCAGAATCACCTGATACGCCTCGAAATCATCAAAGTTGAACCTCGACCTGGCCACCGTGTACTCAACATGATCAAGAATGTCCTTCTGGAGGCTCATCGGATCGTTCGTCATGAACCCATCCATCAGCTGAAACATCCTCTCGGCCTTGGCCGACCGATCCCCCGCGCCAGGAAACCTAGACCTCCTAACAACGAACCCCCTCGTCTTCGCCACCGCAACAGTCGAGGACGAATCCGCACCGGTCGCCAGGATCGCTTCACGGAGGGCCTTCTCGATCCTCGAGAGGCTCTCGGGGTCCTCGATCTTCCGCCCATGGGAGTCGACGACGAGGAACCTCTTCACGAAGTATCCGTCGCCCTCGAAATCCACGGAGGCCTTCTCAATGCGGAGGCCGAGGACCTTGAACACCCGAGTGATCACCTGGAGGAGCCCGATCCGGTTGCGGGCGCGGATCACGAATGCTGTCGCCTCCGACGCATCGGGACCCGCGCCGCCGTCGGATCCGTTGTCAATGGTGATGATCGGAGGCGGCGCCGCCGCCGCTGCCGCCTCGTCGAGGGCGGCGCGGATGCGGAGGGAGGGGTAGGGTTTGCGAGGGGAGGGAATGGAGGGGAAGCGAGTGGGGCGGGAGGGGGAGAGGGGAAAGCGAGGGAAGGGGAGAGAAGAGGAGATCGTCGTCGTCGACATTGTTGTCGAAGAAGCTCGGATTGGGATCAGAGTGTGACTGGGGAGCTCGGGATCTTCTCGACCCCGCAAAGAGCTGGAACTTGGGGTTCGAAGCACACTTGATTCGAGGACCGTGTAACCCGTGGGCCTTGATGGAGGGACCATCGATTGAACGGTTAGGATTGCGATGGGTCACATCGCCTCGCGTGACGCTTTTTTCGCGAGAGCGGGAGTCCCGTGAAGATATTTTTTTTGTCTTTTTTATATATATATAAGTGGGCCCCGGGAAATCTCAAGCACCGTTACACTTACAACTGATTAGGTGCGGCGAACGGCGAGTGCGGCAGCGATCAAGGGCTGTCGATCATGGGTTCATCGCATCGGACGGTCGAGTGCGATTCACATCGACCGTCGAATGCGATTGACCCGTGATCGGACGGTCGAATTCACATCGACCCGCGATCGAATGCGATTCACGTCGACGACCCATGTCGCGGCCGCACCTGCCGTTCGCCGCATCTAATTTTTAATATATATATATATATATATATATATCGTGATTACGTTAACGATTTATCAGACGTCGACCGTTGAATGCGATATCGATACCTGCCGTTCGCCACACGCAATCATTTTCATATATATATAAATGAAATATATACTTCATCTTAAAATTTTTTAAAATAATATCAATTAATTTATTAAAGTATATATTTTACATTTTAAAAATACATAAAAAAAGTATTGTGTTTTTTATTTAAAATGGATTGAATATAACATTTCTTTGTACAAAATCTTATTTATAGACTCGTCTAAGTCTTTAGTTGTTCAACTTGTTATGTACTTAGTCAAATAAATTATATATTTTACTCAAAAAAACTTCACATTTTTTTTATGAATTTGAATATAATTTGTTGCATTATATACTTATATTTTATAAAAATATACTATTTGAAAAATAATATACTCGGTGTAATCTATTCCAGTAACTCATTTGCAGTTGCAACTTGGTTAATAAAGTATATAAAATGGCTTAAAATTTATATTACACTATTATAGCATATACTTCATTATAAAAACATGTAAAATACATGCATTCAATTATTTATTTTATGATGGCAAGAACATGTGGTCGCAAATATTTGTTAACGTTTATGTTACCGCCATTAAAAATTTAATTTACGGCGATGTATTATTTGTACGTTGCAAATAATGTTCTTTTGCGATGCTGGTGTATGTGAGCCGTCACAGATACATTTTTATGATGCTGGTGGACCAAATCGGAGCCGTCCACTCTTTATTCTACCCCAAAAATCAAGGTTCACTCCATATTATCTCAAAAGAATCAAAACCATCCCAAAAAAAAGTTTAGGGTTTCTAAAATTTAAGCCCTTTTGGTCATCCATAAAGTGTGTCAGAATAAACCGGTATAAAATATACGGATTCCAATCAACCCCTCAATTCTCCCAGCGGTCAGAAGCTTCGTTTACTAAATCCTATGGGGGCTAGAGGGCCGCCAAAGCGGAGCCAGATTGTGGTATTTCGCAGGTGAATAAGTTGTCAGATTGTTGTTTATGATATAATTCATGTTTTCAATTTTTAGTTTTTATTTTTGCGCGCAAAGGAGCTCCAACAGCCCAACTCGGAGAGGAGGAAGAGATGATTTGTTTCTCTTGTGAGGGCCACCACAAAGGAGCTCCAACTCGGCGAGGTGGGTTCCAAACTTTCTGATGTCGATTCAATGTATCGAACATTCGATTTTGTTGTTTCAGTTTTTGCCTTGTTCGAGAAGGAAGAGGAGGATAACATGATTGTCAGGTGTCCAATTTCTTGAGGTGGATGGTCGACCACCACCTCCCAAAGATGACGGTTATAATCTTCACCTCATCACGTGTTTTCTTCTGATGTTTGTCGTTCTCCAATCCACTACCTTCAAATTGTGTGACTGTTGTTCACCCGGGGAGAGCGGCGGAGTCAAACGCGCAGAAGATGCGGGAGATAGAGGAGGGTGTCATACTTGACATAGGGATTGTCGGGCAACTAAAGGCACAAGGGATGTTGGTAGGTGGGAGGATAGTGAACTGCATCAACTTCGCCAGTACGTTGAACACATTGAGGGAGCAATGGACTGCTGGAGATCCATGAAACTAAGTCGTTCCTGAAGCTGAACCACCAAACGTTAACTTGATTGATCATCATATGGAGATAGCTATCCGTTCTCATTTGCCTTGTTCGAGGAGATGCTTCATATTAAACACAAAAACTCATGTTATGTTTTGACTTTTAATGCTTTTGAAAGATGTAGTTTATAATAGAATTGAATCTTTTGTTTTAAATGTTGTGTTCATGTTCTACATGAATTAGAATGATTGTTGACCTAAATTATGTGAGTTATTACTTGTATTTGTAGTTTTTACATGATAATTTGAATCAATCAACTAAATTGTTAATTCATATTTTTTAAAACACTATTTGCGGCGATTTGGGATCGTTGCAAATAATTACATATACATAGTTTTAAAAGATACTTCTTTGTGGTGGAAATAATACCATCACACAACTTTTTGCGGCGGACATTAAAATACATCGCAAAACTACTTATTTGCGGTGGCAAATAAATCCGTGGTGAACACTATTTATTAACGGTGGCCACACAAAACCGTCATAAAAGCTTATTTGCAACAGTTTTTACCCGCCGCATATAATTTATAATTTACGACGCGCATTGTTGCATCCTCTGAACCGTTGCAATAGCTTATTTGCGGTGGTTTAGGATGCTTTAGTGGTGGATTTGGCCCATCACAAATCCATATTTTTTTTTGTGTAGTGTGACATGAAAATGGGACTGTAAACATGATTATATCTAACATTTTTCATAGTATTTGATGAAATGATGCAGTACACACCAATCTAGATTATATTCATACAAAGAGAAATAATTATAATGTATAATTAAGAATAATTGTACAAAACATAAATATTAAAAAACCATAAAACACCTACGAAACATAAACAACTAAACGTACAATTAAGAAATAAAATAATTATCTACCAGACTATGAGTCATACCGATGTTTTTTTTTCGCTTGGTAGTCATACCAATGTTATTAACATGATAAAGACAATTTCAAACCATACCACTAAACAAGATATTTCATCAAAGTCTTAGCAGGTAATATTTTCAAATAAAGTAAAATCTATGTAGGTCCATTCTCCCAGAGTTTCATCATAGATGAGAATCATACACTACGAAGTATAAATTATTCAATTAAGGGAAATATCAAAATCCACAACAAACAGCCACCACAAGATATATGTATGTATGTATGTATGTATGTATATTTTTTGATGGCACCACCTTCAGAAGATGAACAACATTTCCTGGCCACAGTCACTCACTCTGTAGAACGGGATTTACCTCGGACTCTTCCACCACCAAGCCATGGATCAGTTGAAGGATCTGAATATGTATACATCATAAGATGTTCTATGGTAAAAAATTGAGGGACATTGAATAATGAGATGAAAAATAGCTTTTGAATATTTTGCGTTCGGAAGAATCATACAAACTCATTTTCAAAAGTTACTGATGGTTAAAACTTGACAGGAGCATAAAACAATTTTTAATTAAAAAAATAGATAATTTGCAAAAATAGCTATATGATGTAAATATTAACAAAAATTAGCACTTGATTTAATCAGGGCTGACTAGAATTTTTTTTCCATTGGATGCGCCATATATATATATAGCGCATCCTTTGCTAACCGAGAGAAAAAAACCCACTAAATAACTGTGTTTTGTCTGTTCAATGGTAGCATTGATCGAGTTCAATGCTAGTTATTGCTAATATCCACACCACGAAGCTATTTGTATTAATATTCGATTTCATAGGACTATTTTTATAAATTGCCATAAAAAAAAGATTTTCAGGAATTTAGCATATGGATGAGTTTCCTAGAAAGCTGTTTGTCAAAAGCTGCTTTTAGTAGAAAAACTAATTTTCAAACTTGTTTTCAAATGCATTAAAAGATAGACATGACAATGCATACCACAAAGCATAAAATTTGTTGGAGCCTGTGAGGGGAATGTCTGGGGGAGGATTGAAGTTGGCAAAGTTGATGATGGCCCTCCAAAACCAGCCAAAGTAGAAGAAGAAACATTGGCAGTAGTGTTGTTCATATTCTGGTTTATGATCTTCTCATAGTGGGCTCTAAGTCGATTGAGCTCCTCTCTCAGGCATGCATTTTTTTCATGGAGCTCATGCTTGGAGCGTTCAAGTGATAACAATAACAATGTTTTATTATCATCACCCCCACACACAGAGCATACCAGGTTGGCCATTTTTTCTACAAGAGTTCTATTTTCAATTCGAAGCCTGTCATTCTCTTCCCTTAATAGTACATTCTCATGTCTATCTGTTTGAACCTGATTGAGACATTTAAAGCTGTTACTGAATCTAGATTTATAAAGATGAAATATAATTTAACGAGGTATATGCTTTGATAAAAAATGTATATTGCTATATTCAAGGGCAGATGCAAAGATTGGTTGGGCCGGGTTATAGTTTTTACAATTTTTTTTGTTTATATAATAATATTTATATTTTATAATGTATAGTTTTTATGTTGTTATACAAAAATATACGTTTGTAATTATTTTAAGAATACAAATTCCGATATTTAATCTTTTGTGTCAATGTATATACTATTGTGAAAATGTTATATACAATATCTTTTCCATCCCATTTCCAATTTTTATATGTTTTAATTTGATTTTTCTTTAAAAAAAAGATGAGATATATGTTTTTAGAAAGAAAGAAAAAAGTACATATTCTAGAATTTTACGAATCCATTCATAAAAAATAAAAAAATTGTGGTATATATCTCGTTAATGTGAGTATATGATGCTAAAGATGTATATAAGGCTAGAATTATAGTTAAAAAAAGGACGGCTCATTTAAATAAGTTTTTTATTTGTGAAAAAAACTCATGGTTTTGTCAAACATGAAAATGAGAAGTTTTACTAAAAATATAGTGTAGCCCACTCCAAAATTTTGTCTAGGCTTCACCCTTGGCTCTCTATTTCTAATTGAATGATCCCATTGTTAGTAAATGTTAAAAAAAAAACTAGATATATATGTTTCACTAGATTTATAAAGATGTATATGAGACTTGAATTTTAAATTGTAAAAATGACTAAGTGTAACAACGCTCAAGCTAAAAGCATTACCCTGAATTAAATATTTAGTTTACCTTCAAATGGGTTCTGCGATTTTGGAACCAAAACTTGATTTGAGATCTTTTCATGTTTAGTTGAAGGCTAAGTTCCTTCATTTGCTTCTCATCCGGATGCGAGTTTCGATCAAAAATCCTTCAGAGATTATAAAGAAATTTCATTTATCAACTATATACACATATGAAAATCAAAATGATAAATGGAAAGAATAGATTTTCCTCAAAAGAGAGATTAATTACGCTTGAAGTATACGGATTTGTTCCTTTGTGTGACGATAAAACTTATTCTTCTTCTTCTTGTTTGTGTTGTTAGGAATGTTAGAGTCACCCTTCTTGTTGCTTGGTGGCTTATTATAGTTGGCATCTCCAATAATAAAATCCACATCACCCAATAACTCTTCTCCGTCTCCACCTGTAACTAAGTCTGTCAATTATTCAAAAAAAAATATGTATATAAAATATTTGAATATCTAAAATGCGAATATGAGATTTAAAAAATATCCGAATCCGATGTATATTGTAAAATCATATATGTTTATATTATATGTTGTTCATATTTGTTATATTGTATGATTAATCACAACATATATTAAATTTTCTATGTATGATATCTAAAAGAGGGAGTAAAGCTTAAAATATCAATTTTAATTCTCATATCTTTCTAACACGTCACTTAATTATTTAAATTAGTGTTCATATTTAAACGTGTTAATTATCAAAAAATTATTTATATTCGAAGAGATCCGAATAAAAAAATTATCCATATTCAAATGATTAAATTTGAATATGCATATTAACGTATCTGATTCATATTCGATATGTTGATAGGCTTACCTGCAACAACTCTTGAGTGATGGCTGTTGCCAAAAATGCTCATTTCATTGTTGTCATCCATCCTCGCCTGATTTCCATTACAGAAAACTTGATTAATAATGTAATAATAATTATTATTATAAAAAACTAAAATAAAAAAAAGTTAAGATGAGTAAAATAAATGAACGAATTATTTGGAGTAATTTGCAAGGTGTTAGGGCTATAAAGATAAAGTTTAGGATTCGAGTGTTATATATCAAATCACTTTGGGCAAAGGCAAAGGCATTTACAGAGCTCCTAGATACTCTCAGTCTCTTGGATCTATAAATAATGAATTCCAATATATTGAAATATATTGAAAACAAGTCATTCAGTGCATGTATACCATTAATAGAAAAACTATGGTTTTGGAATGCATTGGTTGAAAAAGGCAAGAACTACATGACAACTCATTTGTTCTTGTATCCTAATACTAGGGTATTTGGAGGGATGGATGAGTAGCATTTTTTAATTGATGTAATACTCAAAGGATGTCATTCAACATAAAACTATTAAATGGCAGAGCTTTTTTTTATAATAATCTTGATATAACAATGGATTTTTCTACAAACTTGTCTGTAATTACATAGCCTACAATATTTTAAACATATATTTTGAATTCAAGTTCGCAATACTTATTTCAAATTCAATAGATGTTCCATTCTCTGTTGAGGTCATATTTAAGTGATTGAATTTATAAGGTTCCTAGATATTGTCTTCTCCTTGCATCTATAAATATTGAAAATATATAACTTATTCCACTTATGAGTATGAAAAATAAGGTTAAACTATGTTTTTTGAATGCATGATCAGTTGAAATAGGCAATGACCATATTGTCTCATTTGTGCACCATTTTCTTTCTTCAATACTAATAAAAATAAGGGGTCATAGAGAAATGGGGAATTGTAACAATTTTTATTTGATACAACATTCAACATAAAGTATTAGATGACAGAGTTCTTTTGTAACACTCTTCATATATAACAATGAAATTTGATTGACTAGTTACAGTTAAATAGACCAGTTAATTGAAACATCTATTTATAATTCAAGATTGACAATAGTCCAAGGTCTTCATGCGGCTACTAGCATGTCGTTATCCTATGAATGCATGATATTTCATGTGTGGTTCAACTTCAAATAGATGTGTCATGAACTCATGATATACTTTGGAACTCATTTATATGACAACATTTCTGAGGCTCCAAGATACTATCAATTTCTTGATCTACTTGAATTCCAATATATTAAAAGACACAAATCCATTCCATCTATAAATACAATGAATTGGAAAAAAAGAAAATATCATATTACAATTGTGGTATTTGAAATTTTGAATGCATTAGTTGAAAAGCAATAACTACATTGTGTCTCATTTACCTACCATATCCTAATCCTAAAGTACTTGGTGTTTTCTATTTAATAAGAAGTTATAAGAACTGGAGCAACATGTACAATTTTTCTTAATTAATATAGCATTCAATTGATGACATTCAACGTACAACTATTAGATTGCATAGTTCTTTTATAATAAACCTGATGTAACAATGGAATATGTTTTATTTATAATTGGTTGTAATTATACTCTTTTATAAAAATAGTTTATCCTAGGGATTACTTAGAATTGTTATACTCTTTTATACTCGTTAAACTGGCTTAGTAATACTAAGTTATACTTTGCAAACAAACAGCCATTTTCCCTATTTATTCTTAACCACCCTTATCCGAGTTTAACCCGTTATCCAAATAGGCTTATGTTTTGAAATTTAAATATCATTATAGACGTTTATAAGTGTATGAAACAATGAACCAAATTTCTAATTCTAAAATTACTCTAGAATTACTCTAATTAAGCCGGATCCAAACCAGATCCACAGTAAGATCATTTTAATTGCCATGTTCATTGAATTCGTTCATTTAGTCATTTTAATAGAGCTTGTCCTATGTTCAACAAAACAAACAAAATGACACGTTGCTAATATCATTGTTATTGAAGACTGTTGGAACATTTATTCCATGAGAAACATAAAAGAAAACATTTTCATTGGAATTTCATTTTATAATTATTATTGAAAAATGAAAAGATAAGTTGGATCACTCATTCCATGAGAAACTTGGGAAAAAAAACCTTTTTCATTGGAATTCCATGGATACATGAGTACCACATTATACCTATTTTAGTAGATTTTATTACATATTTTAACAAAAGATAGATATTTAAAAAAATCTCCCACATTACCTTGACATGATGACCTCTCAATTTTGATAAAAACTAATACAGAAAGACATGGATCTTTGCTTCATATCCCTCTCCCTACATATTCACACCACTTAATTAAGATAACACACATCACGTGAAGTTATCAATTATCATTTAAGCAATGTAAATCAAGTGGGCAACAGTCTCCTCACCTGCATTGTTTATTTATTATGCTCTACCATAATTTTATTTTTATTCATCTTATTTTGAACATGTTTCCTTAATCAATAAAATCGAGGCCATGCCTATTATTTCATAAAAAATAAATAAAAAAGCAATGTAAATCAAATCCTGACTCTTTCATTCCTATTCAACATGAGATGAATAGAAAGATAAAACAAAAGACTTACCAATGGATAAAACAAATAAATAGAAGAGAAATATATTTCATGAATCTTACTTCAACAGAGAATCCAAAAGAAGCTGCTATCTTGGAGCCGCCAATGTGACCAAAACAATGGCCTCAAAATGATGGGAGGGGGAGAGAATGTAGGATATGTGGGACTTGTTGAATGGGAGGAACAACAAGGTTGATGTTCCAATTTTGCCCTTAGCATTTTTATATAATAACTACACATATCTTTCTATAAACTCCTTTGAAATGCTTTATCCCGCCAAAAATGATCGATTAATTCCCTCATATAATTGGGATGAGATGAGGAATTAATTGTTTAAAGTTGGAAACAAGATTTATAAATGGCATGTTGGGTTGTGATGGATATCATTTTTATTGTCAAAAATATTTTTTCAAATTCATTCTTTACTTGTCAGTATTTCGCCCTCTATTCACTCTAGTGAGACTAAGGTAGTTCTGGTGGCTCAAATCATATATGGTCTATTTGGATAGAAATATAAGTTATTATATGGTTTATATCTATTCCTGGACTGTTAAGTTTATCAATGGAATAAATGATTTTATGTTTGGTTGTGTTTTCAGTTATTCTTGTTAGAAAACATAATAATAAAGGTTGAAGTATTTGATTAATGAATAATAAAATATGAATAAGGTGTAAAAAATTAATTTGGCATGCGGACTCCATTAATGTATAAGAGATGATAATAGATAATTTGATTTGATGACATATGATTTAATAAGTGAGTCTTCTTATGTCAGTGAAAGAATAACACAATTCTATAGGGGGACTTGGAATGCAAATACCAGTTTATTCTTACCTAATTCTACATAGCTATGCCCTTTTATATCACCCACCCAAACAGCTTTTTTACCCTATTCCCTTTTATCCTCCATATTCCTCCCTTTATTCCACCATCCAAACGGGCCATATAGAGTTTCCATGTCCACCCCCTCCTTTTTTTACCATCCTACCCTTCAAATCATTTCGCTATCAAACTATTTCTACCCTCTATTAGGCATTGGGGGCATTTCACAAGGTTGTCAAATGCCCCACGCAGAACAAAAACCCCACCTTTCTATGTTATTGTATCTTCTCTTTCTCCTCTTAACAACTTTTTATGTCTGGTCTCATCTCCCTCATTTGTGTGTTTGTATGTATTTCTCTATGTCCATATAAGCCTCCACTCCATGAAATATATGCAGGCCCGTTTGGTTCGTATAATTCTAGAATAGATTTTAATTTCATGTGAGATTACTAAAAAATTATGTAAATTTTAGTGTTTTGTTAGTTATAATCTTGATGATAATTGTGAGTCACGCATCTTGATTAAATTTTCACTATTTGTTGTGGTAATCTCAAATTCCACTAGGAAACCTAAATTAGATTATTATTCTGCCATTACAAATTAATTAAATTATTATTTATATTTCTTCTAAAATAAATAGCATCCTCTCTTATTTTTTTACCCACCTCCTCTTTTTTTTCCTTTCTTTATTCCTTTTACAAGATTTAGAACTAATTTAGGAAAATTACTATTATTATGTATTTAATTATATAATCGGTTATTTTATTTATTTACATTCGTTAAATATTTATCAAAAAATTATTCATTTTTTATAATTGTGATATGGATAAAGAAATAAATTTTACAAGTAGATATATAATAGCAAGAGTATTTTAAACATTTAAACCAATTTTTCTTATAGAAATCCATGTGTGAATCAAAAACTGGAAAATGAATCTTTGCAAAAATCAACTAGCAAATCAAACAATTTGATAGAATCTAGATTTCTATTAAAATAAATTCATAAAAATATGATACGAACCAAACAAGGCCGCATAGAATAACTTTTTGGTTGTTGTGGACGCCAAGGAGCATCTTCACGGTCCATCTGACCGTAGTCTGTGATGGGGTGCCTAATCATCTACTGAGGCAGTAGTCCCTCTAATGACAATTATTGGTAGAGTGTCGTTACATAGTTTTTTTTCATCCCCAATTCCAATCATATATGCGTTAATAGAAAACTAACGGAACATATACTCACATTAACGTGCTTCGATAAATTGTTTCCACATTTTTCATAAATGTATATATGCAATTCATTTGAGTATATGCTTTATTTTTTTTTATAAAAACATGTACCTCATTCATCCATCAGTGCATATTGATATTAAAAATTTTCAAATTAACAAAGTTTCATATTAAATAATTGGCCAAAAAGTTTAATAAAATATGTACATCATCGATAAACCTTACATAGTCCATGTTTAGTTCGAGAATAGGTTGGGAATGAGTTGAAATTCGTTGGAATAGTCTCATTCATAATGTTTGGATGGCGAGAATTAACTGGTGGTATATGGATTTCAATCAATCATTGGAATCAAGTTATTCAATCTACCCCCCGGGTGTGACATAAGATTATTCGCTTTAGATAACAATTCATGTTGAATAGGTAAATTTTTATTTGGTTGTCTTTTCTGTTATTCTCACTGAAAAATGTAAAAATGATTTTTTTGTTGTTTGATTCACCTTGGATAAAGGAAGGATAAGTGGTAGATAAGAGATGAATAAGAGTTCTTGACTTTTTAAATAATAAATATATCTCTACATAAATTATCTGTGTTTGAAAATAAGAATGAGTGATGTGTGTCTGATATAATAGATGTGACAATTCTTAAAATGTGTACGAATAATAATGTGTGAGATAATTTTTTTTAAAATAACATAAAATATTCATTGATATAGATAAACAATTTTTAACTTTATCTAATTATCAGTCACTATATCAAAGTTTCATTTAAAAATAAAAAAATAATCATTTTTCCATCTTTCATAAATTCTTATTCACTACTTATTTATATTTTATCCAATATAAAACACAAAAAAGCTATATTATTACAAATAACTGGTAGAGGCCGCGCGAACGCAGGCCCCCGCTACCACAAATTATAACGTACACTCTGCCACTTGGGCAAATGTTAAAGCAGAGCCCCTTCAAAGTGCAATGAAGGTCTCTACTCTAGGCCATGGGCCTTCTTGATCACCCATTGACCCCGTCCAGGTAAGTATGAATTCACGTAGGCAGTGGGTCTCATTTTATAGGCTCTGGCTGTTTGCAATCTCATCCTACCATCCGATGTGGGACTAAAAAAAAAAACTTTGCCAGACCTCTTGTTTCGCGGAATGGCTGGGTCCATCAGATGGACCGTGGTGAGTGATTGGGACCACTTTGATTAATATCGTGGGCCTTTCGATGGATGTGCCTCGGACGTCAGCCGTCCAAATCAGACCATGTGGATGTTGGGGCTGATTGATGGGTCTAGGTGACTGGGTTTGTGTGCAATTTATTTATTACATGAAAAAAAATTATTCATAAAAGACAAAGTATGCGTGTGGATGTACTTTGGCCGGTCAAATGGTGAATGGGTCGCGGATCGATCCAGCCCGACCCGATAAAAGGTGTAAATACCTCATTCGAAGAACTTGATAATTAAAACGGGTTGGGTTTGGATCCACCCGACTCGATTATATAGAGTCGAGACCTGATTGATGCAACTCAAATACTATGTGATTTTTATTTATTTATGATCCAACCAAACAATCCAACACTCATGATCCAATCCAATATTTATAACTAAATATTGAATAGTCATTTAAAATTTTAAGCATTTGAAATATTCTTATAACTTTTTGACTTCACATAAAAATAGAATAATTCAAATCATATTCCAAATGTTATATCATAAAACATTAAAAAATTAAAATAGTGAAGAAATATTTAAAATACACTGGACTCTATTTATTCAAACTCATCATGTAAAAATATAAATAAAAAAAATTCAACCAAAGAAAGTGTGGCCTCCACCACCCTAGTGTGCAGTGCTTTTTCACTAAATCAAAATACTCCTTACATTCTTCTCCTCTCGCTTTCTTTTCTCAAATCCTTTTTTTCCCCCAAAAAAAGAAGGCAAGAGAAAGAAAAAAAATGAAGTCGTCTTTAAAAAGTTTTTTGACCTCTCTAAGTCCGACCTCTCCTAGTTCAATCTAGGTCTGTTAGTAGGTCGACCCGACCTGACCTAACTCGGCCCTGACTGGAGACCCGATATGAACCTGACCCGAATGACCTAACAATCAAACATGTTAGCTCCGGATCCATCCAGAACCATTGATAAGCCTAAATGCAAAAGTAAAAAATTGTTTACAGTCCGTCAGTCCCATGGATTAGGTTGTAGTTAAATTTGAAGGGGGGTTTGGCTAACAATTTTTTTGGGGGTGGGTTGACAACATAGAAAAAAAAAGTAAAGAAAAAGAAAAGAAAGAGAGAGGCGGAAGAGCTGGGGATGGCGACGGAGGTAGTGGCGGAGGAGTGCAATGACAGTGGTGGGCATGAGAGGGTGGTAGTGAAATAATAAATAATAAAGGCAAAATTTATTATCATTAATGCATTTGAAAACATGAGAATTAATTTTTTCTTAAAAATTGAGTTTAAAACTAAATTTGCAGGAAGCTATGTCTCTTATAGATTATGAAAAAATTAACTTTTGAACATTTATTTACAAAAATATATATGCAACTTTTAATTAAATTTCAACATTTTTTTTAGAAACAGATTTGGAGAAAACAGCTTTTTACAAACTCAAAAGCTTCCCAAACCAATTTCTAAACGGAGCCTGATATTAATTTTTCATTATTATATATATAAATACCCAAAAAGATGTTTTAAATGTTGAAATATCCAAGTTAGTCAAATTTAATAATTTTACCTATTGTTGTCATGATTTGATGAGGTGCGAAACATCATAACAAATAATGATTAAATAAAAATACACCAAAAAAAATAATGATTAAATAAAATGAGAATAATTCAGTTATTTTATATAACAACCTTTTTTTAAGTAAATTTAAAAAGGGTGATTTTAGCAGTTTGGATTTTTAAGATATTTTTTAAAAATATTTTTCAAAAAATATTTTATATAACAATAATAATAATTAGCACACGCTCCGGTCAATCTAAATAAAATAAAAACAAATTAACGAAATCATCACCTTCTCATTTACGGTTTCTCAAGATGTCAAACGATCCCAGTCAACGAAAAGAGGTCAAACACGTCCTCCCCCCAAAAAAACCCGTATCACACTCTGTATAACAGAAATACCCCCTCGTAACAAACCCCAAATCCCCCTTATTTAGAAGGGCAATTTCGTCCATCCACACGTGCCACGTCATCCATTCGGCTGTTATCCCTCGCGCTTTTGAAACCAAACAAACATGAAAAACGGTTATAAAAACACTAACCAACCAACCCTTTCAGAGATAGAAAACACTAACCAACCTACCAAAAAAAGGCCCCATTCATTAAAAAAAAAAAAAAAAAACAGAGAGAGAGAGAGAGAGAGAGAGAGATTGGAAGAGGAAGCCATGGGAGAGTGCAGACCTCTAGGTTTCTTGATAGGCCTCCCGTTCGCTGTTCTCGCCCTTCTCTTGTCCCTCGTTGGCGCCATCATCTGGATTATCGGGTGAGCAATCATCTTCTTCTTCTTCTTCTTCTTCTTCTTCTTCTTCTTCTCCCTGTATTCATAGTTGGTTTAATAACTTTGATTCAGAATAAGAATTCGTTATGATTAATCTTTATGAATGAATGTTCAATTTGAATCAGTTCCCCCCACCACAACTAATTAGAATGAATGTTCAATTTGGTCATTTTTTTAAAAATTATCATGAAATGATAATGGCAGGTCCACCATCAGTTGTATATGCCCTTGCTGTGTCTGCTTCGCTGGGTTGGCGAACCTGGCAATGGATTTGATTAAGCTTCCTGTGAAGGTCATACAATGGTTCATTGGTCAGATCCCTTGTTGATATTTTTTTAATATTTCATTTAGGGTTCTTGAGAGATTTGGAATAGATTTTTATTTTTTTTGTCTGGAGTGGTTGGTGTGCAATGGATTGTAAAGGGGATTTTATGTTGGTTTTATTTTTTAAATTCAGGGAGAGTTTTATGTTAGTTTTTTTTTAATGTTCTCTATTTCTTTCCTCTGCTTTTATGTTACTGTTTAATTAAGTTCATTGAATCTAGAGACCATATTTTGATGGTTCGACAATTCTTTTGGTAGTTTTAGGCTTTTAGCCATGTTTGGAAATAATTGATAAATTGATTTAGTTTTTACGAAATAAGTTGTTAGATGATTGATTCTAGATTATTTTTTTATTTTAACTTGTAGTTTTAGATGTTGGTTTTGTATGTTAAAAGTTAATAAAATAATAAATCTTTTAAAAAAATTGGTTGATTACTAGTAATCATTGTTGACCTATGTTCGAAAAAACAAGTGAGGGGGGGGGGGGGGGCACATATGCACTGATTTAAAATTTCTAATGGTATTTTTTAACAGAAGTTTTTAATTTGGACAATTTGACAAAATTGAATTATGAAGGGGGTACACATACAAAAACGTATTAAAATTATTTCACTTTAGTAATCTCTTTCATTCATTTATAATCCAAGATAATTAAACCATAAATAAATTTTACATTTTTTAGTAAGAATTTTAAAAACTTTGATACAGCTATTTATAACGATTTCCAAATATAAATTAAAAGATGAGATTACAGTATATGAAGACAGCAATATAGATTCATAAATCAAATTCACTGTATAAATATAAAGTTCAAATCCATTAATTGAAATGTAATGAAGAAACATTAATTGAAATATAATATTTTTTTAAGGGCTCCATGAGAACAATTAGTCATTGTTGTTGCATAATAAATTAGGATAAATCGATGTTGGAAAAACTGAAACGCATCTATTCTATTCCATTTTTGGAACAACTATTCTAATTTTATCTAATCTAATTTAAGGTTATTAATCCAAATCTAGGCACATTCCCAAATTAAATATCTAATAATACTTGGTGTTGATATTCACACTCATTTTGAACTGTATCCAACAAACATGAGATTCCAATTTGATAAGATGTTTTTAGTTTTTTCAAGGGATCAAACTTGAAAATGGGGTTATCCTATTGTTTTTTTTCGTTTTTGTGTGGGTGTAATAACTTGATGAATGGACCACATCCATTCAGGCCAAGGAATTGATCAAATTTTTTTGTTACCAGTTCATTTTTTTTATTACAGACTATAAAGTATGTTTTTATAATTTTTTAGTTTTTATTATTCAACTATATTTGATGTATAGTTCTATTTACAACCCCAAATAAGTATGTGCCATTTGATTTTTTTAAGGAAAATATACTTCATCTAATGATTCATATTTTTGTAAAATATAAAGTCTATACTTCGATAAATTGTATGGATTCATTAGAAAAAAAAACATAAATTTTTTAATAAGGTGTATGTGTTGTTATTATGAGTGCGTGGGTAATGAAGTATTTAAGACGGTAAATGAGACTATAAAAGAATGTGTGTAGGAGTACCCCTTTTATAAATTGATCACTTAACTAGTGTGTCGTGTTTATATTAAAATAACTCAATAAGAAAATATTTGTGTATGCATCCCATCTAAAAGAACCAGAAATAATATATAAATGGGTCTAGGAGTACGGACCTAAAAAAAATTCAGATGTCTTAAGGATTTAAAAATAATTCAAAGGTTTCTCGAAAAACTGTAAATTAATTTTCCCACAATATTTTGAATCGAAAATATTACCTTTTTTGGGTTGCGAAATAGCCCAAAAAATAAAGAGGGAATAAAAAAAATTGTTTGTTTCACAAAAATTAACCTTACTACATATGCATGAATAAGACCCCTAATAACTCTTAGGGGGCGTTTGGTTGGACTTATAACCAGTGCTTTTCTGACTTAAAGCTTAAAATCAGTCATAAGCATGTTTGGTTGGACTTCAAATAAGGACTTATTATGTTCCTCATTCAGTGATTTTAACCCAACAATTTTCAGCTCTGGTTACCCACTTATTATGTTCCGGCAAACGCGTTAGGTGTTTCGTCCGTCTGTGAAAAGACACAAACACCCCTGTCCAAATTTGATATTTATGTAGGATATTTATACCCTCTTTCACTGATTCAGAACCTTCTCTCTCCTCCGATTTTCTACACCGAAGACAACCATCCCCAAATAACCAAAACACACAGCAAATAAACCCTAATCAATTTTTTCTTGTTCGACCTGCCTTTGTCTTCTGTGCCGAAAACCCAAAAAACAGTCGAGTAAAATACAGGAAGAAGATCTCCCTCGAGAAGACCGTGGTGTTGGTTGATTGATCCTACACTCCGAACTAATTCCTCCTCACGAAACAGGCCGATACACTCCGATCTCCCTCTCCCGGTCTCCAACCAGCCATCCAACACTCTCTTTCTTTGGATCTCCTCCCGTCCAACGATCTAGGTAAGACCCGGGACCAAATCTCCTCTCTTCATATTTATTTCTTTAGATCTGTTGATGTTAGGGTTTGATGTAGATGAACAAGGCTAGGGTTGATCTTAGGGTTCCATGTAGACGAATCTATAGGGAGTGTCAGCTTAAAAGTGTGTTTTGTTTTATTGTTGGGTAGATTAGATGAAATGATAGGTGATTGTTTGGACTTTTTATATGAAAACCTGATTTTTTGAAGTGGGATTGCCCATAGATCATGATTTTATTGATTGGTGATGTTTAAGATTTGTGGTACTGGGTGGAAGTGGACAATGAATGAGGATATAAAGGATTTTTTGTTATTATATTGTTACATAGGATTGGTTTTATTGGACTTGTTTCATGTACCTATTGTTTTGCATATCTATTTTAATTTTAGAATGATACTTTTGTTATGTGATCTTAATTGAATAGATGAAAATGGCAATATGTACTTGAAATCAGCCTTTTTTATACACACACACACATTGTACATTTGAAAAAGAATTGTAAACATAACTGTTTCTCACATTTATGTGGTGGCACTTTGATCTGTATGTGTGTGAAGGGCATTTCTCTTAGGCAATAGTTGTATATTATATTTTTTTGTTTTGTTTCATTATTTTGGTCAAGTCTTCTATAATCCAGTGTCATATCCTTAGAAGTCTTGAGAAGGGCTGAAGGGGTGCAGCTATATGTCTTTGAAATGCCATTTAATTGTAATAAATAATGATACATGTCATAATTATAAATGAATTCTCCTTCAGATGCAATTGAATGGCCACAATATTTGGTTATGATAATTCAATATAAAAATTGATAGTTTGGTACTGATTTTTGGTTGGGGTTGACTGTTGATAAAGGTGTGGAATTGTTAATTGAACTTATATATCTCAATAGATAAATATATCTTTTATGTCATTTTTTTTAAAATTATCTCATTCAACACTCTTTATGCACAAACATATCACACATGTTCCAGGAACACAAACAATATGCAATGTTAAATTTATCATTTAAAAAGTTATAAATTCTTAACCAATTTTCATCGATCACTTTTCATTATTCATCCATGATAAACAGAATAATCAAAAAAACACTTTTATGTTTTTCAACTAGAATAACAAAAAAAATCGTTTATAAATACTTATTTATCCCAGTATAATTATCAGAGTGAATAACTCTATTTTACACTCCAATAACAATTATGCCGTGTAATTATTAGAGGTGAATACGTGAATAACTCTACATACAAGATAACTAACTTGTACTTGTGTACCTCTATTTGCACCCCTTGAACTCTGTTTGCACACCCCCCCTCTTAAAAATATATAAACCCAATATCTATTATTTTAAACTCACATGCTCTGTATCAATTATCAAACAAGCACACCTAATCTGGTTCTAGAATCTTCCGACACCCTCTCCCTCTAAAACACCAAATCCCAATCTCTCTAAAGCCCTTCCAAGCAATGCCCAAACCCATCAAAACCTGAACTTTCACACTAAACAAGAACTCCATAGAGATTTCATCAATGGGTACGGACTACTACAAGATCCTTCAAGTCGACCGAAATGCCAAAGACGACGACCTCAAGAAGGCCTACCGAAAGCTCGCCATGAAATGGCACCCCGACAAGAACCCCAACAACAAGAAGGAAGCAGAGGCCAAGTTCAAGCAGATCTCCGAAGCCTACGATGTGGGTCATCCTTCTTTCGTCCAAAGTTGCGATCTTTCTTGGTACCCATTGAAGGGTTCGTGGTTTTTAATCCGACCCACTCGTGATTTTCGCAGGTTCTGAGCGATCCCCAGAAGCGGGCGGTCTACGATCAGTACGGCGAGGAGGGTCTCAAGGGGCAGGTGCCGCCGCCGGGAGCGGGTGGTGCCGGCGGAGGCATGCCGTCGTATTTCTCCTCCGGCGATGGGCCGACCATGTTTAGGTTCAATCCGAGGAGCGCCGATGATATATTCGCCGAGTTTTTCGGGCATTCGAGCCCGTTTGGGGGCGGTGGCGGTGCTGGGAGGAGGTTTGGGGGAGGGAGGTTTGGGGAGGACATATTCAGCTCGTTTGGTGGGGAGGGGGCTTCGGTGGGGGGCGGCGGGGGACACTTCCCGGCGACGAGGAAGGCTTCGCCGATCGAGAACACGTTACCGTGCAGTCTTGAGGATCTGTACAAGGGGACCACCAAGAAGATGAAGATCTCGAGGGAGATCACCGATGCGAGTGGGTGAGTGTTCTATCTGTGTTGGGATTTCTTCAATGATGTTTTTGATATTGGTATTTTGTATGTTTGTTCTATTGATGGTGATTGTTTGTTGAAATATTGGTATTTCATGTCTGTTTATATGATGATCCATGGGAGTTTGTTTAGAACTGTAGATGTTTTTGTTATGATTTCTTATTCTTATTTGCATGTAGAATTTGATGTTTCTGATATAAGGTCAAGAGTTGAGATTTATTGGAGGAACCCCAACATTAGTTGCATCCACTTTTTAAACTAAGGCAGCCTACTTTTCTCAGAAAAGAAAAGAAAAGAAAAAACTAAGGTAGCCTATGGATACGGGTTTTGTAGCTTTTGGAGATTTTGCTTTTGCATGAATTATATTTAATCCAAACTCGTTTTCAAATGCCTCCAATAGTCCTAGTTTTTGAAGAAAACAAAAAATAGCTTTTAATTATAAAATACAGCTTAGCTTTTTAATAATCTAACAAAAGTATGTTTTTTGAAAAGCTAATTTCATAATTTGCTTTAAGTGGAAAATTATTTTCTTAAACTCATTTTCAAATGCTACCTGAGAAATGGTTTGTTTATTGGTTGTTCTTTTTTTTTTCAACGAAAATAATGTCCCAATTGAGGTTGTTAATTGGTGACTCTCATCTTCATGCTAGTTTCTCATTTTTCTTCAACAATCCATGCAACTTTTTTCATCAAGAATTTATTAGCCCAAAACATTGTTTTCATTAATGAATTGATTCACAATAAAGATGATAGTTGAATCGTCTTTCATTGTTTGATTTTCTTTATATGTGTGCATGCCAATATTGTTCAACAGATCATATCTGACATGTTTGTATCAATTACAAACCACAGAATTTCATCCATGAATAGAAAAACATGTTTAAGTTTTACATCTTAGTATGTAAAATTATGTCTCAATTCTCATGTATGTGTTAAGTGATTAATTACCTTGGTTCATGTTGATTGTTCATGGTCATTCTGTCACAAGAGTGTGAATTTCTTCTTTAGGTCATTTGTGCATCATTGATAATGGGTGTAAAATTGCTTCTGAGAATTGGTGCTCATACAATTTGGGTCTCAGATGGAAAGAGAGTTTTTTTTTTTTTTTTGGTTGTTGGGTAAGTGGTGGGACTTAAACCAGGACCTCATGGTTGCAAAGACTTGTCAATCATTGAGATACGGGTTCAACCCCAAACGAGAGAAACTTGTAATCGCGTTCAGTTTCGTTTAGGTGCAATCGCCTAGGGTGAATACTCACTGGGTTTGATTAGATGGAGGAGCTTTTCTTTTTCCTCAGAAGAACCAGGTCTCCCTTGGATAATTTTTGGGACTACAGTACAAGTTGTTCCAAGATATCAGATTAAGGTGTTAAAAGTTTGGCCCATGGGACTGTTGATGGAACAGAACTTTCATCCGTCTGACATGGAAGCTCAATAAAATAGGAGCAGGAATGCAAGGATAATTGTGGTTTCTGTGAATGTTAGATAGTGAGCAGTCTTAGATCATGTCATATTTTGGAACTTTATATGACCAGATATAAGTTCACAACTCCTTTTAATGTGCAGTATGGAGGATTGGCTGAGTAGGACAGTAAAGGTGAGCAGGTTAACAGATTACTTACATTATAGGTGGATAATTTTGTTTGGAAGAATCATTGATAATTGGAAGCTTCAAGGAAGAACAAAATAAACCTCGTGGCACACGATTTAGCAAATTTTCCTGTAGTATGAAATATAATTTTAGTATGGTGTGGTTTGAGAAGTTGGGAATTTATAGATTTCTGAGTGTGATGGAGGAAATATCTACCCACGGGTACTTCCTGAATTCTCAAATTGATTTTGTACTTTGCATTTGTTCTTATAAAACTGTAGTGTAATATTTTGCACTACATTACACTTTGCATTTGTTCTTGTAGTAGTGTAATTCCCCCCCCCCCCTTTTGCTTGTTTCTTTTCAGCAGACATTAGACCAAATTCTTAATACACCTATAATAATATGCTATGATATATTTTATATTTCAATATGCCTGTGTCTCTGGCCTAACCACATGATATAATATCAAAATGGACTTGCCATAATGATAAGGAGCCAGGGAGAGAGTGAAGGGCAAAGTTTAATAGCTTGAAGTTTGAAAACATGTTTGTTTACCATTGATGAACCGTAATAATTATCCATGATAGGTTAGAATAAACCCTAATACCTGAGGAGGAGGGTGTAGTTCATTCCAGCTCATCCATCCAAAACTAAAATATATTCAAACAAGTGGCTTACCAGGGACAAATAGGCGAAGGTAGCTTACCAGCTTGACCGTAAGCCAATTGTAGAAGACAAAAAATTACCCAAACCAAGCAAGGAACAACAACCAAACATAAAATCATCTATTCTTCTATCATTTATGCCCGGATAAGCTATTGTAGATGTTGTATGCTAGTGCCATTAGATTTTTTATTTATTTTTAAATAGTATCATTCTTTAATTTTCTCCCCTGAAATTTTTTTTTATCACTTCTGTGGTTCAGGAGAACCGTGCCGGTGGAGGAGATACTTACGATCGTGGTGAAACCGGGGTGGAAGAAGGGAACGAAGATCACATTCCCGGAGAAAGGAAACGAGCAGCCCAACATCATCCCGGCTGACCTCGTCTTCATCATCGACGAGAAGCCCCACAGTGTCTTCACCAGGGAAGGCAACGATCTCGTGACAACGCAGAAGATAACCCTTCTGGAGGCCCTGACAGGCTACACTGTCAACCTGACAACCCTGGATGGCCGGACCCTTGCCATCCCAATCAACTCAGTCATCCACCCGAACTATGAGGAGGTTGTCCCCGAGGAGGGGATGCCGGTACCGAAGGATCCTTCGAAGAGGGGGAACCTTAGGATCAAGATCCAGATCAGGTTCCCGACGAGGTTGACAGCAGAGCAGAAGATGGGAATAAAGAGACTGTTGGCACCTTGAAAGGGGATTACAATGCTGCTGCTGTGCTCAGCTGAGTGAGATGTATGTAACAACAGATTAGATTTTACAAAAGATGGATTTGTGTAGTGTTTTAATCTACTGTTATAGCATTCGGGTTAGGTAAAAAAAAAAAGAGATTTTGTTATTTTATTGGAAATCATAAAAGTTATTTTAGAGATAGTGATATTTCTTGAAATGTGTTTGAGAATAAAAATTGTCATGATGAAGTATTTTAATTGACATATATTGTTGGTTATTCTAGCAATCTCTTAAATTAATTGGAGAGTGCCTTAGTCAAAAGCTGATTTTTTTTTTATAGGAATTTTATATCTTCATGGAATAGCCATTCCTTTTCTTTAAATCTTGTTATTATTATTTTCAGTAAGATGGCAATAATTATCCTACAGGCATGCCAGCTCTAGGCTTGCATCAGTCTCATATTTAGCAAGGGCATCTATTCAAAGCTTTGTTAAATTAAGTGCATATTATATAGGGTTAAAGACATCTAAGTCCCTATAAACACAAAAAAATTCATATAAGTCCCTACTAAAATTGGAACAGACGTACAAGTCCCTGAGTTAAATTTTTATTCAACTTTAACGGAATATTACCAGAATATTCCATCACATATAATTATATAGACATTGAAATTCCTATAAACAATCATAAAGACAAATTAGTTCTTACAAAAGATAAAATTGCCCCTGAAAAACTTTTACATCAAATTGTGTACACATTGTAGTCCCTATAAACAATCATAAAGACAAATTAATCCATATAAAAGACAAAATTGCAATAAAAGACTTTTATATTTAATTGGATAAACATTACAGTCTTTAGAAACAATCGTAAAGGCAAATTGGTCCTTGTAAAAGATAAAAATGCCCCTGAAGGATTTTTACATTTAATTGTGAAGACATTGCAATCTTTATAAACAATCATAAAGACAAATAATATAATCCCTTAAATACAATTAAAAGTAAAAATCCTTCAGGGGCATTTTTGTCTCTTACAAGGACTAATTTGTCTTTACGATTATTTATAAAACTGTAATGTCTATCCAATTAAATGTAAAAATCTTTCAGGGGCAATTTTATCTTTTGCAGGGATTAATTTGTCTTTATAATTGTTTATAGGGACTGCAATGTGTACATAATTTATTATAAAAAAATTTCAGGGGTAATTTTATTTTTTGTAGGGACTAATTTATCTTTATGACTGTTTATAGGGACTTCAATGTCTACATATTTATGACTATTTATAGGGACTTCAATGTTTACATAATTATATGTGATGAAATATTATGAGAATATTCCGTTAAGTTTGGATGGAAATTTAACTCAGGGATTATAATTGAATTTTATTGAGTTTTCAAGGACTCGTACGTCTATCCCAATTTTAGTAGGGACTTATTTGGGTTTTTCCATGTTTGTAGGAACTTACCTATTATATATTCATAAATTTAGTGTCTGTATATAGTAATATAATAACACTCAGATGAATTAAACGAAAAATATATACATTCAACAAAAGTTTATACAGGATTGTGAAGGGAACTCATCTAACAGCTCCCCATCTCTTTGTTTGATTCCACAAAGGCATACCATTCAAGGCTGCAGCAGCTGTCCTGTATAAAATAACATCATAACCATATATAAACCATTCTTTTACAACATCACAGGATTTACCTCCATCCATGAAATCTTACTCATGAAAGAACTTGCACCTAATTCTTGAATAAAAGAATGCAAAGCTACAACACCCATCATCACCTCTACCAAGTATAACTGATGTAAAAAAAAATTAAATTAAATTAAAATTAAAAAGCCTTCTAATCACTGTATTCCGACGAAAATGAAGCCAAGCCATCGTCATCGTCTCCGTTGGCCTCCGCATCTGGATCAACATAATCATCTCCATCGACATCCATGTCTCCCTCTCGATCTCCCTCTTCATCATCGTCCCCATCATCGTCGTCGTCATCATCATCTTCTTCTTCTACTTCTACTTCTACTTCTTGTGGCCTCCTGTGGTAGACTCCAGCGTACTCCCTCTCCTCGTACTCATCCCCTGACATCTGAGCATCCTCATCGGACTCTGACGAAACACTTGCGCTGTTGTTCTCCTCGGCGAATATTGGCCTTCTCGTCTCTTCCACATAAGGCTGTGCAATCACATTCTCCTTCAACAAGCCCACATTTCCGAAACCTGGAAGAACCGGTTCTTTTATGACAATCTTATTGACCACCTTCGGCCTCGGCCTCACGGACCGCCGGCCCCTCTTGCGTCCCCCCCTCCCACGAGGCCTTCCAACCCTACTCGGCCCACGTGGAGTCTTTTCGCCCATCACTGTTGTTAGCCTGCAGTGTTCGGAGCCTACGGTACTAAGACCCCTCTGACCCCTCCCACTTCCACGACCCCGACCACGCCTGCCTCCACGACCACGGCTGCTGCCTCGCCCACGTCCAAAACTCGGAACAATCATCCCAAGATCAGGCCAGGTGTCTTGTGGATGGTAGTCTAATCGGTCGGGAACGTCTGTTGGGTCTGGTTCATGGAGGTTCTTAACTGTGTATCTTGATGGGAATTTCTGACATATGACAAATATGAGGTGGTCATGTGATGCCAATGTAAGATGGGAAACTTCGATAGTAACAGCATGAAATGATTTCAGGAATAAAACGATGTCATGACTAAGCTTGTCATTTGGATATAGATACTAACATTTGAATTCATATCTTTTCCAGTTTGGAGCAAATATATATATATTTCGGCTAATTTACATGTCTAAACATGGGCCCTAACTTTGGGTGATGAGATGACATCCGAGAAATAAAATTGGGAATTCAAATATTCAAGTCTACCTCAGAGATCATATAAAGAGAATATTAATGGCTATTTAAATTTTCAAGATAATTATTAACCATGCTAAATAATTGAATTTGAACATTATAAAATACAAATATATAATTTTACATGTTGGATTCAAATATTTTTTGAAGCAGATACATTGATATTCATAACCACACTCCAGATTTTCAAATATTGGATAATTTTTTATTTTTCAGATATGGATTCAGAACAAATATTTTCGAATAATTGACAGGCTTAGATATGACCATCTAAAACATCACAATATTTAGATCGGATACTCACCAGATAGTCGCCACCCTCCCTCTCCTTTTGAGACTCCAACTTCTGTTGCACGATGTAATAAATAGAGGCATCGAGTTCCATAAGGCGCAACGCAACAGCACCAGTAGTTTGTGGAACCCATGGAAGCACGGGAACTGATCCGGAAAGAATGCCAGATTGATCAATGGGATTTCCTGGCTTTGAAGAGCTTAGTAGTTCTTTGGTTGTCTCAAAGTTTGGTGACAAGAAGTCTCTTTTTATGGCACCCTCCAACAGAGTTAGAATCTGCAAGTGATCAAGCATAACACGTCAAACTTCAAAGTTGAATTCCCAAGTACTGTATACTGTGACATCATCATAAAGTCCATTCCACTATTAAAGCTCAGTGATTAACGCACAATGCAAAAAAGAAAACTAATCTATACATTTAAACGTAGTTTTTTTTTTAAAAAAGTATCTTTTTAACTCAAATTAGTAGGAACATTGTGTTCAGATTACAATATACCCATACGACGGTTATAGAGAAGAAAAAAAGAGAAAAAATAACAGATGAAAGGCAAAGAGAGATCAGAGAAGAAAAAACAGATGAAAAATCACAAAGGTAAAACTGAATATGGAAGATGACGAGGAGGAGAAAAAACCGCTTAAATAATTCAATCCAATGATGTACCTTGCACACATAAGTCTAAAAGAGTCTTCATCCAGTTTCATATATTTTATTTAAAAATTAGATCACATAAAGTGATCTCAGAAAAAATAATAGATACTACAAAGGTACAAGCGGAAGTAAAAGACATAATTATAAGGTATACATCCTCCTCAGTATAAGGCAGGCAGGAATGCAGTCCATATGGAAGGAAGCTGTGTTATTTCTGCTTGAACTAATGTATGTCAAAACCATGGGGAAAGGAAGAGATTATTAAAAAGGATAAGTTATCATGATTGCTCACATTTAAAAACAGTAGTGAGAATGAAAATAAGAAGGAAAGAAACACCTGAAATAAGTCCTCGGCTGATGAGGAAGAGTGCAACTTCACAGCCCATGATTTTCTATAGCCTTCTGTCCAGAAAGATTGAAGAGCTTCAGGGGGAATGGATACCTGAATTTTTTTTTTTTGAAAAAAACACAAACATAAGTACATCAAACATTCAGAAAATTTCAACGCGACTCAAATTTTCAAAATAGTGGTGATTAGGAAACACAGAATGCCTCTTACCTCCATGAACGCCAGCAGCGACTTCAGCATTCGCATTCTCATGGGAAGAGAAGGCTCTGAGCTATGAAATTTCAAGTCAGCTCGCTTCTCTTCACATCGCACCACATGTTCATTATAGTTTCCATCACTGTTCTGAAATGTCTTGAATGTCTTGTGGCAAGAAGGGCAATGTTTGTCCACTGACAAATAAGTCTCGTAACAAACATTGCAAGTGGTTAGCACTTCAGGGTATCTCTTTTTCCCATATTTGATGGCACATAATATTGAAGGATTGAAGCTTTCTTTCCACAACCACTTCTCAAAGTCCTGGTATCTCCTCAAAGCATCAAGTTTCTCATTTTCATTCCGCCCGAGCTCAATTATGAAAGATGACGACTGCTCAATTGGGGAACTACCACACACTGCACTGCCAGGATTGTCTATCACTGCAGTACAATCAGGACTAGGTGCCACACCAACAACCTCAGTTCTGGATTTCGAAGTGTTTGTTAACTGCAAGTTCTTTCTGACACTTTCTTTAAACAATGTTTCAATTTTTTGTAACATTGAATGCAAATGGGACTCTCTAATCCCACGTGTATCCAAAGCCGCCAAAAGATTATCAAATGCCTGCAAAACAAAAAAAATCAGACATTTACAATGGAAACAAATCATTCGTTTACATTAAAGCATTACCCTCAATTCAGAAACATTATTTGCCTCCATGAATTATTGATGAATTCAAGCAACAGAAATTTAACATTAATGTTCACATTCATTGTTTATCGTTATAAAGCTGGCATCAAAGAATTGTCATCAGTATTCAAACCTATTTAAATATTTACTGATGTATCATCTTTGGAAAGGGGAAAACAAGTTATGTCACTGGACACCAGGAACAAGAAAAATGCAATATAGAACCACAACACGCAACTACATATTTAAAATTGGCACTCAAAAAATTAAGTAATAAACAATTGCTAGGTTTTGAATACAAGAAACTACAATGATAAGGCTTTGAGTCCAAAAACTAAAACTACTAAATATAATTATACGTATACCCTAAATAATCTTTAAGCTTAATAACCAATAACACCAGTCACTTCCATCTCTGAAATGCTCCTTACAGTTTTACCATAGGTATATCAATTCTAAAATTACTACATTTGATCTGATAGAATGACGCCATCCACATGCCATGCATGGATATGCTTTACAAAAAGAAATATATTGAAAAAAAATAAAGAAATCATCATCTACTAGATCAGTCCAGAGCAACAAGATCTTCATATAACTCACAGAAAACTGAGAGCGCAATATATTATTATAAACTAACCCATAAGATTTTAAAGAGAACCACTGAAAATGTTAAGCCTACAGGATATACTTTCGGATGGTTTGTTATATACATAAATATAATCTAAATCCCCAAAATCCAAGTCTAGAATAACTGTTTTAACTAATATTCCAACATAAAAAAAAAACGCTATGTAATTCTTAGATGGCTAGTTGCAAATGCCCAGGGCTATGGAAGAAGGGAGTCTCCTGGATTTTCACTGAGTTTAACTTTCATAAATTTATGTCTACAGTAATGTTGTAAAAAGCATCTGGCGCTAGTCGGGCGATTAATCGGTGAGGCCCGGATTAATCAATCGCCTTTTTAAATAATATTATTATATATATAGACATATTATATATATAAAATAGTTAAATTTCAGAGTGCAAAATAACAACAAAGTAACATCAAACAAAATTGATAATATATGCATAATAGAGATGGCATACAAAAATTAATTTAAATAAATAATGTATAAGGCAATTTAATAGCTTATTAGTCAACTAAGGATTGATCGGAAAGGTGGCTAGGCGCTGACTGTTGCGGATTGGGCCTGCTAAGCCTAAGCAGAGGATTAATCGGGGCCTATAAGGAATTTTTAGAACACTGGTCTCCACATATTCCACTTTTAAATTTTGACATTATCCCTAGAAAGTTATGAGTTGCAAGTTTAAGACGAGTGAAGGCTACCTCAGGAGAATCTATAAGCCTCCAGTAGCCATGTTGTTGGGACTCAAAAAATATTCTGCCAGAACCAGGATCATTTCTAGATGCGGATGTAACAAACTGCCAGTAACGGTTTCTCCTGCGGTCTTGACCCAGAGGCAAAGATCTGTACACAAACATCTCTTCTGCTTTGTGGCTGATGAGAGATTTCATCTGTGAACGTGACTTTTCTGCTTGATATCCATATTGCTGACATTGGAGAACATCTGGACTCACTAATTCTTGAGAAAGCAAGTTCTTCTCTGTAGGGGTGTTATTGAGATAAGTTGGATTTTGTGAGTCCGTAAATTGTTCATGTTTTAGTGATGGGCTTGCATTTAGCTCAATCCCCTTGTGGTCACCTTCTGCAGAAGCACTCATCAAGTTTGTCTCAGACTTCCCTCCCGCAAAAGAAGGATATTGTATCTTTGTCAAGTACTCTTCTTTCATGCGCCTTTTATCCAGTTGTGCCTCAGCCCACATTTGTTTCTTAAGAGCATTTGCTGCATCCAAGCGCTCCTGTAAAATTTTATGATTCAGCTAATGAATAAATAAAACAACCACCACAACCACCAAGTCCAAAAAAACATTACCTCAAGAATGACACGGATAGAATTTCCTTCAATTGCTATGCCAATCAAGGCAACCAGAGCATTCAGCCGCTCCTCAACATTGAGATCAGAATATTCTCCTTCCATCAATCCCTGAACCCAAGCTTCACCAGAGCTGCTTTCATCTATCTCTGTGTCTTCAAAATCAACATTTCCTTCATGGTTCTGGGAAACAATACTGGGATGGTTTTTGGGATTCTCTGAAGGAGATGAAAAATCTTTTTCCCCATTCCCAAGTCTGTACTCCAGAGTTTCTCCACCCTCATCATGCAATACCTTTCCCTTCCCATTACGAGAGCAGGTTGGTGCATCACAAACTTTTAAATCATGGACGCAGACATTCTCCAATTTTGAATTTGATACAGTGCCCACATCATCAACTTCAGGATCATCAGCTCCATCACATTCAGAATCATCATCTCTTTCAACATCATCGGCATCCTCTATATCCTTCTCAGCTTCTTCTGACTCTGATAGCCCATTTTCAAATATCTGTATTTTTTCCCTGGCCGCCGCTAGAATTGCCTCAGCATCGGCAGGATCTTTCCTATAAGGAGATCTCACACAATATGTTGACGGAGCAGTTCTTTCAAAAAGTTTTGTGTCCCTTGACAACGCCGCCGCGATGGATGCCTCAGGTGTTTTGCTTGTTGTGAGGTCACGGAGTCCAGATTTCTTACCAGAAAACAAGTAAAAGCATAAGTAAAACAGAAATATCATTTCAAAGATATGTCCTGATGTCTGAAAGTTATACCTGAATCTTTTCCGCGACGTCCAATATTGTGAGGCCGTGGCTCCCCTCAAGAGAGAGAACATGAAACGCAGCAAATTTGACTGTTCCAGGAGTCAATCGATGCCTGGATCTTCGCAGATGAGGGAAACCCTTCACTTGCATCAGAGCCACAGCATTCTCAGCAGCTGAACCATTGCGTAAAGTAGAAATTATATCTTCACCGTCGTTACCCTGCAAAAAATGAGGCATACCATATCCCATCAGAAACTAAAATAAATGATATTTTATGATATTTTTATGAAAAAACATAGGATGATACAAAGTTACAGGATACATGATCATATTTACTAGTTCCAAAAATAGAATGTAAACAAGGCTTTTTTGTGTTAATATATACAAACACTAACCTTTTAAATAAGGTAATGATATATCCATACCTGAATATAGTAGTCATTTAAAGAATTTCCTTATTGCAATGAATGACCCTTGTTCCAAACTAAACTACATAGATTTAGCATAGTATACTATTTAAAACCTCTCTTTACATTTCATGGAACATATCACTAATGGAAAAATGTAACTATTGATTTCGTACATGGTTTACCAATATAATGGACATTTTAAACTCATTAAGCAACTTCTACTTTTAATCAAACAAATTATCATTGCTATTAATAGAAATCAAAACAAATAAGCTCTAGCTAAAGGAAAAATGCCTCATTGTCGTCACGAAAATATGGCATTTCAATATCCCTTTTCCTCAACTGAGGTCCAAATCCAGCAGATAAGGCAAATTGCCGCAATACTTCGGTCCATGTCAATGGATTCAAATGACGCTGCCAGCTTCTTATATCAAAACCCCATGCATAAGCCTGAGAACAGAAGGCCAGTTTTAACAAAGAGAACTTATTCCAGAAGTTATGTAATGAAAATTGAAAACATATATGTGTGTACATATGGATTTGCAGGATATAACATACCCCCTCAACAATCTGCGGGTGGCCACCTCCAGGATTAGCAGCACTGTTTTGGTTAGCACCCAATGCAATAGCAGGAGTCCTTGCAACATCTTCAATATCTTTAATGATGGATTTCAGAAGAGCAACATGTATCTCTCCTAGTAATCTTGGATCCTAAAAATAAATGATGCAGTTAATTTCTGGGTGACAGCTAAAAAAGCATGCAGAGATCTTTCTTATCGTACTAATTATAAAAAAGTAAAAATATTATAAAACACTCACATAGTCATGAAATGCTTGAATAAACTCATCGAGAGTGAATGGCCAAAGCCCAAGAACATCTGTAAAAGTAATTAAAAACCTCCAAACCTGAAATTCCATGACAAAAGCCTCAGACATTTTCCACAAAGAGGAGAAACTATAACAGACATGTTGCAATAGTAACTCATATTAAAATCTAATCATGAAGCAATAATCAAGAAATCAAGCAGATATGTGTTGGGAAAATCAAGTAGAATTACCATTAGCAAGTTCCCAACATTTTCCTCAGAATCACTCCATGGTTGAATAGCAAAAGGCTTTTTCATTTTTACTGACTTGGGAGGGAAGGCAGTTAACATGTCTGTAGAATAGGAAGCATATCATTCACTGGATATAATAAGAGCAAACATTACATGACAGAAAAGATAGAAATGATGGACTCCAAGTAGAAAATGTAAAATGCATTCAGCATCTGCTGAATAATCCCATCAGTGAGATTAAAATAGCCAACAGTTCATTCACAGGAACCAATTTGCTACTGAACCAGAACAGCTGATGTAAAAACCATCTGCATAGAAATAAATAGCATAGCATCTTTAATGATAAGAACACAATCCCTTTTTGTAGATAATCTAATGCATCTCTACACCGAAATTGAACAGATCACTTTGATCAGCAGATATATGCATGTATATGGGGTGTATGGAAAGCTTTAAAAGTGAGTACAACAGTGAGGCACATGGTCATCCCATCTCATTTTTTTCTGCTCAGTTTTGAGGAGATTTCTCATTTCCTTGTCCTTTAAACTGATCAAAGATTATCAATTACTAAAGTTTGGTGAACACCCCGCCCATCATTAAAAAAAAAGAAGAAGAAGAAAGCAAGGTGCACGGTCAGTGATAATTTGAATCTAAGATCACCTTTGTAGGTGGATGCACTGAGAGAATCAAAATTGTTACACCAGATGACACAAATAACACTGCACTTTCAACTTACACTCCAAACTAATAGTGGAAATTGAAAGCTATATCAACTAATGGTTATATACAAGGGAACCTGCATGATGAGAATATAAAATATACCTCTGAACAATTCAAGTTGCTGCAGAGAGTCGCTGTCAAGAGCAGTTATTGAAGGCAAGGATTTACTCAAAGCAGACAACTCCATAAGTTCTAGGCGATCATCCTCAATAAGCTCCATATATTCTCTAGCCATTCTGCGAGCAGCCGCCCTCTCATTTGCAGCCTTGACTCTTGCTGCCTCTTTCTCTCTTCGATGTTCTTCTTTCAATCTTCTTTTCTCAGCCTTAACAAAGAAGAGAAAAAATGTCTGTCCCTTACCTGGAAAAAAAGGAACTAGGGTCGCAACAATAGGAATAATAACTTACTCTCAAACTTTCTTTCTGCATGAATCTTTCCTTCCGCTCAATTTCACGTCTTTTCTCCCGTTGAAACCGCTCCTCCTCTCTTTGCTTTTCACGCAACAATCTATCTTCTTCTTTCCTCCGTTCACGGTCATGTCTCTCCATCTCCCTCCGCATTTGCTCCTCTCTCTATTGGATGCAATTTAGGAAATTAGACAACTAACAAAATAAAGGGCGCTGATACACTTAGTCCTTTTTTGCAGCCCCCACGTCACTCACACAGTATATGAATCGCCTAACGCAATATATACTCCACTATATCGGTATATGCTCTATTACGAAAAACATAAAAATATGTGCATTCAATTCATATTTAATTTAAAAAAATGTCCTTCATCAGTCAAGTATATACTTCATACAAAAAAATCAAAACATGTGGGCTGCAAAGGGACTGAGCGTAACATTTTCTAAAAAAGTGAGATGAAGCACAATGGTTGACGAATGAACAACCTTTCTCCTCAAAATATCCTGTCTTTCTAGCTCTTTCCTAATCCTTCTTTCATGTGCTTCGACTTCTTTCTGTATTCTTGCTTCTTCATTCTGCAGATGCACAAAAAATACTTCACTTCATGAGAACTATAGTTTACTGAGATAAGAATGCTATAACATGCCATTGTGATAAAAGAACCTTGCGTTTCCTCTCTGTTCGTGAGGCATCATCTTCATGCAGCATTTGCCTTTCAGATGATACGATTTCTAGCCCGGTGATGGAGTGATTACCATACTGAGCATCTGCTCCAATGTTTGCAAATGCATTTTTGTGTGAGATATTTTCGTACTCCACCAAACCTCTAGAATAGAAGTGGCTTTGTCTGCTTTGTTGTGGCACAGGGCTAGCATTTGATGCCTGACCTTGAAAAGGATAGCTTTCATTTCCATGTAGAAATGTCCCTCCACTGGGGATGGGTGAAGATTTGATGCCAGGGGCATCAGCAGGAGAGTCATAGAAGTGTGATTGGCTGACCATTTCATATGTGTCCGAACGCACACTTGGCTGCTCGGGAAGAAACTGATACTCATGGGGAGCCCTTGAAACCAATTGAGAATGAGACACATGAGCATTTCCAATTGAAGGCTTTCGTTTTCCACTATATGAAGCTGGCACATAAGAATGTTCCATGCTGGGTAGATATGCTGATGTCTGCCCAAAAAATCAAGAGAAACAGCATTGGATGTTAATAAACAATAAAAAAAATGAACTCAGAAGCACTTGATTGAAAACTAATATAGCCAATTAAATCAAGTAATTAAACATAAAAAATAGATAGATGACCTTAATTGGTTTTGTATCATGTCTGTCATATATCTTCCCGTCATAAGACTGTGTGGTCTGCTTTGGCCGTGGTGTTACTGATGCACCAAAAATGAATTCAAAATTTTCAGTAGCATATCAACATAAAATTAACACGGATTACTTGGATGGAAATAATCGTTATTAGAAGCAGTCTTACAATAAGTAAAAGAAGACAGGTGAAGGCAAATAAATGCAAGTCAAAATGATAGGGCATATAGAAAATGACCTCTTTACTTCTACCCAATAATTTGTGTCAGACCTCTATAGACTGGGCAGCATATTTTCAATTATCCAAACCCTTGGAAAATATAAGATATGATATGCTGTCTTTCCAACTGATGCAGGACAACAAGTCTAGAATACTATCAAACAAAAGCAAGAGTAAGTTCAATGTAGACATGATAGGGCATATAGAAAATGACCAACTATTTCTTTCCCATAATCCCAAAAGCATTTTGCATATAGAGAGTCAACCTCACTCTCACTAGAAAGTTCACTTGCATGGCAACTCTCACTCACACAAAACTGAAGTAATATTCTAAGACGTGCTACCAGTACAACTATCAATTGAATAATTTGTATCATTCATCCATTTCCATACTTATCTACTTGACTCTGACCATATTGCTCATTAACTGCAAAAGGAAAGAATAACATTATCATTGTTGATCTCATGTTGTATCATTGGGGCTTCTAATGATGCCATTGCTTCCCTGCTACCTATATAAAAGGGGTATCTATGATAACAGTACAACATTCAATGATACATTGATAAGTCCACGCAATGACAAAGATCACTGAAGTATCGACCTTAATCAAAGTCCACCACCCTTTTACCGCAACCTTCTTTCATATCTGTTGACACCTGATTCCAAGTTAGAAGGATCACTCACTATCAAAAATTTACTCACCTCTTCAGAAAAGTCAATTTATCTCCTTCTATCACAACAACCCAACATTAGGACTTACATAGTTCATTAATCTAAATCGGCAGTTAAAGTTTCACCTTTGGGCAAATGAAATCAACAAATTTTCTCAATCACTTCCATGCAATGTTATAGAATGTACTCCCAAGCGTATTCTAAAATTACACCATCCCTTAACCATGGACAACTCAAAACCAGTAATTTTATAGAACAAGAACTCCTCTTCCACAAAAACTTCGCTTTCTAACAAGCCCAAATCTCTTATCATAATCATCTCCCCTCCATATTCGCCTCTCTCCTGCCCAGATACCAAACAGACATGCCTAGCAATGAATGAAGTTCAGCTACACCCATTTAAAATACAATGTGACTACATATTAAAAGAACCCATACATCAAATTTAAATTTTTATAACCAAAACAATAGACTAGAAATATAACACAATGTAAAAGGGAAAAAAATACCAATTGGCGCCCCAAATGCGCCCGGTGGCAACGGATCAAACTCAATCCCAAGAATCGGCCCATCCTCCCTCAACCGCTCCCCAAGCTGCGACTCCACAAACGCTATCGCCCGGAGCTCCAATATCGACTGCGGCGTGGGCGGTGGTGGCTCATAATACCGCTTCACCAACGGCGGTTGCACCATTACATCCACTCCGATCCTCGACACCATGTTTGAGCCCCTCGAGATGATTGCCTTCCCCATCTCCCCTCCCCCTCCCCCTCCGTCCGACCCAAACGGGCTCTCGCCCGATCCCGCCACCTCGTCTGCCGTGACAGCTGCCGACACAGAGGCGGCCGAATCCTTCCTCGGCCGCTTCGTCGGAGGGGTCTTCCGGTCTTTAAGCCTCCGATGACAAAACCACATCTGCAGCTGCCGGTCGGTGAGCCCCAGCTTCACCGACAGCTCCGCCCGAACCGACTCCGACGGATACGTGTCCACTGATTCGAAACAAAAAAAAAAAAAACCCAAATCAGAAACAGGGATCCCAAACAAAACCCACCACGAAAAGCCTGGTCTTTTAACGAACCGGCGTAGGTTTTCTCGAGAAGCTCCAACTGGTACGCCGTCTTCATCTTCCGCTTCGCCTTGTCGCCGCTTCCGCCGCCTCCGGAGGCGGCGGCTGCGGCTGCGGCTGCGGCTGCGGCGGCGGGGGTTCCCTCTGTGGGCTTCTTCTTCTCGACCTCCTCGGCTTCCTCCATTGAAAAAACCCAATCGAAGATCAGGAGATCTCGAAAGGAAACTTAGGTTTTCTTGGAACAGAAGGTGAGAAAGGAAAAAAAGGGGGTTTGGGTTGAACCGAAAATAAAAAATAATAACAAAAAGAATGAAAGAGAGAGAGAGAAAGTAATAATTATAGGACGATAAGGGATTGAAATTGTGGAGGTTTCGATTAAAAGGGAGTCGTTTGATTCCATTCGAGAAAAAACTTTTCATGATGTAATGTGTGTGTGTGTGAGTTATATTTTTTGTTTTGTTTTTTTTTTTTTTTGTGTTTTATTTATTTATTTTTTTCACTCTGTTGAATTTAATTAAAGAAAGGGGACACTTTGGATTTGATCTTTTGGGGTTGGGCTAAGGTGGTTCTCTTTTGGTGGGCATATGTTTTTTTTTTTTTAATTGGGTTTGAGAGTTTTTTTTATATATTTTGTTTATTTGTTGTATTTCTCTATAATTTTGTTCTTTGTTGGAACTTGGAAGTTGGAACTGTTATTGGTGGTGTTTGGTGTATCTCCTCCAAAAAATTTCCTCTTGATCCAAATGTGGTGTGTTAGAATTTTGAAGTGGTCTTGGTTGTGGGCTTGGGCCTGGGCCTGGGCCTGGGCCTTGGCCTGCTTTTATTTGGGTTCTAAGTTTACAAAGCGTTGCATTTGTTTTTCAGTCTTATATATTATGATAGTATAGTAGAGTGCTTGTTACACAGTTTATTTTTCAGCCACAATTTTAGTTTTATATGTATCGATAGAAATTCATCAGAGCATATACTCACATTAACGAAAAATGTGTTTCAATATAATTTTTTTATATTTTCTATGAATGCATTCATGCAATTCATTGGAGTATATGTTTCATTTTTACAAAAAAAACATGTACCTCATTAGATGAGATATGCTATTTTAAAAAAATTCAAAACACGTATAGACTAGAATTTGGGGTGGAAAAAAGGTAAGTACAACCAATTTTTCGGCTCTAATTCTAGTCCATACATGTTTAATTTTTCTAAAAATAGCACATTTCATCTAAAAATGCACATATTTTTATAAAAAAAATAAAGTATATGTTCTAATGAATTGCATGAATGCATTCGTAAAATATGTAAAAAAAATATTTATCAGAACATATACCTTATTAATGTGAATGCATGTCACTAATGAAACACAATGGACTGGAATTGAGACTCGAAAAGAGACGGTATGTAACACTTAAAAAAAATGTTGTTGACAGTGGTTTATGGAGTCACTTCTACTGTTCCAAAATGTTTTAAATATTTTTCAAATAGATATATACTTTATTTAATTAAATAAGTATATTTAAGAAAGTTTTTACTGTTCCAAAATGTTTTAAATATTTTTAAACTATATATACTTTACCGATGTAACTATATTTTTAAGAAAGTTAATATGTAAGACTATATGTAACATTGTCCAGTATATAATACAGTATATAATAGGTTAAAGGAAGATGAGTATAGTAGAATTGTCTGCGAGAATAATGACTAGTACTAGTTTCATAACTCTGAATGAGAACAGCTTAATTCCTAGGGTTCTAATTCTGCTAGATTTCATGAGAAAAATAAATTAAGAAATTTTGCTTTAGATGTTTAAAAGTGAGCATAGAAATTAAAGAATTTATAAAAATTTACTTGTGGATTTCAACAGAAAGATAATAGGAATGAATATCAAATCAACTCTAAATGTGTGAACATCAAAGCAAAATATATATTTGATATATTCCCAGGGGGTTGTGTGTATTAGAAATAAATAGTTTGACTGAGTTGAAACAGAATAAGATCAAATCTCAATAAAAAAAAATAGTTAACAAATTATATTTATTTAAATTTAGTTATTTGAGTCTATAAATAGACTTCTTGTAATTTGTTTATTAGTTGAATAAAATAAAAATGTAGTCTCTCATATATTTATGTATCACGCATGTAAATACCCCCCCGCAAAGATTCATTATTTGCGACATACAAATCCAAAACCATCATAAAAAAAATGTTATCAATTATCTCATAAAGCATGATATTGTTGACACAAATAATTTTATTGGCAACGGTATTCTACCGTTGCAAATAAACTGGCCACAAATGACATTTTTTTGTAGTAGTACAATCCTTGTATTTGTATCATTTAGATCCGACATGGTTCTTCATTTGTATATTCCATAGGTAGGTACTTGTATATATGATGAAATCCATATTTATTTTTTTTATTAATTATCTGAAAAATATCTACATCTGATCCAAATATGAAAAGATTGGAATTGACATATTAATATCTGAATCTTGATCAATTATTTAGAATAGGATTTGATCCATTGATAGACTTTTAGTATAGTAGGTTTTTCAGGGGTTATTTAAATAATGGATAATGTTGGGTAAACCTCCTTAACATTACTTTTTTATATAGAAAGTTTAGTTTTGCGGTAATTAGGCATTTATTTTTAGGGTTATTTAGTTTCCACCCCTCCCAAAACAAGCAAATTATAAAAAAAAAAACCCTCCAGAACTCAATATTATTTTAAACCCCCTTAAAGTGATATTTGACTTTATACAAAATCCAACAATCAACAAAATAAGAATGTTAGGGGACTATTCTATCTCAATAAAATAGCTCATATACATATGTTGAGATAGAATAGTCCCCTAACATTCTTATTTTGTTGATTGTTGGATTTTTTACAAAGCCAAATAATGGGGGTTTAAAATAATATTGAGTTTTGAAGGGGTTTTTTGATAATTTACTTGTTTTGGGAGGGGTGGAAACTAAATAACCCTTATTTTTATTTAAAAATAAATTAAATACTTTGATGTATAGTATTTACTATTAATACAAAAAATTATAAATATCATTTCACCTAGCTATATATATTTTTTGTGGGACTGCATGTAATAACACCCATAGATGAGACACTGTCTACAATTATTTGTTTATATGCCTAATTCTAGATAAGGTTTGATTGACATTAGATATTTAATATTATTGCTCACTTCTTCATCTACACAAACTATATATTAAAACAATATTTTAAAAGACAAAATATATCATTATGCATGGTTTCTGTTGGAAAATTAATACATTTCAATAAAAAAATGTATTAATTAGTTTCTAAATTAAGATTAAAAATTTAATGGCATAAACGTTTTGTTTTTCGTAACGGCTGGTAACGTTTGAATTTTAAACGTTTGAATTAAATATGGTAATAAATCACTTACCATAATTAGCGTGTGTAATTATTACGAACGTTACACCTCCAACGGTCATCTCTGTGGCTATAAAAGGGCCACCTTCGCAGAGATTCATACAATGAAAAAAAAAAAACTAAGTGTTCCATTAAAAATTCTCCACAAACAGACTTCTTGTTTTTTGTTGTTCTTTTGGGCGATCAAGTCTGCGACCGGTTCGACTTCTCTTCTTGCTTGCACCAAGAAGAGAACAGCAAGGGCTGGGTGGTTTTATCTTGGGAACAGATCGTCGAGAACCCTGTGCGATTGAGGGGGCGTATTCTGTTCTGAAGACAGCGTTACCACGTGACTCCATACCAGGCTCTTCTAATCCCTGTCTTCATACTCTCACTGTTTTTTATCTGATAATAGCTAATTTGTCCAACAAATTCAGAAAAGTCTTTTGTTCTTCTTTTGGCGATTGTTCGAGTCAGCGACCGGTTCACGAATTCTTCTTCCTGCTGCACCAGAGGAGAAGATCAGCGAGGCTGGGTGGTTGTATCCGGGGAGCAGATCGTCGAGTACCCTGTGCGATTGAGGGGGCGATTCTGTTCTTAAGACAGCGTTCTACGTGCCTCCATCCAGGCCATCTCTGAACCCTTTCTGTTTTGATCTGCTGTTTGGCCATCTGTTTATTGTTTAATCTGATTTCGTTAAAAATATTTCCTACAAGTTAAGAACAGAATATCAGATTTCGATTAGTCATTTAAAAATCGACATACTCCCAAAATAAAATCATACTATTAATTAATATCAGATTGAGCAAATAAAGAATTAACCATATCAATTAAAGTTATTTTTTCATTAAATTTATAGATAAATTTAAAGCTAGATTAGTTGCAAAAGGTTTTATGGTATCCTGTCCCTCTCGATGAAAAATTTAACTAGCCTGCTCGCTAGAAATTTTTTTTTAAGGTTACATGTGAATTTATTCATAACCCCCACAACTCATAATATAACATGCTTTATGAAGTCTAATATTCACCAATGAAATTATAATATATCAAGCTCTTTATACTCATAATTTCTAGACTTGATTAACATGCTATAAAATGAAAACAGCATGCTCATTTATTTCATATATTCAAATATGTCCCCCACATATTATTTCATGAATAAATATATATTTATCAAATTCTCAATTTGAAATAATAATAATGAAACAAATATATCCAATAAAAAATGAGCATATATATGTCAACTGTATGAAACATATATGGAATCCATTTTATTTTCCTCTACAAATTACATGCATTTAATTCTCTGGTCATAGTCATAACCCCCACATTAATATGAATTAACAAATTATTCCATGAATAAATGCATATCATTTCTAATTAGGAGGTAATTGTAAAATAAATGTCTACTCATAAATGATCATTTATTTTTCATATAAAACATAAATAGAATCTACTTACATTCTATTTCAGTTTTCTCTACACATCACATGCTTTTAATTCTTATAGCTTCTTGATAAGTCTTGGGATCATCTTCCACGAGATAGATATAAAAATCAGATTTGATCAAATCAGACATAGACATTTGGCCTTGACGGTGCCTAAGGGTTTTTGCAAAGTTGTCCCAAGAAAGGGGCAGTTTTTCAACAAGTGCAGCAACTTGGATATTCTCTTCCAAGTTGAAACCCTTGGCTTTGGCATTCTGAATCAGTTTGGTGTACTCTAGGATCTGGGTAGTAACAGTTTTGTTTTCTACCATCCTATACTCTAGCCAATCTACGAAATGGTACCTTTCTAAACCTGCATCCTCTAAACCGTATTTGTCCTCTAAGGCATTCCAAAGTTCTAAGGATGTTTTGGTGGAGCAGTATGCATCATATAGATCTGGAGAAAGGGTAGATAGGATCCGACCGTGACATAAATAGTCAAGATCCTGAGGACTCACAGAAGGGGCATCAGGGGTTTTGCTTGTAGACTGGTTTATTTAAATTATGTACTGTTGACTCTTTTGATTACAAAAAAGTCAGTCATTCTGAGTCCAACCTAGTAGAGGGAAAGAAATTCAAACCGAAAGGAAAGAATTTCAAACCCAAAAAGAGTCTCTTCAAGAACCCAAATGCCAAAAGTGACCCCAAGTCTAAACCAAACTCCACCAAAAAGACCTACCATTGTTATGTCTGTGGGAAGCCCGGGCACTTTGCAAAGGACTGTCGTCACCGCAAAGACCCAAAACCTGGAAACTCTTCCTACAGTTTCATCACACAATGTGCATTAGTTTTTGTAAGTTGGATCAAGTCAAGGGGAAAGGGCGTTGGGTTTTATTTTCTGAATGGAATTGGTTGATCACGAAAAAGTCATTTTTATGTATGATAAAATAAGATCAATATTTGGTTTGAGACAATTTTGTTTGGGCTTATCAAGTCTCTAATAAAAAAATGGACATGTGTCCACGTTTCTAAGCAATGAAAACTCTCGTAATGTAAGAAAGAAAATTAAAAAGAAAGGCAAACACCACACGTCCACACACTATTTTATATGAGACACTCACATTTGATTATTTGAACACTTAAAGACTCAAGAGACTTCACTTTTCTCTTGCATTTTACTTACACTTCTCATTTCTTTTACAAATGATCATACTCAAGACCCCTATTTATACGAGTAAGGAAAAAGTCTACATAGGTTATTTTTACAAAATCAAATCGATTGAACTACCTAATTTGGTATATGACATAATTATTTTGGGAACGGGTTAGGTCTAACACGCGTTGGATAATTTGATTGTCCAATACGATCATAACCGTCCGATCTTATTGAGTCATTATGATTGAGATATTTTATCATATTTTAAAATTAAAATTAAGATCAATTAAATTCTAACATTTTCTTTTTTAGGATTCAATTAAATTGTGTATTTCAAAATGATAAAATCTGACTGTTACGATCACGTTAGACAATCAAATTATACAACACATGTTGGACCTAACCCGGTCCCACGTTCGACGTACATTGTCGGTATATTTTCTTCATATTTCGTGCTCCATCGTCTCACAATCCGTGCAACATCAAGATCTTATATTCAATAACACAAAAAAATCTTATATTAAATAAAATTTTCTTAATCACTTAAATGTGTCTTAGAACACACTATGTGTCGTTTGTTCAAGAAAGTTTTTCTATGATAAAGTACATGTAGTTTACCTTTAATTTACACCTCAAAGCCGCTTCTCATAATATTATGATGGATGAGGGGTCACTGCTCGTCACGGAATAGTGGTGTAAGGGGCGGAGGGGTTCTTTTACGTTAGCATCGAGTAAACATCTTTTCTACTCATTTGTATTAACTGAACTCCTCTTCTTTTTTCACTATAATGCAATTCTTGCGTTTGGTTTTTCCTTGGTTTTTTTTTTTTTTTTACTCTATTTTTTCCTTGTTCGAACATTAATCGTTTTGAAAGTTTTCTTTAAAATGGAAATGCCCTCAATTTATTCAAAAAAATTTACACTTCGAAGACCATAAAAAAACACTGCCAAAAAATCATCTCTCCCACCCGGCCATATCCAATTTTTGGTTCAAGTAATCATACATTTGAAAAAGTAATTCCACATCAATTTTGTTAAATAAAATTTGAATTGGGTTTCAAAATCCAACGTAGAGAAGGGGGAATTCTAGGACGAAGAATACCATCTTTTCGATTCTTGTCCTTCTCTTGTCCTTCATGAACAACAAAAAGCAATAAAAATAAATAAATTAAACACAACTCCCTACGTTGCTGAAACTGCAAGTCTACATTCATTCATTCTGTACATCTGCTCAAAAAAATACCAACCCACACAAACACACCCTTTCCCTCTATCAATCCACTCAATCAGTCTTGGCTGATCCATTGAGTGACAAATTTACTAACGTCATCCAAGAATCGATCTGATGATCTGGAAATCAATCGATCCACCGATTTGGATCACGAGTTTTTAAACAGATGTTAGTACTGTAAAAATGACTGCAGGTATGACTAATAAGTGTGCATATTTCATTGGATGAAGGAGATTACACACAATACAATATCTAACACACAACTCAAGGAGTAAATTCCACTCTTCATAATGATACTATAAAAAAAAATACACACACTATCCATACATAGCTTAAGGCAGCAAATCTGCTGCAAAGTGTAATTCATTCTTCTGTACAATCTGCTCAAAAGAATACCAACCCACACAAACGCATCCTTCCCTCTAAAAAACGTGAATAACCAAACCAATCCCACAAAACAAATCTCTGGAAAAAAAAAACCGCGCATGAATCCTGATTCAGTCAAGACTGACTTCAATCAGTTCGGTCAGTATCAAACTACACAACCTATGAATCAAACTATACAACCAATTATTGGATACTAGTGTCACTCTTCAATTGAAATACTGATGGTACTAATCAAACTCAAGCTTGATTGAATCCAATAGGAGAGTGAAACTTATACCTAATAATTGACTATGCAGTTCGATTCATTGACTGTACAGTTTGAAAATTAACTGGACTTATCAACTGGCTTCTGGACTCCCTGCGCACACCCAAGCCCTATTTAAGCGACAGAGGGAACCCGATCCCGTGGCGCGTCGTAGGGAACGCCACGAAAAACATGCTACACACAACCCCGATCCCCACCGGCATCACCGAGAGCACCTCCTTCACCCCCTCCGACGGCACCGGATAGAAGCACCTCGTCGTGTCCCCGTCCAACAGCGCCACCGCCGCGAACACCATCAGCGATGCCAACGCGTGCGCAAAATCGATCGGCCTCAGCCTGTACTCCTCCCCCTTCACCGACGCCTCCACCGGCCCATCGATGACCCAAAGCCCCTTCAACGTCGCGAACCCATACCGGACCTTCCCCTCCTCATCGCGGAAGCTGTCGGTGAAGCAGAGGAGGAAGCACGAGAGGCCGCAGAGGGCGACGAGGGAGGCGGTCATGGCGCGGTAGGCGGGGTCACAGTCACCGCCGTTGGTGAAGAGTGGGGAGAGGAGGCGGAAGGCCATGACGGTGCCCGTCGGGAGGAGGTTCGCGAGGTGGGCCGTGCTCTTGAAGGTCTGGTTTATCGCCTTCTGCATCGGCGTCGCGTCGGCGACCGCCGCCTCCGATGCGAGGAGGGGGAGCTCCTCTTGGGGTCTATCCACCTTGATTTTCATGTTTGAATGAATTTTGGGTGGATTTTGTGAAGTGGGGGTGTTGGGTTTTTATATGTGATGGGATTGGAAACTGAAGAATTGAATTTGGGGGGGCGTTTTGTATTTGTTGTTGCATTGATTGCGGAAGGGTTTTGGTTTCGATTGGGTTTTTGTTGTTTTTGTTTTGAAGGAAAGAAAGAATGTTGAGGAGGGAAAGAAAGAAAAAAGTGAGTTGTTTTGGTTTCTTCTATTGATACAGGGTAATGGCGGTTTGGATGACCGTTGGGAAACCGAACTTTTAAAAGTGCGCGGGAAGTCAGGGCATTCTTTTTCTTTAACCGTTTTTTTCTCATCTAAACATGGTTACACGCAATCTTCTATTAGTTTCTATTATATTGTCTAATGAGCTGTGTTACATACAATTCGTGGAGAGTTTATATAAATAAGTTCATTCATTCGTTATAAATGTATATTTATGATTTTAATAACATATTTATCATTTTAAAAAAATTGAAAACACATGAATTGTATGCGAGATTTGTTTGAACATTATAAATTATTCAAGTAAAACATGTGATGTTTTATTTGTTGTTACGAGCACATGTTTTATTTGTTGTTACGAGGTGTATATATACTGTAGGATCCATATTCCATAGAGATCAAGTCACGTGGTGCATCAAATTAACCCTTTCCGGAGTTTATCTTAAATTACTCATTAAAAAATGATGTAACAGCCCACTTGGTTAGGCAAGAGGTGTGATAATTTAACACTGACAATGGATGCTTTTACTGTCTGTTATCAATGCCCATTCAAATCGAGCAAAAATAGGGAATAAATACATGCACACAAGTATAAAAGGGAAGCTAGGCATAACCGTGAGGTATGAAAAAACTTATACTAAAAGTTATATTAAAATTTTGGTTTGAACAATGACATAAGTTATTTGATGATAAATTATTATTTTAATATTGATAAAAAAATAAATTATTTTCTGTTTGATTACATTTTAAATTATTCTCGTTGATACATATATAAATAAAAAATTTGTTGCTTGATAGACTATGTATAGGGTCAAAATTCAGGCCCATGAATTGTACGCCATGTATCGATAGTCCAAGTCCCAATTAGTGAGTGCCCACAACCCGGATGGTCCACCATATGTGGATCCGGCCCATCGGACCTTCCATACCCATCAACCAAGCATAAATTCAAATCAGTATATCATATTCAATTTTTGAATAAACGATCATCAATAACTCAGATTCTATATCCTGACAGATATATTAAATCTAGAACTATCATTAAACTAATTATCTAAGATCATAACAACATATGATTTACAAGATCCCAACAAATTATGCATTTATTTAGGGATAATGACAGCAAATTCTGTAAATCCTTCTAATAACACACAATCAATTCGCTGAATCTGAGATCTTTTCTCATCCTCCCGATGGGAGAAAGATTCACACTGGGTTCTAGGGCATCCACTAAGGTACTATAAATAGAGAACTATTCTTTTTTACATAAATTTTGATTGACTTGAGCGTCGGAGAGTTTTCTGTAAGTCACCTCCAACCCTATTTCCGCCAACGCGCTTGAGGAGGAAACTCGCCGGTGATCCAGCAAAAGCCATCGAGAGAAGCAGAGTGAACGGATCCTACCGACCCGAACTCATATCGTTATTTTATGTCTCTCCACTATGCATAAGTTATAGATAAAATGTGAATAACACGTGAATAATGATTTATAAAAGTTAAAAATTTAACTTGTGTCCCTCCTAATTTATAAAAGGTGATGAGGGTGATTTGACAAGTAGATCTTCTTGTACTAATAGAATAGATTGGTTTAAATAACACAATTTTTTAATACATATACCATCTTAGTCCCATCTTTGCAAGCAAACATGTTTTGGACAGATTTATCTTTAATCCTTGCTTTTTTAACCCATATTACACTACCCAAACCGGGCTGAAAAATAGAAATACCATGACACTTATATTTTAAACAAAATTGACCTAAGGACTATAATTTTTTTCCCCTTACGGTGCAAATCAACATGCAGTATGTAAACGCTGTTGTCTTTATAAATTTATTGAAATCTAAACCTACTATATACTATCTAAACTAGTATAATATATATATATATATATATATATATATATAGGGAAACCTAGTATAATATATTAAGTTGGAGAAAAATGGGCACTGAATGAATGATGTGTAACAGAGACCTTATTGAAACATTGTGTAATAAATTAAAGAATGTTGTTACACTCTCCTTAATGTAGCCTTGAAGCATATGCATCGCTAAATGAGGTATATACCTCATTAGATTTTTTTTACGTTTAGATTCATTCAATTTGAAATAAAGCAATGTGTATTTTTCATCAGAGCATATATCTCTGATCTATGTGATCTGTTATTATTTTTTAAAATAAAAACATATGTGATCTGTGTTTTATTCATGTAAAAAACATTTTTTTAAAATAAAATACATAATGATATGAATAATATACACAATATTTTACGTTGTTGTAATGGTTTTTTGTATTAAAAGCGTACAAGTCCCTGAAACAGATAACAACAGGCCATAGGAGACCTTTTTTACAACACACTGGGCTGTTGCCTAGGAAGCCAAGCCCAACCTGGCTTATCAATTTTGGGCCTAAGGATTAAATATTTCATTCATTATGTTTTGAAATTCCGAGGGTGCATTCTTTAACCCAAACGGTAAAACATTCCACTCATAATGCCCAAACGGTACTGTAAAGACGGTCTTGTATCTATTTCTTCTTTAATCTGGATTTGCCAGAATCCTGATTTAAGGTCAAACTTGGAAAAAATCTTGGAATTATAGACTCTTTTTATCAGATCTTGCTTATTGGGGATATGATACCTAATCCACTGGAGTACCTTATTTAATGGCTTATAATTTATAATTTATGACAAGTTTTGGCACTCCCCTTTCAAATTCTGCAGCTTTTTCTACATAGAAAGCCGCACAGCTCCAAGGTGAAGAGCTCTTCCTAATAAGATTTTTGATAAGTAATTGAGATATTTCCTCCTTGCAAATTTCTAGGAGTCTATTATTCATTTAGATGGGCCTGGCTTTTGTGGGGATTTTCTCTTCATTGAAGTCTTTGATGTATGGTAGGCTCACCAGTCATACATCAGCCGAGTCGTCTTGTATATAGCAAGACTCGAAGGCATCCCTCTCACAAAGAGAGGGGTGCCCACAACCACTGGACTATGCGCCTATACATGATTTTGCCTGATGATGAAAACACATTGTGTGACCTACGTTTTTATTTAAATGAGGAACCACAATATTAATTTTTTTAATGTTAAAAAAACTACAGATGCATAGAATTACACAAATTTTATGTATCAGGTAAATTCAGAAGGATTATTTGAACTCAAGATTTATGTGAAACAAACACACTTTAGTTAAAGTGTCAAACTCCTTGTGAGGTTATACATGATGAATTGTGCTATATACACCTAACTTTATTTTATGTGCACTGTATGTGAATTATTTGGTACAGGGGAGGGGAACTCCATTTTGTCCTATGAAAAGTATATGTGTATGTGTACATTCTTTATTCATGTACATTTATAAAGTACCCTTGTTGGTGGCATTTAGTGTGGGGGTGGTTTGCTCTAGAAATGTGAGTTTCGTGTTCAAAATCAATGTAAATAGAAAAATAGAATAGACTCAATTTTCAATAGGCATATTGCATCTGAGAATCCTAGTGTATTTTACTTTTAATGGTCATTGTATAGTGAATTCATTATAATAATAATAAAAGGGTGAATTCATACATTTGATTATTTACTGTTATATTGTGTTAAAATTATTTACATTTTACTATTCCTATATAGGTATAATTAATTGGATATCTCGTATACACGACTTCTAGTAAGGGGTTTTTTGGTATTTAAGTCAAATTCTCTTTGCCCCTGAATGGATAGTGACATAATTTAATATGTGATAGATTACTATTCCAGTATAGGTGGAGAATAAATCATTTTTTTGTGTGGTTGTGTTTTTAGTTATTTTCATTAAAAAATGTAATAATATAGTTTTTATTGTTTGGTTGATAATGAATCAATTGTGAATAAAAAGTAAATGAGATATGGATAAAGATTTATAAAATGTAAAAATTGATTTGACGTGTAAATCCATTTTATAACAGTAGATTAGATTGAGTAAAATAACATAATTTTAAAAGAGATTTGAAATATCAATATTAACCTATTTATATATATTTTCTGTAGGACGTGTAAATCCATGTTATACCCCAGTATAGGAGCTTATTATTTTATACATGTGAATCAAACAGTACTGAAAAGTGAATCCGGATAGAAATCAATTGACGAACCGTATGTTTGAACCTTAGAAGTTAGAATGGCTTTGAACAAAAAAAAAAGACCCAGAAATCATGGAGGCATGACTATGTGGTTAAAAAACAATAAAAAAAAAATCACCATATTTCACTACTGAATTTTAAAGTGAAAATAAGAATACTAAATAGAATAATATCAACCTAAACCCATAGCATCGATTCCATGTAAAAGCTGGTTCCAGCTAGAATATATACTGTGTGTAGTACGAAGGACGAGTCATGCATTAATTGATCTTTACAGGTACGTAGTCTATTCAGTGAAATGGGTCGTCACTCGTCACATGCCATTGTTTTTGTGAATATACATGAATACCCACTCCTCTCTGTGTTTTGTTTTTGTGTTTATGTTAATAAATATAGAAGCCCTTAGTTTGTATGGAAAAAAAAATCATAAAATATTATTCTTGTGGTTCTTGTTAAAAAGATGATCACAATCACACTAGAATAAATCTTGCGTGTTTCAGTAAAACATATTTATGTCCACTCAGAGAATAAAATTTTCGTTATTTCTCTAGATACGTATCCCATTATCCCATACTCCATCCTACAGAAAAAAAAAGATCATATATGTACATTTCCACAATCCCCCCACGCATAATATAAAAATTATATAACTGTAATTACACTTGAAAATATCTGTATTTTCATTAATAGTGGCAAACAATTGTTTTTGTGAATATATATGAATGTCTGCTCCTCTGTATTTTGTTTTTGTGTTCATGCTAATGGATATATAAACATATAAACATTTCACAGTTTCAGTCGGTTTGCATGGAAAAAAAATATCATGAAATATTATTCTTGTGGTTCTTGTTAAAAAGATGATCAAAATCACACGGGAAATAAATCTTCTTCGATAAAAAGATACTTATGTTTAGAGAGAGCTAGAAAAGAAAATTTTTCATTATTTTTCTTGATATGTATTTCATGTGGGGGTTAAAGAAGATCTAGCTCTCTCTCTCTTTCAAAATCCTAAGATTACTTTTTAATGGTACGAAAAACTTTATCCTATAAAGAAAAATATACATGGCACATGTACATTTTCACACAATATATAAAAATTGTACAATTGTCACATGAGAATATTTATATTTTCATTATATTTTTTTTAAGCAAAGGTAAAAATTATTCATAGGTCAGTATTTTTAATATATGTTTTTTTAAATACAAATAATGAATATTTGTATTTTCATTGTTGACAAACAATATTTTGATCATGGATCAACTATTCTGCTCTTGTTATTCTCTTTAATGATTAGAAACCAAAATACAAGACATAAACTAACCCAAGTTGTGCTACTTTTTGACCTTTAAAGCTTGAGAGAGAAGATATATTTGCCTCCAATTCCATTTGGTCCCTTCACTTAACTTTCTCTCATGTCATATTCAGTTCTAGATGCCAAACCCCATTTATGTCTTCCATTGGGTAGTCTTCATCAAACAAGGATATGGGCATATTGAAGCTTATCCTCACCATATCCTATACCAAGTGTGTTTGGGGAGCATAACTTTAAGCAAAAGTCAAGGTCTCTTAAAATACACACTTATAGTGAGCCCTCTTGTTTTTTTATTTTAAACTCGAAAATATAAGTCATATAATATTATTAAAGAACTGTATGCGATTGATGCATTGCTATTCTATGCAGATGGAGGTTTTTGAGTGTGTTTAATGTGACCATTAGTCAACTGGGTCCATCTTCAATTGCTCTGCTGAAATTGAAAACAACTTTTATATATTATATAATCATTTCTCTCAAGCATGTCCTACTGTGTGTTGACCTAAGTTTATTATAATTAGGTGTCCTGCCACCATTTCTAAAGCAGCAGAAGTCTTTGGATCCACTGCATCTCAACTACTTATATTCAAAATTCAACCTTGGAAACTCAATTAGATGATTAATCTATATATAGAACAAAACAAATTAAATCGCTAAGGTGCATTTTAATAATAACAAATGATATGTAGGCCCGCCATTAGTCCACATTAGCTGATTATACAAAAAAAAAAGAATGTCATTACTGTTTAAATGGGGATTATGTTTGCACGTGTGCACATGAATTATATGTACATTATGTATTTTAAAAATTAAATGTTGAATAGAAGGTCCATGCTAAATTAAAAATCATTTTTTAATGTTCAACAAAATGCAAAAGTACCTTGTATAGTCAAGATACACCGCATTGATATTCTAATGTCATTTGGTAATAAAGATGTTGGGAATGTCCTAAAATATTGTTTTTTATTCTTAAATAGTAGTTAACTAGTCTATGGGTGCGTTTGGTTGTGCGATTCCAAAATTGATTCTGTAGGAATCTGCGATTGCAAACCTGATTCTGCAGGAAGCTCACTTTCTCAACTTTTTGAAATCGCAGCTTTTGGGCACTATTTGCCTGCAATCGCTGGATTTAAAACTGCGATTACAAAACTGTTTGGTTGTGCGATTGTAAACGCAGCTTCCTGTAATCGCAATCGTAGCGCAATCGCGCAACCAAACGCACCCTATATGAGAAATGGATTATAATTTGTACACTTCACATAAAGCATTAATAAAAAAATAAATGTGCTAAACAAAATTAAGTGTGATTATATATACCAAATAATAGTGAAAGATAAAAATGATTAACATAATAAGACTAATTAATACATTATCTAAAGATAAAAGTAGGTTAAGATAATTGGAATTACAATATCATAAATCCAATATATATACTTAACAAAAAAAACCTAACTCACTGCCAAAAGTGCCTTAAATTCTTACAAGTGGCACGTCTCTTACAACAAGTGACACCAATAGTAGATGCAGCATGATTGTTGGAGTTGTTGATGATAGAAAAAACACCCCACACTATAAAAATGTGACCCTTCTAAAAAGCTCTCTAGAAGATGCATGGAACAGTGGATCTCATATATAAAACAATCTAGAGGGAAAAAATATATATAAAGGAATATCAATGCTGTAATGATACAAATAGATGAACTCTTTGAAGGTAAGACCAAAAGAGAGATTGCTAGTGCTCTCTTTTTTATTGAGACAAAATGTTTGAATTTGTGTGTCACAGAAGCAAAACAGCATCTCATGCACACATCAGTAGATCCTCTCGATTCCATAAAATTTCACTTTGAGATTGCAATATATGTTGTCTTTCTCTCGCACGTTGAAAATGTGAAGCGGTTGCATCATATCAGATGTTATGGGCATATATGCCTCAAGTACCGTTTGACTATGCGTCCGGGGCGCATTTGTGCCGACCGACGCGATGCAACAGAAACTCACAAACAAACACAAAACATGCGTTTGCTGTTACCATTCAATTCATGTGTTTGATGTGTAATATTGCTCGCTTCTCCAACACCTCAAAACATTGATTCGACGGACGCGGAGCGCTTCAATCGACGTGGAGATGCTCAACACGAAGCCAAACGGTACCTCAGTATTATTGTCATTCAACTTAGGGAAATGTTACAGTCGGCAGTAACTGCTATCGTACGACCACGTTTTGAATCTTTCTGAAGTGTGTGTGTGTGTGTGTATATAAAATATGATCCCGATAGCATACCTCCTCTTAATTAACATGTGATTATCTTGTAATCACCATAAAAATTTGAGGTTCATTGAATCTGAATAGATGAGAAAATAATCCATAAAAAAATCACAAGAGAGATGGATATCATGTGGATGAAAAAGGACCGCGGAAAATATGCCTATTCATGGGGAAAAAATTAAATCTATTTAATCGGACAATGATGAGATGGCAGCTACACCTAAGGGGTGTTTGGGGAGGAATAGACAAAAATGATGTTTGGATAGATAGAATAAGGGGTATAGTTATGCAAAATAAAGAAAGAACAAACTGATATTTGTATTCCAAGTCCACCTATGGAATTGTGTTATTCTTACACTGGAATAAGGAGACTCACTTATCAAATTATATCATCACATCAAATCATCTGTCATCACCTCTTATACATTAATAGAGCTGAAATGTCAAATTAACTTTTTACACTTTATTTTCATCTTATTCTTCATCAATTAAACAATCTAACATTTATTATTGCGTTTTCCAATTAAAATAACTAAAAACATAATCAAACACAAAAAATTTTATTCTATTGATAAAATTAATTTTTAAAATATATATAAATTTTAATATAATTTATGTTTTTATTCAAACGGATCCCTTAGAAAACATGAGCCGTCAAACATGGTGCAAAAAACCATCACTCTTTTATATTTGTTTGTTATGCTGACTTTCAGTGTCACTGTGTCTCTTTCACACTTTAACTTTTTCTATATAATCTGAGGTGATGATTTGTTTCTCTGACAAAAAGCTGACAAAGTGAGAGAGAGAATTATTTGATCAGAAAAGCCAAGCGTGCATGGGAAGTCCAAAAAAAAAAAAAGAGAAAAAAAAGTTCCCGAGAAACACGAACTGATTGACACGTATGTGGGTCCAAGACTAAAACCGTCCATTTAGATTGAAATCTCTTTAGGACCGTCAGATGGTCAACGTAATTTTCCATTCCGTTCAACAAAAGGTGACAATAAACGTGACTCTATTATTATTATATTATGAATATTTTAGTGAATTAAAGACCAGTTATTTTAAATTAATGTTTATGGTGAGCCAAGTTTTTTTATTTTTTTTATAAGTGATGTTACACTCAATTTTTTTTTTCAGTTCAAAACACAGTTTTATATATCATGTTAAAAATTCAATGAATGAAGTTATTTTTAATAAATATAAAAAAATATTTAATGTGGTATATACAATATCTAATGATGTATATAATTTAACATGTAAAGTCTGAGTTTTGATTGATGAATATGACTGAGTCTAACATTTTTTTTATTAAGAAGCACCCACTTCCTAGCATCAAAGTTGGTATAACCTATTTTGAAAATAATATCTAGCAAAAAATTAAAAATAAAATAATTCAATTTCCATTCAAGGTTTAAAAAGAAAAAAATGGATGGATTAATATCTCAAATGTGTTTATATGAATAAATAATAATATTATACATGCTCTGACTTACTGGGACATGTATATATCACTACTACAATATTTAATATTGATCATGTTTTAAAGCCGTGTTAAAAAAAAAAAAATCACTCTTTAAAATCGTGATCCTTGAGAGTGATCGTTTATTTGATATTTATAATCACAGTTTTAAAACGTAATCATAAGTAAACAATGATCACAGTTTTAAAAATAAACTATGATCATTATTGATGAAACGATCACACTTTTATAATGAAATGTGATCTTTATAAATAATAATTCATTATCTTTGTATTATTTAAGATTACACTTATAAATAATCCGTAAACTTTATATTATAAAAAATCACAATACACTAAACCATTCCAATTTTAGATAATGATTCTATCAACTTGAGTAAATACAGACAAATATATTAAATAATATTATACTGAATGATAAGATTTCTAAAATAGATAATTTATCACTTTGTTTTAAATTTGTATATGCTTTTAAACATTTGTAAATTATTTTTGTGACTGATGTTTTAGTGTTTTATATCTTAAATTTTAACAAAAACAATAAGAACCATTCGATGTTAAACAAATTTTAGATTTGATATGGTTAAACATTGACATGTTATGATTTTCGAAATGACTGATGACATTAATTAGTGAACTACTTATTAGAATTTATAAACTATTCTTTTATAATTAATTAACTCACACAAAAAATTTACTTAATTTATTACTTCTGTTATCAAATAACTCCATGAATAATTTTCTATACTTCAGTGTGGCTTTAATCGAGGTGAAATGACATAAAAATATCTGTTAATTAAGCATTGAAAGAGACTTATTATTTACTCATTGCGTAACGTACAGGTAACATTGACCAATGTTTTAATTACTAGATCTTCTGATAATACATATCCAAAATATATGTTTACACGCGTCAATATAAAGAGTACTTTTGTGGTCCTGATTAACTTATACCACTCCTTTTAATGAGGAGGAGAATACTGTATTCTAGTATTCTACTCGAAAGTAAAAAGGAATCTGAAGGCTCCTAAAAAACACCCAATCAAATTTTTAGTTACATCATTAGTATTATATGTTTATAAGTGCTTATACATTGTCATGCACATTAAATATTGTATTCTTTTATTATAAAATTATATGTACGATGGAGTTAAAAATGGAAGGGTTTTTTTAGTTTTAAGCTCTCATGAACTATATAATTTAATGATCAATCAGTTATTTCTTCATATTATTGTGGTTTAAAGTATATGTTCTTTATTAGTCTTTAAGAGTGATCTATCACTAAATTATTTGATTTTTTTATTAGTTATTAAATCTAAGAACTTGTTTCAATATTATAAAGAAGAAAAAAATATATAACTAAGGGTGTGTTTGCACATAAAATTGAAGGGAAAATGAAAGAAAGTGAAGGAATTTGAGTCAAAGGGTAAGTGGTGGTAAGTAATTTTTTTTTCTCTTTGACCAACTTTCAAGGTGTTTGTGCATGTGGTTGAAAATTTTTTTATCACTTTCTCTTAATTTCTCATCTATGGGGAAAAGAAAAGTTTTTTTCACTTTTTCTAATAAGACAAAATAGGAGAGGGAAAGTGATGGAAAACTTTTTCTTTTATTTGTTTGGCATAAATGCTAGCTTTTTTAATATTCAAATGAAAATTTTTTACTTTCCCTCATTTTCCTTCACTTTCCATCATGTACAAACACACCCTAAATCATGGAGACTTTTAGCCCCTATTTGGTTGGGGAATAAAATGAGTATATATGTGGATAAATAAGGATAAAACAAAAAAATGTGTTTGGATGAGTGATATAACATGGTATAATTATATCAGAATAAACTAGTATAAAGTGATATAGAGATTCTAACCAACCCCTAGAATTAAAGTTATTATAGGTTATTCTACCCAAAGAATATGTGGGTTCACTGTCAAATTAATTGTCATCACCTCTAATAAATCATATGTCAAATCAACTATCATTATTTTTTCATTTTTTATAAATCATTATTTACACTTTATACACATTTTATCCAAACAATAAAAAATTTATTTTTACATTTTCTAACGAGAATAATTCAAAACACAATTAAACACAAAATCACTTATTTTTATTTATACTAGAATAATCATAAACATAAAAAATTCTCGAACATGGGCTTAAAATTTAAAAGGCCCCGAATGGAACATGGAGCATATTTTTGTATTAAACAATTTTCTTTGAGGTTGCTGAAGCTGAGACGTGCTGTTGATGCTGATGTGCACGGTTTCAGAACAAAAAGCTGCATGGATTGACGAACTCCAACCTTTTGTTTGAATAAATTTGGAGACTCCGGCCCTGACTCTTAAGCCTCCGTTTGGAACGGGGATAGTTTTTATTTTAGAGTATAGATTTATCCAAACATAAATGAGTATAAATAAGGATAAAGTGATTTTGTGTTTGGTTGTATTTTGAATTATTCTTATTGGTAAATGTAAGAATAAATGTTTTGTTGTTTGGGTAAAATGTGAATAAAGTATGGATAAGAATTTATAAAAGGTAAAAAAGTAATGATAGTTGATTTGACAAGTGATTTATAAGAGGTGATGACAGTTGATTTGACAGTGGGCCCACATATTCTTTAGGTAAACTAACCTAGGATAACTTTTATTCTAGGGGTTTATTGGAATCCCTATACCACTTTATCAAGGTTTATTCTGGCATAATTTATCTGGGGTTATTTGGGGTAAACAAACACCCCCAAATACTTATCTGGGGTTATCCGGGGGTTATACTCGTTCCAAACAAGGCATAAGAAAATAAAAAGATTTTTTCTTTTTTCATCATGAATACGGCTGGGTCCAAATTTTTATTTTGAAATTCAATTCTTATAAAGATAAAAAGGTATTGAAAAAAAATACATAAATAAAAGAAGTATCTAAATCAACTAATCAAGCTATAGGCCACGATCACCATTCACCATCCTATTTTTTATTGTGGAATAAAAAAATGGAAAGCATACTTTATATTGACCGGAAGATAATAGATTATTCTTTTTATCTTTATATTTTATTTACAAATTATCTACCTTTAACTAAATAATAAATTTTTTATTATTATGATTTTTAATAAGAATATTGTAAATACAATTACACAAAAAATAATATATTATTTATCTATGTTTAAATTATAATTATCATGAAATAACTCATGTCATTGTTTAAAAAACACAAAAAAATTACTTTATCAAAGAATAGACTCAGAATAATTCATATTAACATTTATACTCATTTATATCAGAATAATAATTACATATTAAAAAATGAGTCATGTTTTGTATTGAAATGGTAGAGTGTTGGGTGTGGTTGAACTTATCCAAGATGCGAACTCGAGTAAAAGCATTGGATTTGAAAAAATCATATTCATTTTTATCCTCTACTTTATTTCCTATCCACTATAGATAGTCACCTACCCCGGATTAGTCCACTTTCCAAACACTGCTGTCAGCCTCAATTTCCATATCAACAGAACACCACCAGCAGAGACCCCACACCTCCATATATGCAGACAGAGTCACTAGCAACTCTTTAGAATCCATTCTCATAAGTGATAATGGACTTATAGATCCATTTTGTTGAACAAAAATCACACCTTTTTTGTTCTTCCCAACAAACACTCCCTTCTCTTTCAGTGACTCTGCAACAATTCATGACAACAACAAAAAGGTCCCTCTCTCCAGGAATCCAAAATTTAAAAAACAAACCCCCAATATAAAAATCTATCCCCACCACCCCCTTCTTCCTCCTCCACCCTCCAATGGAGCTCCCTCTCCTCCTCCTCCTCCTCCTCCCCATCATGGCCCACTCACTGACCCAAGAAGGTCTCTACCTCCAACAAGCCAAGCAAACCTTGGAAGACCCATATGGGTCCCTCTCAAACTGGAACCCCCGTGACCAGACCCCCTGCAACTGGTCCGGCATCACCTGCACCACCACCAACTCTGTCACCTCCGTCGACCTGACCGACATGAACCTCTCCGGACCTTTCCCTTCCATCCTCTGCCGCCTCCCCAACCTCATCCACATCTCCCTCTCCTCCAACTACATCAACTCCTCCCTCTCCGACACCTCCCTCTCCGGCTGCGACTCCCTTCAAAACCTCGACCTTTCACTGAACTCCCTCATTGGGTTCCTCCCCAAATCCCTCTCTTCCATCCCCTCCCTTCGCTACGTCGACTTCAGCGGCAACAACTTCACCGGCGAAATCCCGGACTCGTACGGTCTCTTCCCCAAAATCGAAACCCTCTCTCTGTTGAACAATCTATTGAACCACACAATCTCCGCTGTTTTGGGTAACCTCTCCTCTCTCAAAGTCCTCAACTTGTCCTACAACCCCTTCTTGCCGGGACCCATCCCGCCGTCCATCTGGAACCTCACGAATCTCGAGAGACTCTGGCTCTCCGGGTGCAACCTCGTTGGGTCGATCCCGCCGGAGATCGGGAACCTGAAGAGGCTGATCAACCTTGATGTATCCAACAATGGCCTTACTGGGTCGATCCCGGACTCGATGAGGTGGCTTGAAAGCGTTATTCAGATCGAGCTCTTCAACAACTCACTCGGAGGGACCCTCCCGACTGGGATGGGAAAGCTCGCGAAGCTCCGACGGTTCGACGCGTCGATGAACGGACTTGTTGGGGGGATCCCTGAAGACCTGTGTGGGCTTCCATTGGAGAGTCTAAACCTCTACACGAACAACTTGGAGGGTCCGATCCCGGAAGCCATTGCGGAGTCTCCGAATCTGAACGAGTTGAAGCTTTTTGGGAACCGATTGACGGGGAAGATCCCTTCGAAGCTCGGAAAGGTGTCGCCTTTGGTGACTCTAGACCTCTCTGTGAATCAGTTGTCTGGGGAGCTCCCGCCGGAGATATGCGGAGGTGGGTCTCTTCAGGAGCTCCTCCTCATACAGAACTCGTTATCGGGTCCCCTCCCGGAGGGACTCGGCCGGTGCCTGACGCTTACACGGGTCCGGCTCGTTCACAATTCGTTCTCCGGGTCGGTCCCCGACGGAGTCTGGGGCCTCCCCCAGGTGTACCTGCTTGAGCTCTCCATGAATTCCTTCGTTGGGTCAATCTCCCCTGCCATCTCCGGTGCTTTGAACCTGTCGAAGCTAGAACTCTCCGGCAATGGATTCACCGGGCCGATCCCTCCGGAGATCGGACGGCTCGAGAGGCTCTACGAGTTCTCCGCTGCGGACAACCGGCTCTCCGGCCCGATACCTGCCGAGCTCGGCTGCCTCGGCGGGTTGGGAATTCTCGATCTCCACAACAATTCACTCAACGGGGAGATTTTAAAGGACATCAAGTCATGGGGGAAGCTCACGGAGCTCAACCTCGCAATGAACGGTTTGATGGGTCCGATCCCGCCAGAGATCGGCGACCTCCCCGTGCTGAACTACCTCGACTTGTCGGCGAACCGCCTGACCGGAGAAATCCCAAGTGAATTACAGAATCTGAAGCTCAGCATATTCAACCTCTCCAATAACCAGCTCTCGGGGAAGCTTCCGCCGCTCTATAACAAACAAATGTACAAAGACAGCTTTTTGGGCAACCCCGGCTTGTGCGGCGACCTCCACGGCCTGTGCTCGCCGGGTTCGAGCCTGGGCGGGTCGAAGAACGGTAATTTCAATGGGGTCCACTTCTCAATTTTCATCCTTTCCGGGTTCATATTGGTTGTTGGCGTCGGTTGGTTCGGCTGGAGGTACAGGCGCTTCAAGAACGCGAAACAGGGGATCGACAGGTCTAAATGGATCCTCACTTCGTTCCACAAATTGGGTTTCAGCGAATACGAGATCCTCGACAGCCTCGACGAGGAAAATGTGATCGGGAGCGGCGCGAATGGGAAGGTCTACAAGGTGGTCTTGAGCAACGGAGATGCGGTTGCAGTGAAGAAGCTTTGGGGGACTTCAAAGAAGGGGACTTTGGAGGAAGGAGAGGCGGAAGTCGATCGTCGGATGAGCGGGGACGATGAATTCGAGGCGGAGGTCACTACATTGGGTAAGATCAGACACAAGAACATTGTGAAGCTCTGGTGCTGCTGCGCGCACAGGGAGTGCAAGCTTTTAGTGTACGAGTACATGCCAAATGGGAGCTTGGGAGACTTCCTTCACAGCAGAAAAGGTGGGCTCTTGGACTGGCCGACGAGGTATCGGATCGCGTTGGACGCTGCAGAGGGGCTTTCGTACCTCCACCACGACTGCGTGCCCTCGATCGTGCACCGGGACGTCAAGTCCAACAACATATTGTTGGACGCAGAGCTCGGGGCGAGGGTCGCGGATTTCGGGGTGGCGAAGGTTGTCGATGTGGCGGGGAAGGGGCCCAAGTCCATGTCTGTCATCGCCGGTTCGTGCGGGTACATCGCCCCAGGTTGGTTTTTTCTACAACAAATTTTTTGAGTTATAGTGGTTGTTCTTTGTTCAATAGATTGTGTTTGCAACTATGATTCAAATTTCTAACTGCATTAGCTGGGTGTTTGAGAATTTGATAGCTACGTTTCTTAATCACTAGCACAATTATTCCTATTGGATATCTTTGTATCAAATTGTGTAATTAGTATATTCAGAATCTAGGTATCCATTTAGTTTGGATGATTTATCATTGTCTTCATAAATTTTTTTATAATATTCAATCAATATAGGCTTATTTGCATTGATCATTCACTTGTTCTCAATGAATTGATATATAACACAATATTCATTGATGTCGTGTAACATCTAACACTGAAATCTTTGGCTCCCAGAATACGCATACACTCTGCGAGTGACTGAGAAGAGCGATGTCTACAGCTTTGGAGTCGTCCTCCTCGAGCTAGTCACGGGGAAGCCATCGGTGGATCCTGAGTTCGGCGAGAAGGACCTTGTGAAGTGGGTCTGTTCGGTCTTGGAACAGAAGGGGGAGGAGGAGCATGTGGTCGATCCGAAGCTCGACCTGATATGTTACAGAGAAGAGATCTACAGAGTCCTGAACATAGGGCTACTCTGCGCGAGCACACTCCCAATCAACCGCCCGTCTATGCGAAGGGTGGTGAAGATGCTTGTTGAGGTGGCCAGAGAGCCTCTGAAGGCGAAGAACGAGAGGAAAGACGGTAAGCTCTCGCCGTACTATTACGAAGATGTTTCTTCGGATCAGGGGAGCATTGTTTGAGACATTGTTGGAGGGGTAGCTGTTCTTTCATTATAAGCCCAATGAAGAACAACAAGATGACCCTGCTAAGTGTTGTATACTATCGAGTCTCCAGAAAAGATTTCTTCCACAATTTGATGGGTGTTGGAGCGGAGATGCATCTTACTAAAATTTTGTTTGAATTCTGTGACAACTATTAATCATGAAATGTGAAAGAAACCATGCTTGTTTTTTTTTTTTAATTATGTAATGGTAAAAAAAAAAAAGAAGAGAAGATTCACTGAAGATTTTGAATGAAACAAAGCTAAAATTGGCAAATATTCATTGATTCAAAGTTAACAATATGTTGAATTGCATAAAGTGAAACTCGTATTTTTTTGGGTGGTGGGGACAATAGGGGAGAGGGGACGATGGGTGAAAGAGACTGACTCCCTCCCCGGGCACTCTCCCCCCCTCCACCTTTTTATTACTCTAAATGAAAATTTTTTTTATCAAAAATATCAAAATATTATTAAAAAATGGTGATTTTTTTGAAAAATGGACTTTTAAAACACTAAAAATGAAGAAATTGTTGAAAGCCTAGATAGCCTTTAAGTGCCTTTGGCACATTGTCCTTTGTGACAAATTGGTGGAGCTACCCTAGTTTGATATATAATATAAGCAATTTCGTTGTCTGGATCAAAAGTTATAATCCTTTGACATTTAGAACATTCTTGAATTGGAGCCAATAAGAGCTGAAAAGTGCATTTGGTTCCCTTATTTATTTGGATTATTTGAAGCCATATTGATTTTGCAGATCAGGGAGAGGGGTTGTTGGTAGTGCTCTATCTGTGGTTCCTACACATCAATTCCAAGAGGTACTGCTACTTGTCTGCCTTTGTGAATTCATCCAGGAATCTTAGTTAGGTGGGAGACTAATTGTTAGTATAGAATGATATGTTTCACCTGTTCAACATGCAGTCTCTTTTTGTTACATGAGACTGGATGATATCTGGAATTATATTATTTTATTTTGGATTCAGTCATTCAACAGTAGAAAACTTATATTTCTGTAGATCATGAATATTACTGAAGCATCTACATCAAATACATCAATTGCGAAGTGGAATTGGAGCTTAGGGTGTTTGTTCTCCAACGAGATTTGCTACAGCTAGCCCATTCATGTATGTGTATTCACATCAAATACATTTGGTATATTCATTATTCATGTGTATTCACATAAAAAATGATTCATTGGCTTAAATTATTATCCTTCAATTTCTGTGCTGAATGGGAGATGAGATCTAGTCATCAATTTGTGTCAATATCCAATTAGGATTAACATGTATCCACTCACATTACTAGCATGCGAGATTTTATAGATTTTTGAATATGTGTCGGTCTCTAATTGAAAATTGATAAAAATGATGAGACCTAAAACTCACTTGATCTCATCTCACTAATGGTTGACAAAATTCCCTTTACATATTTCGTCAAGAGGTTCTTCCCCCAATGAGTGCGACTTACATTTATAAAATAACTTTTTTCATAAAAATAAAAAATGAGTGACACCAAATGCAGTGTCAAATGCTCTTTACACATTTATATTCCATGCTGTCAATAGTCCCGGTTGGAAAAAATTATGGACCTATAGTCATTTTTAAAGACTTCAATTTTTTTTTTCAAAAAAGTACACATATTATATAAAAAAAAAATGCATGCATTCGAATGAATGGAATCCAGTTTTTCTTAGAGATAATTACAGGCATAGGGTCACCCATATACTTCGTTAGCTATCTGCATTTATTATAACAAGATATATATATCTTGTATTTTTTTACACACTCAATAAATGAGTTCATACAATTTCTTAAAATAATATATTTTATTTTTCATAAAAGTACATTATCTTGTTAGATAAGGAATATTATTTTTAAAAAAATATATAAAAATGATCTAAACTACATTTGAAACTGAAAACGAGATTGTATCTCACATTTTCCTAGCAAGAATGACCACCAGGTTGTGCTGTACCTAAGCCTGTCAACGGGTCGGGTCGGGGTGGACCCGGACCCGACCCGTGACAGGACCCGACGGGTCCGGGTCCAACCCAAGACCCGGCGGGTCCTGAACATGTGGACCCAGACCCGGACCCGTCGGGTCTCGGGTCGGGTCGGGTCTGGACCCAACCCGAGACCCGACCCGAGGAAAGTTAATAAAAACAAAAAAAATTTAAACTCATGAATTTGTTTGTTTTATCATTCTATTAGAAAAAATTTACAATAAAACATTAATTATTATTGAACTTTCTAAACTAATGTTCTAATACTGTGTTTGAACATATTTTTGTATAATTTAAAAGAAGTGAATGAATTACTAAACAACATTCAAAGTAAACATAAGTCTAAACAATGTAACAATGAATTAAAAGGGAGAGCTCATAGTTATTTGTGTCACAAAGTAAACAATAAATACTTATACTTGTAATTTGATAAATAAGAAATAAAATTATGGGTCAACTAATACTAATATTCTTGTAATATATGAGTGTATTAATAAAACAGTCAAGTCTCGGATCCAACGGGTCGGGGCGGGGTGGACCTGGACCCGGCCCGTTTGTATGTTCGGGTCCACCGGGTCGGGTCCAAATCAGGTCGGGTATATTACACGTGTAATCGGGTCTAGATTGGATCGGGTTCGGGTCTAGACCCGACCCGTTGACAGGTCTAGCTGCACCCAAGGTTTGAGATTGTGGGCTGTTTTTCTATGGACCTAAAAGACCGTTCCGTCTTTTGGGCTATTTGGACGGACACTTTATGGGCAACGGAAGGCCCACAAACTATTGTGATTTATATGGGCTCCCACAGTTAAGATGGGCCCAGTCCTGTTGTCGATGGGATTCTTATGATGTATTGGACTCTGTTTAGGAACTCATTGGATATAAGAGACCGCTCTCTCGAACACCAAAAAAAAAATTACGTTTTGAATATATTTCATTTATGTGTTCATTGTTAGACATCTCACATAAAATTTATCTTTTCACATAATCTACTGAAGCTTTTTTTTTTTTTTGAAAAAAGTAATTCTCAATGTGAATGAGAGTTAGTACATGTTTGTTAAAACTTATAAACTACATATTATAGTTTTTAACTTAAAATAAATAATTGTTGCATGTTTGTTTAAATTTATTAGAACTTATTTAAGTTAAAAACAACTTCAAAAAGTTATAATCTCTAAGTTGGAAAATGGATGCTTTTGAGATTATAGATTATAAACTGCATTAATTTTTTTACTAATAACATGTTTATCTATTTTATTTTTTACTATTACACTAAAAATCACGAAATCATCTTTTATCTTCTCAATTTTTTTACTATTACAAAAAATACATTACATTATCAATATTTTTTTATAATTTCATTTGTCTGTTAATTTATTAAAATTCTAGAATGTAATATTTGAAAAATATTGTAGTAATTTTGAAATATTATTTATGTTAATTTGATTTTCTTTTAAATATTTATAAAATTAATTTTATATGTAAAAATCAACTTATTTTATTAAACATAAATCAATTTTTTTTACTTCTACATTTAGGGGTATTTTTGACAATTGTACAGTAAAAAACTATTTTACATTTTATTAAACAAGCATCCACTACTACTTATTTACTGCTTTTAAACAGTTACAACAAACATAACTACAACTTATTAGAAAAGTTATAATCTATAATATGTAAATTTAAGCTGCAACAAACATGGCCTTATCAAGTTTGTCTAGTTCGCGCTTATGGAAAATTTTAGGAAAAATCATCATTTATGCAGTTATTTTGCGGTTCCAACACATTTTGCATTTTTTGAGGGTATATAAGTTACCAAATTGGCCTAGTTTCCACAAACTCAACCTATGATCTCATTGTTTTTTAGAATATATATTTATTTAGTGATATACATAAATTCACAAAAAAATGAAGTATGTACTCGATTAGCTGAGTTTATATTTGACTAGAAATCTAGTGATATACATTACAATCTACACAACAATGTGTATGAATGTATATTTCTTTGTAAACAACACATCTTTGCAAAGGAATGTGTGCAAAATGAAACTTGTTTATAATATATAAGTTGAGTTCAATTTCCTATTGACACTGTATTATGTTTCTACAACTATATTCATGCATGATCTGTTTGGTTAAAAGAACTATAATTAGGATCTATTCAAATGTTTTATCGAATAATTCTTGATAGGTTGATAAATGTGAGATTTTTTTAAAATACATTTATTTATATATAAAAACTATAATTATAATTGAAGCTATCTTTCTCACGCTCTTTGGAATGTATAAATATAAAGCAAGACTTTAAAATGAATTTTTTTTTCTTTCAAAATAGACATAGACCTTCCTTGATGACCAAGATGAATTAACCTCCATTCAACCAAAACTTATTCTAAATTTGTTAATTTAAATGTTTAATTTGTGCATGACCAAAATTAATGCAATGCATGAAATAGAAAAGCCCAGTCATCCTTTACTGAATTACTGCGCAAGACTTCCTAAGGAAACTTATGGTTTAAACTACCCAATATTCAATATATCACTTTATGTGGTTTTGGATATTCTGATGATGCTTTCATTTCTCTTTCATATCTTGATTGCTCCTAGTGTGTGTCACAAGTAACAATGACATCTCAGACATCAACTTTGTTTTATCCATCCATCTATTGCAACAATTAGATAAATTTAAAATATTTAGTCAAAGAATGTGTATTTATCTCTACTAACATGTGTCTCACAGTTGATTTGATAGTTGATAACGTTTATTTATAGATATATATAAGCTTTTATTATCATTTTACTCATCACAGGCCTCATAAATATCTTCACACCAAAGTTTGGTTCTCTATATAAAAAATATATATTAGTATATATTATACAACATGTTTAATTCTTTTTTTCGAATAATATAATGTTAGATATGGTTGTACGAACAACCCCACAAACATACGTTTTAATTTTTTTTAAATATATATTTTAATAAAAAATATATATTGTTATATAATGAATTAAATAAATTCATTTTTAACAAATTTTAAAAAATATTAATAAGATATATATCTCACATAAAGAGATATATACCTCGTTGAATGGTTATGGATCAATATATAAACTGTCTTCCTTATCTTGATTATTACATACTCTCAGCTTGGTCCACATTTCCTTGCCCAAAATGGTTCTTATTATTGGATTCTTATGAGATAATAACCTCATTTAGACAAAAAAAAAAAAAAAACTCATTTATCAATGAAACAAAGTTTTGGGTTTTTAATAAATAAATAAAATAAATCATTATATTAGGTTAAATATATACAAAGTGTGGCCAACAATCCAATGCAATACCAACATGAGTTGCCTCCACTCCACTCTAAATTAAGTTCAAACCACACGCATGGGAAACACCACATTCATGCGGGTTCATTAATTTTATCATTAATTTCGGGGTATGACTTTGGTAAAACATATATATAATATTGGATGTAACATCCAAGCAACGTGGATTTGTTGCATGGTTTCTCTAACATTACATTTTTTGTGGATTTTGGAAGAATAAATAAATAAATTCTTAGAAGGGCCTTTTCATCCTGTCATTGTTAAATAAATAAAAAAATTTGATAAAAGTTTACCCGTAAAAAAATTTGATAAAATCTTGGAAGATTTGACGAAGAAAAAAAAATTTACCCGTAAAAAAAAACAACTGTACAAGTATCAACAACTATCAGACAACCACAGTTGTACTCTAGCACAAAGTGTATAAAAAACAGGAGACAAACATTTTTACACCTGATCATTTTGTAATTCTGTAGTATATATACTAACCAAAAAAAAATTGCTTCTTTAGGGTAGCACAGCAAATAAGTTAATTAAGCATGCATATAATAAGGTCCAGGGGAGTAGAGATGTCCCAACTGTAAGAGATAACCAGTCCATTCATGCAAGAAAAACAATCATATAGTTTGGATTAATCTCCTTTTTGCTTTGAAATCACTCCCCCCCCCCCCCTCCCCCTGGTAGAAAAAGGGAGGAATAAGCCCAAAAACATATTTTTTTGTAAAAAATAAATGAACATAATTACGTCAAAATATGTGAAAATAAATTGGTATTGATATTTCAAGTTCTCTTTAGATCATGTTATTCCACTCAATCTATTAAATTAGTATAAGAGAGACCCACATGTTATCACATCTTATAAATCCAAAGGATATATGTCAAATCAATTTTTCATATTTTATAATTTTTTATTCACATCTTATTCATTTTTTATCAACAATTTATCCTTGCTCAACAAAAAAAATGTCATTATTACGTTTTCTATGAGAACAACTAAAAACACAATCAAACAAAAAATAATTCATTCTTTATCTATATTGGAATGGTTATATATCCTGAAATAATTTATGTCGTTACCCAAACAGAAGCTGTTAATTAAATGAAAAACAATTATTATGTGTGAAAAACAAGGATCTTAACCACTGAAAAACTAATACCTCAAATCCAGCCACATAAATCCCCTAACCTATGTTAGTCTTCCTAAGAAACCACTAATTCATGATTCCTAGTCGGAAATCATGATTAGTAAATAAAAATAATTATGTCTTTTGTTATCCTTAATGGTCATAGCACAATGGTCCAGAGCTTACCTATGTTAATGGTAGGTCTTGGATTTGAGTCTTGACGGTGATTTACCCACTTATTTATTGATAATTATTCGAAAGAATTTTCTATTAGACCAGGACAAACATACGGAGATAGCCTTCCCAGCTTGACCGTAAAGTCAATTACGGGAGACCTTCCGATATAAAAAAAAAAGTTTGCTTTGCTTTGCAATAATAATAAATAAAAATAAAATAATTATTATATATGCCTTTTTCATTCAAGTTTGCTTTGACCAACCATGAGTCCAACTTAATCCAAGGGCTTGTTTCATGACAATTTTTTGTCAATCTCAAAGAACTGAAATCTTGTATTGGATAGTTTTAATGAGAAAGGAATACATGTAGTCAATATTGTGCATGATTAATGTGAATATATATAAAGGTTGGTTGTGAGGTTTGTGTACTGTGAAGTTGATACTATATAACTTCTATGACACTCTACATATATGCCTTGTATGATATGAAGGTGAAACGTCCCCCGTCACCATCAACCCAAATTTATATTTTCCCTACAATTTTGTTCTGAAAGTTTTTTGTTCCAAAAAACAAAGAGGGTCTTCTGAACTAAATTTTTATTTTGACATACTCAAAAGACCAAGATCACTAATGCACACACCACAAAAACTTGCATCCCAAGCAAAAAGGAAAAGAAAAAAAAAAGGATTTTTTTGCATATATACCCCTGTTAGGGTCCTCATTTACATAAATGCCCCTGTTAGAATCAAGATTGCAAAAATACCCTTACTAAACTAATAAACAATGCATCCGTACCCCTGTGGTTAGTCCTTGTGAGCACAGGTTAAAAAATAGTTGTTGCTCCGTTAAGTACATGAAAAAGTCTATAAATCCTTCTCCTTCTTTAGGCTGAACCCATCTCCTTCTTCCTTCTCCATTTTTTTTTTGTTCACAGCAGAGAAGATTTACAGTTGTAGTAGTCTTGGGGACCAAAGCCCCTTCCACAGATCGCATGGATTGCCTTCAAGAACTTCTCCTCATCAAATATTTGATTTGCAGACTCGTTGATTAATCAGGATTTTGTTTGGGTTGATTTTGGATCGACTGGATAGATTTTGTTGGCTGATTTGGGGTGAGTTGCAGGTGTTGCGAAAGGTAGGGTTAGGACTTGGTTTGAGAGGAGGTAAGGGAAGGAGAGGGTTTGAGAGAGGGTGGGGGTAATCGGGTCAGGTTTGGCAGCTTTAGTTAGGAGTAAAAAGGTAAAATGCATATGTTTGGTTAACAAATTAACTACAGTGGCTTCATAGCTGCTTACGGCCAGTAATGGAGGGGTACGAATGCACTGTTTATTAGTTTAATAAGGGTATTTTTGCAATCTTGATCCTAACAAGGGAATTTATGCGAATGAGAATCCTAACAGGGGTATATATACAAAAAAATCCAAAAAAGAAAGAGGTAGCGTTGAAAAACTCAGCTGCATGTATTTATATCTCATTCATTCACATGTTTTATACATGAGTTCATATAATTTATTAAAATATATATTTCTTTTATAAATATATATATATATACTATTTAAAAATAAAAATAAAAAAGAATGTTGAAAGTGGGATGGAGTCCCAATGAGACTCTCAACCCCCGTTTAGGTAGCGGTTTAAACGGGAATAAGGGTGATATAAGAGTAGATAGGAAAAATGGTTGTTTGTTTACAAAATATAACTTGATATTACTAAGCCAGTTTAAATGAGTATAAGAGAGTATAACAATTCTAAGTAACCCATAGAATAAGCTATACTCAGTTTATCTATTCCCATGGACGCACATGTCAAATCAACTTTTTACACCTTATCACATCAAATCATCTATCAACATCTCATATATATCAAATGACCCACATGTCAAATAAACATTTTTACACTTTATTTATATTTTATTCTTTATCAATCAAACAACTCAACCTTTATTCTTAAATTTTTCAATAAGAATAAAAAAAATACAACCAAATAGAAAGTCTCTTATTCATGTAGATTTGTTATCTATATTGGCATAATTATCTATCCAGAATAACTCAATTCCTTAATCCAAACGGGCCATCAGCGTTCTCAACATAGAGTTTAATCGGTGGGTGCCAACATGCGCGACGCCATTTACAGAGTGATGACCCCATCATATTTAAAAAAAAAAAAACTCAAACTATTATTGTCACCCTTTCAAACCATCGCAACCCAGCTCAACAACCCACCAGTTGACCATGCCTGGTTCATATTTTATACTTAAAAACTCGTAAATTATCCTTGTTACGGTATTATCCTAATAAACATTAAATCTGAGTCATTTTTCTCTCTCTTATCTTCTTTCTATGATGATTTATTTTTTTTATTAAGGTAAGTTGTTTTATTTTCAAAAGAAAAGTTTATGTTTTCGATAAATATATGATAAAAGTATATTTTTTAAAATTTGTAAAATTTATTTTTTTTAAATGGCCTCATTTATAAAAACTCCTGGAGTCATCACTGGGTGTCACGTAGTACGTAGATGGTTTAAAAGAAATTAATGTTTACTTGCACTATGTTTTTTTTTTTTAAATAACATTTTCATTGAGTTGCTTTTTCAAAATCTAAGTGATAAGTTTTCATTTGACAAACATATCTTATGTTATGATTGTCACATAGAAGATCTAATAAATATCTTTCAAAAAAGAATCTCATTATTATTTTTCAAGAAGTTAGAGAAATATCTCTCTAAACTAAATAATAATAATAAGAATAAGAAGTAGGAGAGTGTAAAAAGAATTGATTTAATATGAAAACGACCAACCCTGTATCTTTCATCTCCTTTGGATGTTGCTGTTCTTGTTGGGTCCCTGTGAAGAACAAAAAGCTCTTTGAATGGGCTGTTGAAGAGAAGACATGGTGCGGCAACAGCAGCGGAGGAGATCGGACGGTTTTAACTGACCCAGCTTTATCGGTCAACGAAGATGATCGACGAGTCCAACTCGAGCTCTATTCAAATTTCTACCTCTTTTAAAAATAAAAATAAAAAAAATCGAGCTATGTTGGGTCCCGCATATGAATGTTCTTTGTTTATATTGACTCATTAACTTGGGACATGAGATTTAGTCAGTATTATATCTCAATCACACATGATTAAAATTGTCATAGAACTCACATAAAATCATAGTCACAAAACACTCCGATTGAATACCTCTTGTACATCGAACCGTGTATTCAGTGCATTCATGATCTAGCCATCTCGGTATTTATATAATTTAAATGATTTTTCACATTTCATATTATTTAAATATTTATTTCTAAATTCTAACTGATATTATTGCAACATCTCTAGATGGATTTGATGGTGTTGGTGATATGTGCCCTGTTTTGAAGAGTCAAAAGTCAAAGCCAGTTTTACAAAAAATTCCTTGCATGCATGGGTTCATTGTTTTGGTTCAACAGTTGAAATACAGTTAGTAACCGTTTTTTAAAAGGTGTTTGTTCAACTCTTCATTTATCACAGGTTTTCAAAGAGTTATTGGTTGAATATTCATTTTTAATTTGAATAGAGTTTAAACAGTTCTCTAGGGGTGCTTAAGAATCTTTTGTTCTTTTATATATTGGGAAGGGTTTGTGTGGTAAAGGACGATGCAAATCATATTCAAACACTGTGAAAACAAAAAAAAAGTTACAGTACATTATCAATCAATTTTCTCCATCGGAGTGCACTTTGAGAAGGATAATGGATCGTCGTATATCTGAAGTGGATCTCCAGTTAATCATTGCAGTGGAGTAGAGCGAAATCTGTTTTTTAGAAAGTGCAGTGCTTCGATTTACCACATCTGTTAGATAGATTACAAAACCTTATTGGAAAAGTAAAATCGTTATTTATAGATAATTTTTTTTTCTTTTTAACAAATTATAAGGGGTTTTTGGTATATTATATTTTTAATCATGGTTAACCAGACAGAATATTTATAGAATAATCATAATCTGTCAACGAAAATTTAGTTCGGGGGGTATTTAAATTTACATGTGTGTTTTGACATGGCTATATGTCTTTAGAAAAAATCAGGGTTAATATAAATTTTAGACAATTTACAAGGAGCTCTTTGAATTTTTCTCTCTTACCCCTACCAGACACAAACACTATTAAATTCCCACCAACTTTAATCATGATCACATAAATCTCCGAAGCTCCATGGATTGCTAAGATGAACCATGAATATTTTAAGATAAGCTTTATTGTTAGATCTTCCTTGATGCACAAGATGAACCTCCATTGAACTAAAACTCATTCAAATTATATTCAAATTAATCATATTTTAATGCAAATCACAGCACAGTATGTGATCACGTAATGGTGCCAAATGACAGCAAGACATGACAAAACTAAAGTGCATATATAAAAACAGAAAGAAATAAAAGTCAAGCCATCGATCCTTTACCGCATCTGCATGCACACAAGACCTCCTTTCGAATGCTTGTAGTTTAAGCTTCCTGATTGATATATAAAAATACCAATATGTGGTTTTGGATTTTTTTTTTTATGTGATGTCAAATCTGAAATCTGAATTGATGTGGATTTTTTCGCTTTAAATCTTGGATGGCCCCCGTGTATCACAAGTTACACGGACATTTTCCACACCATTCATTATTCTTGAAGTGATAGTTGCTCCTATTCAAGATGAATTTGTTAAGAGGTTCTGACAAATTCACTTTTAAGATACAACAAACTTTGAGAGTCTACAGATATCAACTCTGAGAAAAGCAAAAAACCTTTTGTATATATAAACAAATGATATATTGCAACTTGTGTGGATAGGAGTTCACCATATAGGAAAGCATAATCACAGTCTGAACTGTGATCTCGCGATCAAATGATGCAGATAGGTTATGTAATTCTTTTTTAAAAAAAATTACAAGTGCATGACCATCTTAAACACAATATACAAGTGCCACCTCAATGAAACACACACAACACACCTCTTTGTTTATTTATGATTGCTTGTTAGGGTAGAAATCTAGAAAAATGTTATGTTCAGCTTCATTTATAATCGTGTATGTTTGCAACCGCAAATATTTTGATTTTTAAAAAAATAATATACTCTTAGTTAATAAAATATATTATTTTATACATCTGAATAATTTAGATGCATATATTTTTATATTTTCATAATATAACATATACTGAGATAAGATAATTATTCAATCTAGCACAATTTCTTTAAAACATTAATATATGTTTAAGTATCCATGTTTTGTTTTTGTTTAGGAGACTGAATTATTATATGAACATATAGATGAAAATTAGTTTAGTGTGCTTTATAAAATAATAATATTACTAGCATCGCAAAATGCTTAATTCTTTAACCTTGATTATTTCTCTTGAACTTCATCTATCATGTATTTATAATACAACATTTCTTCAAATATAGTTTCTTATTGTTGAATCTTATGAGCCAATAACCTCATTTACAAGAAAAAGAAAAAAAAACAAATGTGTGTGTGTAAATGTGACTATTTGCAAGTATGAACCATTTTATTTTATTATTAATGAATCCAAGTTTTGAATTTATATTAAAAATATACAAATAAATCATTTTTCTAGGTTACAATATACACAAGAGTATACATGTAATAATAGTGGATATAGCAAGAATAATCCGTATTAGTATACCAGAATATGGGAGAATAAGGTGATTGGTATCCAAGTTCATCTTGGAATTGGGTTATTCCACCCAAAATATGTCATTGATATAAGAGAGACTCATGTGTCAAATTATATTTTTCACATTTTTATAAATCTTTGTATATTTTTTATTCACTTTTTATCCACTTCATTTTTACGTTTTTAAACGAGAAAAACTAAAGCTTCGTTTGGATCTGTGTTTGAATAGATTCTGCTTTTAAAAAGCTAAAAATTTTCAAATATGAATCCAAACACATTCAATGTTTAGCTTTTCAAATCACTATTTATTTTTAGGTAAAAAATATTGCGATTGAAAAGCTAATGAAACAAGGTTTTTCAAAAGCCGAGTTTAAAAAATACAAGATTATAAAAATTTCAGCGTTTCAATCACACATCCCAACGCAACTTATAGAAAAACCAAACTAATTCTGATCCATTCAAACAAGAGGTATTTTTTTGTCAATTTTGGAAGGGAAAAATACATATATTCTTAGAGGGGCCATTGTTGAAATTTTAGGTTTGCTAACTAGGGCATAGCATATATAACAACAATAAATAAAGGGAAAAGTCGATATAACTCCATGAAAACTTATGAAAATCAGAAAATGTCTCTGTAAAATCAGTAAATCCCCTTGGGTCCCTATCTTTTATTTTGGTTAATGCTTTTAGTCCCTGAGTCAATATTCATTAGTGCAAGGAACATATTCTAGGAATATTCTATCTTGGTTAACGAAATCTTTGAAAACAATATTCAAATGAGTCCTTGAAAAACTATTAAAATCTAAATATGTTCTTTTTATGACTGAAAACCCCTTTAAATGGAGAAAAATTGAGAACTCCCTTGTCATCTCTACTAAGAAACCTCCTATGGTCATAAAATTGTGTATTTTCATTATAAAAATAAATTTTGAAATCCTATTTAAAATTTTATTTATGTGTTGTATTAAAACTATAAATTTGTTTAAATTTAATTAGATTTGATGAATATGTAACATGGATTATTTTTTAATAATTTTAATTAATTCGTTAGAGAATTTGATTTTTTTTAAAATTATAATATGTATTATCTATTTAAATCTTGAAATAAGATTAAGAGAAGAAATAATTTTTTAGGATAAGAAATGATTTTAATAAATTTGTAAGGGATTTACTAATTTTACATGAATGTTTTTTTATTTTCATAAGTTTTGTGGTAGTTATATTGAATTTTTTCAAGAAAGAAAGTAAATTTTAAAAGTGTATTACATTAATTTATCATATATGATTATGGTTAACCACAGATCTAGCTAATTTCGATTACGGTATGGACTAAAATATATATTGTGATAAGATAGGGACTTAAGGAAATTTACTGATTTTATAAGTACATTTTTTTATTTTTATAAGTTTTTAGATAGATATATCGATTTTTCCCACAAATATAAATGGAGTCCAAAAGAATAAAGAGAAGGGAAGATGTCCCAATTATAAGTTAGGTTGTCCATTCATGCATGAAAAACAATCACATAGTTTGGATAGATCTCCCTTTTTGCTTTAAAATCACTTCATCGCATTTTCATTCATTCTAAAAGGGCAAACCGGATTTTCGTGTTTAGACCAACTCTTAAAATAAGCCCTGCATGTATTTTTGAACAAAGATTTGGTAGGTGTTCACATAAGGGATCCCCTCAAAAAATTAAAAAGTAAAATCTCTATGATTCCAAAATTAATACCCAAAGTCTCCATTTGGATAGCTGAATTGAGTTATTCTGAATAGATAATTATGTCAATATAGATAACAAATCTATATGGATAAGAGATTTTCTGTTTGGTTGTGTTTTTTTATTCTCATTGGAAAACGTAAGAATAAAGGTTGAGTTGTTTGGTTGATAAATAATAAAATATAAATAAAGTGTGAAAAATTTGATTTGACATGTGGGCCCTTTGATGTATAAAAGGTGTTGATAGGTGATTTGATGTGATGAGGTGTAAAAAATTGATTTGACATGTGCGCTCATGAGAATAGATAAAGTAAATATAGCTTATCCTAGGGGTTACTTAGAATTGTTATACTCTCTTATACTCGTTTAAACTGGCTTAATAATACTAAGTTATACTCTACAAACAACAGTTATTTTTCCTATCCATTCTTATACTACTCTTATCCAGACTTAACCCGTTACCCAAACAGGGGCAAAAGTTTTAAAAATTTTACTCAAAAAATTCTTCTTTCACCATTGTCACCTGAAATGACTTAATTATTCATATCTCATCTAATTATTATCTATGTTAAGAATTTTCACACATTCTCAATGGAAATAATTATAGAGAAGATTTTTCACATTTTCACTATAACAACTCTGACTATGATACAGATAATATGATATTCATACTATTTTTATCGTATTTAAACATTTATACTATTGATATACGGGGATGGATGATAAATTGAGGGAAAAAAATACAACATATAATGAACACATGATGAGTTATTACCATTTGAACATGATTATTTATATCACAATTCACAACCAAATTAATTCAAAAATGACTCATTATACGCTTTAATAGTGATAAACAAAATTTATTTGAAAATGATATTAATTCTTAAATATTAGTCTAAGGAACAGTAACAATTATATTACGCTTAGATTGGGTAGAGGAATATGAGAAAAATTGGGTGAAATAGGGGAAAATAAGCCTAAAAATTTGTTTGTTTGCAAGGGAGAGATAGGATAGCTATATCAAAATAAATAAGAATAAACTAGTATTGATATTTCAGGTCTCTCATAGAATTGTGTTATTCTACTCAATCTATTCCACTGGTATAAGGGGAACTTATATGTTTAAGGGACTCACATGTCAAATTATGTTTTTATCATTTATATATAAATATTTATTCATATCTTATTTATTTTTTATATACAACTTGTTTATGGTCACTTAAACAATAAAAAAATTATTATTACATTTAGATCTGTCAACGGGTCGGGTCCAGACCTGGACCAACCCGATCCAGACTCAATTACACATGTAATATACCCGACTCGATTTGGATCCGACCTGGTGGACCCGAACATACAAACGGGTCGGGTCCGGGTCCACCCCGCCCTGACCCGTTAGACCCGAGACCCGATTGTTTTATTAATATATGCTCATATATTGCCAGACTATTAATATTAGTTGACCCATAATTTTGTTTCTTATTTATTAAGTTATAAGTAAAAGTTTAAACTCATTTTTATATCCATAAGTCCATAACTAAGCCCATAAATCATAACCCATAACTAATCAACCCCACCCATTGACAAGCCTTATTGGTTTATTAGATTTTGAATTTGTATAATTAATTGGTTTGTTGCATTATTTATGTTCATTGTTTATGTTAATATGTTAGTGTTTATTGTTTTGAATGTTGTTTAGATTAATATGTAGTGTCTATTGTTTTGAACATTTACTTTGTGACACAAATAACTATCAGTTCTCCCTTTTAGTTCATTGTTATATTGTTGAGATTTTTGTTTACTTTGAATGTTATATTTTAATGTTTATAGTTTTGAATTGTATAAAAGTATGTTCAACGTAATGTCATGACACCAGTTTAAAAGCTCAAAACTAATGTTTTATACAAAAAAAAATTTAATAGAATGATAAGACAAACAAATTCATGAGCTCTCCCCTTTTTTATCAACCATATTCGGGTCGGGTCGGACCCAAACCCGATCCGGGTCCGATGGGTCTGTGTCCGGATCTACATTTCCAAGGACCCACCGGGTTTTGCCACGGGTTGGGTTTAGGTCCATCACGACCCGGCTCGGACCCGACCCATTGACATTTGAGAGGCCTAATTACATTTCTCAATTAAATTAACTACAAGCACAATCAAACAAAACTGATTTATTTCTTATTTATACTGAAATAATTATCTATCCCAGAATAACTAATTCCTCTACTCAAACGGGGCTAAGAAACAATTAGTTCAATTTAAGGGTGCGTTTGGTTGCGCGATTGCGCTGCGATTGCGATTACAGGAAGCTACATTTGCAATCGTGCAACCAAACAGTTTTGTAATCGCAGTTTTAAACCCAGCGATTGCAGGTAAATAGTGTCTAAAAACTGCGATTTCAAAAAGCTGAGAAAGTGAGCTTCCTACAAAATCAGGTTTGCAATCGCAGATTCCTGCAGAATCAGTTTTGCAATCGCGCAACCAAACGCACCCTTAAGTGGCCAAGTGGCGTAGTAATGAAAGAAGGCTTTTTAAACTTACATTTTTAAAAATGGTTGGATGGGATATTTTCAAAATTTACTAGATTTTTTTTTATATTTTCTCTTCCAATAAAGTACAGAAGTTTCTTTTAGTTTTAACCACTAAAATCAGATACCTTAGACCACACCAGATAAGTCCCATATATAATATGTTAACCTTCCTTGCGAAGCACTAAATTATAATCCTAACTCGAAAACTAAGATCAGTAACCCCAAAATAAAACATTTAAAAAATATATATTCTTTGTCGTATGCAAAACTCTCATCAAGCTTCCTCAGGTACCACCACGAGTACAGTCCAAAGTCCTGTTTCATGAAAATTTTCCATCCTCAATAAACTGAAATCTTGTTTATTGTATTTATACATATTTATATAAAAAATAAAAAGAGGTTGGTGTAAGGTTTTTGTGTTATGAGGTTGATATTATAAACCTTCTAAGACACTCTACATATGATATGAAGTTGAAACGTCCTTTTGAGAATCCGAATTGCCCCATCTCCACTCAACCCTAACTTTATATTTTCCCCCTTTTTATGTTTTTCAGTTTAATTCATTTTATTTTATTTGTGTGTGAAGCCTCTAATTTTATTCAATCTTCCCACAAAAAATACACAAGAAAACGCGTCTACCAAAAAAATAAATAAATAAATAATGTAAACATAACCAAAACTTGCAACCCAAGCAACCCATTTTCTTTCCTTTTACATAATTCAAAATACATATAATAAAAATATAAATATCATTATTTTTCATAGAGTTGGAGAAATCTCTCTCTCCAACCCAAAAAAATAAAAATAAAAATAATAAATTTAAATAGAAGAGCTTAAAAAGACTTGATTTTGAAGGACCCCAACTCCTCCTTTCATCTTCCTCTTATCATTGTTTTTGGAAGAAGAGATGACATGGTGCGACACCAGCGGCGGCGGAGATCGGACGGTCGTGACGAACCCAACCCTGTCAGTCAACGAACGTGATCAGTCCGACCGGTTGAGCTGCCCTTCTTGTGGTCACCACATCTTCTATCGACCACCACAGGCAATTCTCTATCTCTCTCTCTGTATATATTATATATATATAAAGCTTCATTGAATTCATGTTATAATGGGTTTATATATATATAGGCGACTATAGATGATTTGCCGAAGTTGCCGGCGGGGGTGAAGTTTGATCCGACGGACCAGGAGCTTTTGGAGCATTTGGAAGGGAAGGCGAAGTCGGACCCAAGAAAGGTTCACCCTCTCATAGATGAGTTCATACCCACTCTGGAGGGGGAGAATGGGATATGTTATACTCACCCGGAACGGCTTCCAGGTGAGTTGAAAAATGATATAGTAACAAAAAACATGAACAATTTTGGTGACCCACAATCACATAAGTGATGGTGATCAGTATGAGAATTGGCTAAGTTTTTTTGTCATGGGATCAGAATGAGAATTTGATGGAGTTTTGATGAGGTTTCTTTGATTGCATGAAATGAAGCTTTTGTTTTTAGTTAGAATTTTGTTACAAGTCTTACTTTGTTGTGATATTAATTTACGAAATTGTGTGGTGTTTTTATAATTTGAACTACACCTTGATTTAGAATGGGATATGGATGTGCCGGTCTCTAGTTGGCGACTGACATGTGGCATCACACGTGATTAGCACGTGCAAATGAATTGTCCTTCTCTTGTGGGGGAGTGATTAGGTCACCAAATTGGTCAAATTTTATGGCGGTCAGTATGAGAATTGGTCAATTTTTTTTTGTCATGGGATTAGAACAAGAATTTGATGGAGTTTTGATGAGTAATGTTTATGGTGGCTTCATTGGTCAATTTTTTTTATCATATATATGATTAGAATTCATGTTCACTCCCATTGATTTTGGTGAATAGTTTGATGATTTTTTGGATGGGTTGTTTGATGTCTATTTGGTTTAAATTAGTCTTTTGTTTTTAGTAGGATTAAGAGGTGTGTTCTTGGAGTTTTGATGAGTAATGTTTATGGTGGCTTCATTGATTGCATAAAATGAACCTTTTTTAGTTAGATTTTGTTGCAAGCCTTACTTTCTCTTGATATTAATTTACAAAATGTTATGGTATTTCTATAATTTGAACTACACCTTCATTTATCGGGGCTTATTTGATGACTGACACGTGGCACCTCACGTGCTTAGCATATACGAATTTCGTTATTTCTTGTTATGTGTATGTCTTCTTGATTTAGTTAGTTCTGTGCATATTGATACGCTTTTAATGCAATGAATTTGCCATCATTGATCGATCCATAAAGCGGAAGTTAATAAACTTCGAACAATTGTCATGATTATTTTGAAACCACAAATTTAGATAAGTGGAAATCCATGAATTCATGAACAAATGCAATTGATTTTGCAATTTGTGTAATGAAATTATTTCCAATGTCTCTCCAATATATGCACAATAATGCTAATCTGTTATAGGTTGCAAGAATTTACTGATTCCGTAGATAATTGGTTGTCCCTGCTTATTATTTCGAATACATTCTATATCTTGAATCAGTACAGAAATTATTATTGCTCTTCAATTGCATGATTTCTCATTCCCTTTTGTCCCTAGAAAATGTAATTCTGCTTATCACTCATTGGTTGCAGTCAATTTAGTATATAAGGGTTGTGAAACTGTGTAATTTTTTCTGAAATCTTTAGAGATATACTAATTTCAGATGTCTCAGCATCCCATGTTCCAATGAAAATGGAGCACAGCCTTACCAAAAGGGATAATTAAAATCAGTATTAAAGACCTAATTCATGCATCTATGGAAACATGTTCATTTAATTTTAGGATCATCTTTGGAATTGATCTTCCTAAGAAAATAATTAGCAAAGGCGACTATAGGTTCTCAGATTAGCAAAAATGATCCTTGACTTGATAAATTGCTGACATAATGCTATATCATGGCTTGATCAAAAGCCATTCTTTTTCTAATTCTATCGAACTTACCTTTTCAATGTATAGCATATACGATGAGATATTCATGTATGTATCAATTTGTTCATGTACACTATAAATTCAATATATATGGAAACATGGACAATTTTATTGTCTTCATTTTAGCAACAAATATAATTGTTAACACCCTACATTTTGTTGCATGAAATCACACAGGAGTCAGTAGGGATGGACTAATCCGCCACTTCTTCCACCGCCCTTCGAAGGCCTACATGACGGGCACCCGTAAGAGAAGAAAAGTGAAGAGTGATGAGCAAGGCGGCGAGACAAGGTGGCACAAAACAGGCAAGACAAGACCTGTTTTCACCAATGGTGGCGTAATCAGAGGATACAAGAAAATACTGGTCCTCTACACCAACTATGGGAAACAAAAGAAGCCTGAGAAGACTAACTGGGTGATGCATCAGTACCACCTCGGCTCGGACGAGGAAGAGAAGGACGGGGAGCTCGTTGTGTCAAAGGTGTTCTATCAGACTCAGCCAAGGCATTGTGGTTCTGTGGGCAAGGACATTGAAGTGTCCAAAACAATGAACAAAACTGATACTGCAACATCTAAAGAAACAAACACTATTGAATTCTATGGACAGCCTATGATCGCGTCTTATGACCGGAGTAGGCAAATCAGAGGCGGCTCGACTGAGATTTTGCCCGGATATACAGTTCATTCGGATGATCGTTTTCTTCATTAGTGATGAGGAGAGGAAAGTTTGGTTGGTTTGGTGTTGGTTACAGGTGAAATAAAATGGACTAAAAAGTTGGGGAAGTTTTTGGTATACAGAGAAGTGAATGATTGATTCTTTACTGACTGAGGATTTGTGGATTTATTGAGGGAACTGATTGGAGCTCTGAAGAATTATTTTGGATGAAGCTCCGACATATGATATGATAATAGAGGTTACAATTGGTAGATTGTACAAAAAAGAAAGGATGATTCATTCCATCTGAACTTTTTTTTTGTTATTTTTCTTTTACTTTCATTACAGTGTTTCAATATAAATTGTATGTTAATTGGTGAATAAAATTTAGAAAATTTGGTGCAATATGTATGTGCTATGAAGTTGGACTGGCACTGCCATGTTGTTGGCTTCTTTGGTTCTTTCTTTGTTTGCAAACATTCCTCAGTTTTTTACTATACCAAAAGATGCTTTCTTTTTCTGAAGGTGCTTTGCGTGCTCTCTCTCTCTCTCAAATAGCAGTTGGAAATCCCCATACGCACATGATACCTACAGTGTGAAAGAACTCCAAAACACCTCGAATTTTCTATTGATGCATGTGAGATTAAAATTGGGGCTGAAAAAAAAAACCGTGTAACATCACTTTTTCATGACAGATAATTATTTCATTAGGGATAAGTCATGAGTCATTTTTATGTTTGGTTGTGCTTTTAGTTATTCTCGTTTGAAAATATAATAATAAAGTTCTTGTTGTTTGGTTGACCATGAATAAATTGTAGTTAAAAAGTGAATAGAATATAAATGAGAATTTATAAAAGATGAAAAAAATTATTTGACATGTGAGTCACTTAATTTATAAGAGGTGATAACAAGTGATTTTACATGTAAATCATTTTATGCCAGTTGAATAGATTATATAAAATAATACAATTTCAAGAGATCTAGAATACCAATACCAATTTATTATCATTTATATTGACATAGTTATACCCACCTATTCATTACAAACAAACAGTTTTTTAAACTTATTCCTCTAACCCAAACTGAGCAAAAAGTTGTTTCACGTTGAGTAAAGCTCATACTTGAGTACTAGATCCCACGATTGGCAAAACAACAAAAGATTTCATTCATTAGCTTATAATTATAATTATATAAAAATAAATAAATATAGTTTTAGAATCAATGTATTTTGAATTTGTGGTAAAAGCTACACAAAATTTAAAATTAAAAAAAAAACAATTTTCGATTCCTTAAAATAAAAAAAAAACAATTTTCGATTCATATCCATCAGCAGATACAAATCACACATGAAGAAAGTTACCTGGGAAGGCCTTCCCAAGTTGTAAGCTTCTTTGGCTAATAAACAGTGACACACATTCTGCCATCTTAACATCATATGAACACGATGCAGGATGGAAAATCAATAACTAACATATCTCAACCAGGATGACCAAAAAAAAAACTCAAACCTCTACAATCAAAACACATCCTCCTATGTAAAGCTGTATTACTTATAGATCAAGCCTGAAATGAACAGATTGCATCTACATTGAAAGGACATGCTTCTCGTACAAGGCAAGAATATCCTTCTTGTTAGGGTTCTTCAACTGCAGCAACTCAGCCCCGAATCCATGCTTGGTGAGCTCCTGCTTCAGTTTCAGGACTGTAAACTTCATATAATCTTCCGATTCCGTTTCCTTGCCATGGCTGTTCTCCTCATCGCCTCGGAACACAGAACCTCCATCTTCCGCGTGTTTTGTGCTCCTCAGAGGGCTCGTCGTGCTCTTCGACCGTTTCCTCGTTTGACCCACCTCTCCATCCACTAACATATCCTGCACCAAATCCATGCCAGTGTAGTCATCTGTTCTCAATCGCTTTCCCGCAGACGCGGTCTTTAGTTTTGAATCTAGTACAGTCTCGTTCAATCGGACGGACGTCATCTCTCTCTGAAGCGCGTCCAGCTTGCCTTGTGTGGATTGCAATTGCAGAGATAAGGCCTCTGCTCTGTGATTGGCTTCCGCTCGAGATGCTCGTTCTGACGCTAACAGGTTCTCGAGGACCTGAACAGTGTTTGATCTTTGTTCGTTGTTCTCGTTGAGGAGCTTCTCGATCTCTCTCTCTCTTTCCTCTACTGTTGCATCTAGTAAAGCAGCCCTGGAGAGTGCGACCCTCTCTGATTCTCGTAACCTGGCCATCTCCTCAGTCAGATCAGCTTTCTGCCTTTCTAGATTCTCGACCTGTCTCTGGGTTCTCTCAATCTCTGTCAATCTTTGCATCGCCAGTTGTTGAGCTTCACTCTTCTCTTTAACAGCGGCAGCAGCTTCTGCCCGAGCATTGTCAGCCAACTTGGTTGCTCTTTTGGCTTCCATTTCTGCACTCACACACCTGCTCTCTGTTTCATCGAACCTCTTAAATTCAGTTATGTATTTCTCCTCCAGGTGTTGCTTCTCTTGCTCCAACTTCCTAGCCTCACTCTCATACAACTGGGCTGTAGCCTTTGCAGAATCTACTTTCTCAGACAACTCTTTGATTTCGAGTTTCAATGTTGACGTCTCCAACTCGTGTCTCTTCAAATCAGCCTGGGCCGCCTGTAAAACATTTGATACCATCAGTCATGGCTCCAAGTAAAAGCCTATGAAAGGCGTAAAGAAGCATGGAACTAATTATCAGTCAAGTCTGATGGCATGAACATAAATATATTGAATTTCATCTCTCAATCATTACAAGAATTAGGAAGTTTTTTTTTTTTTTGAAAGAAGGTAGGCATAAGCCCTGATTATATTAGAATCAGAACAAATGCCCATATAGTTAGACAATACAAAATCCTCAGGCCAAAGCCTGAGAAATCCAGCTGAAATAAGAATTGGAGCAATTAAAAAGTGTATCTATAAATATGGCATTATTTTAGAATTGCTTCCAACTGAGAAGAAAAATACTAGAGATTTGTTGGAATTATTCGGCTCATATATTTCAATCAAAATTACCAAATTCCTCAAAGGGCTTGTAACCTTCTTCGAGGCAAAGCTGCCAAAGCATAAGCAGGTACAAGGCATGAGCCTCATTATATAAATCCTATAGGATTCAAAAGTTGTTGATACTTAAAAAATTATTCAAGTACTGATGCCCCATATCAAATAAAGCACCAATGTCTTAGCTTGTTGCAAAAAGCCTTTTTACAATGCAGTGCTATCAAATCTCTCCAGTGCTATCTATAAGCATAAGTTTTTCCTAGGAGCCTCAGGGTATATAGTAGGGCCTATTGAAGTTCAAAGGCATGAGCTCTTTTAAAGTATAATTATAAGAAAACACCCACACATATGCAGGTCTACATTGGCATTTTCTTGTCCCCACACATATGCAGGTCTATATTGGCATTTTCTTGTCCACTATTCACCTGCTTTTTCCTCATTGAAATATTCACCCGATATATAATATCTATATTAAACAATAAGCAAACAGATTCTGATTTTTTTTTTTTTTAACTCACATTCCTATAAAACAGATAACATTCGCTTGCAACCCAGCAATTACCTGCAATTGAGATCTCAAACTGGCAACATGTTTTTCAGCATGTTCAATCTTTGCCACCCTATCTTTGATTTCAGCTTCCTGTGGTACATCATAAAAAAAAAGGAAGTTTATTCTTCTGAATCTGAGCGACCAGGAAAAGCATATTAAATATGAAAATGATAATCACCTTTTCGGCTAATGTAGCAGAAAATTCTCTCCTCAAATTATCCTCCCTCTCTTGCACTCGTTTATTAGTTTGTTCCTGAGATTTTGCAGCCTTTTCCAGAGCCAGTTTGGCTTCTGTGACAGCAAAATCACATTTGGACTTCCACTCCGAAGCTTCTGCCTGAGCAGCCTGCGCATGTTCACGAGCAGCGCCCAATCTCCCCTCAGCAGCACTGCATCTGGATTTCAGAACCCCAATTTCAGCCTTCAGTTGTTCTTCTTCTGCTTTCCGCTTTGAAATGACTTGATCATATTTCAATTTCCACTGGGATGATTCATTCCCAGAAGACTCCAGAGATTTTGATAAACTTGCACACCGTTCCTCAAATGATTGGCACTTGCCCTGCAAATCGGAAATGCGACTAGTATAATCTTCTACAGTTTTTTGCTTGTCTCTAATCGCCTGTTCATAGCGCGTTATGTACTCTGCCCTCAGCTTCTCACTTGAATCTAGCTGCTTTCTAAGTAATTCTAGTTTGTCTTCATTGGAACGAGACTTAAGCATCAAAGCAACCTTTTCTGATTCAATTTGGGCCATCTGCCTCTTGAAAAGATCAAATATCGGACCCTCCAAACTGTTGAGGAACAAGAGCAAAGAGAAACTCAAATGACCGCAAGAATTAAAAAACAGCTACAACATAAGGCAAATGTGCATAAGATCATGAAACTAACCATTGTTGTAAAAAGGTAGCCAACTTCTGCCACATTCCTGGTCCGTGACACGATGTTTTATACTCGGCAAGTTCACTATTCAAAACCTGTGGAAAATGCACTATTTCATTAAACTTAAATATAATAAGCTCTGAGAGTAGTTAAGATCATGTTTCACAGTCCAATAGATTCAGACAGCTGGTGTGTGGTGGGTCGAATTAATAGACATGTTATGGACATGTTGAGGGGGTTTAACAGATAGACACCAGATGAAAATCAAAGAGAGAAGATTAGACAATATAAGAGGACTCCCTAGCATACCCATTCAAAATCCAATTTAAGCTTTATACCTATTTTGCTTAAATTTCATCCAACACCATCAAGAAGATAGCTGAGGACCCGAGTCCACAGCTGTTCTTTTCCTGTTCAATAAGTATTCGATAAACTGTTAAGCTATATACAAAGGCATGATTTCACAATAGGAGAGAGTTTAGTGGATTTAGTTCCATGTTTAAGCATCTCTCCTCCAAATCAAAGCTTTGTGAGTCTCTGGAAATGACACTATTTAGTCCACAGCTAAAGTAGCGATTCTCAATAAATGGCTTTTGAAATGGCTCGTCAATCAGAGTCTTCTTTGGTGCAGGATTGTTGAGGCATATTTTCTCAATCTCCCCTTGGTTCCATTTTCCTTTTGTTTCTTACAAGTCCATCAAGATCTGGAGAGATATTGGTTGTTTGGCAGAGGATTTATCAGAGTCAAATTCATGGAGTTTTGGGGGAGGAGACCGGATTTGGTTCTGATTTCTATATGGTGTGGGTCTAGACCACTTTGTGAGACTTACCCTAGAATCTTTGCAATGCTCGTGAATAAGGAGGCACGGGCTCGTAATTTCTGGAGGCCTGACTGGAGGGTGAGTTGGGAGGTGGCCACAAGGAGAGATCTTAGGGACGAGGACATCGAGGAGTTCACCGCCTTGTTGGTCTTCTTGCAGCAGTCCCAGGTGGTGGAGGGATCAATAGACTCAGTGAGATGTGTGCCCCAGGCTTCGATAGGATACACTGTTAGGAGACAATATGATTGGTAGAGAAGAGATAAGCCTTGCAATGCTTTCTTAAAGCAAGGAGATTTGGGGCCTTTATGGCCCCCTGAAGGTTCAAGCATTCATGTGCCTCTTGTTTCAAGATAGGCTTCTCACAAAAGCCTATAAAGCTCAGTGGGTACCGGAGGAGGCTTTGGATTGTGGATTTTGTTAAGCTTATTTGAAGGGCCCCTGGGGAGTCTTCAGAACTAATGCAGTGTGGTTCTGCGATTAGACAGTTTTTCAATTTGCAGAAAGCTGGTTCTGCAATCATGCAACCAAACAATTTTGCAGTCGCAGCTTCCTACGGACAGATTTCTAACAAATAATGTAAAAAAACTGCGATTGGAGAAAGCTGAGGGGAGACAGCTTCATGCAGAATCAGTTTTAAACCTAATGTTTGCATAAAATTAGTTTTACAATCCCACTACCAAATGCTACCTTAAGCTACAAGTTAACTCCCTTGAGCAAATCTGCAAGGCCAGTAAGAGATTTTAAAAAAAGTGGACCAGAGCAAAAAAGCCAAGATTTCTCAATCTCCTATTCCGCAGCATGGGCTATTTGGCTTGCTAGAAACCTTCTCGTTTTTAATGGCACCCCATTTTTCTTTAAGAAGGTATGAGATTCAGTGGAGAGCTTTATATCAGATTGGGGGATGTTTTGCGCAGGGGCATCTAGTGTTCGTTTTGAGTGGGGTAAACTTGTGATGAGGAGTAAATAACATTTTTGTTTTAAGGCATGGTGTTGACATCTTTTTTTACACTAAATCATATGAAGCACAGAGATTCACCAAGGAAATATTAAGAGGTGATCCCAGAAATTGTGATATATTCAGTGAAAAGATGACAAGCAATAAATATATACAAGTAAAAACATGCAAGAGCTAACAGAACGATAACTTACACTAATAACATTATCAAACTTTGCACCAGGGACATGACAAGTTGCTCGTAATTTTGATTCCATATTCTGTATTGTATTTGAACAACGCAAATCTGCCTCTACAAAGGCTTTCTTCTTATAATCCTGCATCAAAGGTCAGATAACAAACTAAAATCACAATGTGTAACCCATACAAATAAACAAAAGAATATGCTTAAAGTTCTGTCTATGATCATAAAAAATACAATGAGAAAGCAAAGAAAAGGATAAGAATTTCCTCCTACAAATATGAAACTGGTCAAACAATTTATGACATCATGAAAATTACAAAAATAAAGAAATAGATTAAGGATCGATCCATCCATATCACTTTTCCACCATTATCCTTTTTTCATATTATTAAAGCTCTGCCCACATCAAAGGCTCATAATCCCATATACAACCTGTCAAGCAACTGAGTAAATTTGAGACGCCTTCTACCATCATGGGTAACTTATGATTTGGAATATGACAGATAAGGGGTGTTATATTTTGGTGGTCCTTTCATTATTTGAGGTTCTATTTTAGTTTTCCTCTTTTCTTTCATTCAGAGATCCCCCCTCTCCATCTTGTTTGGGGTCTTCTTTCATTAATAAGATAGCTCAAATCTGTTTTCATACAATAAAATAAAAAAGAAGTAACTCAGTCAATCTGAGCTACTAATTTTAGTTTCTTAAGGTTGAGGGGAAATTCAGAATCTCTATTTGGTTCCTGTTATTTTATGTGAAAAAAAATGGCATCCTTTACAAACAAAAAAAAGAGCATATTTTACTAGTTTCTTTTTTTTCTTATGAAATATTTTGCTAGTTTCTTAATTCATATTTGACCTCAATTGGGATTTCTTATACTCAAGAAGGCCACAGAAACTTCACAGGCATCACATAGGATTATTTCTTTATATAAACTAAGTCGTTCATTTTCTCGTAAGGAATAATGATGATAAGATAACATAGAAAAATTTGTTTTTTTTTTAGGAAATCGAGGAAAAACACATTCACCAAACCAAAAAAAAACTCTGCCAACAATAGACATACCAAAGAGGGAGGAAAAGCTGCCAATTATATCAAAATTGTCTAACAGATGATTCTCACAATGAAAATCTGTACCTAAGCTTCCTAAGGAACGTTAACATTGTTAAATGTTGGCTTTTAATTGTAATACCGATCACACCTCATTTAGATAACAATTATCTTTAAAAATATACAATTCAAAGCATTTCAGAAAGATGGCACAATTCGCAACTTTTACATGGCTCAGAAATTACTTAATGCCACTTCATCACATATCTACATTTAATTAAACTTGACAAAAGAAACAATTTGCTGCACCAAAATTCAAAACCTTATTCATAAGATCCCATATATTTTGATATATCTTGGAGATGGACATTAAAAAAGACATATAAATGATGTCAAAGAAAACCATCAGAAAGGTTAGCAAACAGACATTAATACAAATCTATAAAACAGAAAAAGGCTAAACAATATCATAATGCAAGTAATTTAACAGGATCACGTTCATTAATTGTTCTATGTAAATTTTAGAAGCAAGTCAACATTGCTAAATATTCCAAGTTTTTATCTTAGAGCATCTCAATTATAATCAATATTAAACCAAAAGAAAATCATTTTCATGTAATAAATGTAGTATGAGTGACATTGATGTTCAAAGAATCTTTTGTAATCAATATGCCAGCTGGGTGTGTGAAAATAAACAATCAATTTCATGAAAGAGAAGCCTCAAGATACACCTACCTCAAATGCCTTTCTGAAAAAACTTTGAAGTAGCTTTTCATACTTTTGTCGCACTGAACCACTGCCTACAGCGTTTGCATTAAATGCATCAAGTGCCTTTTGAATTGCATCCTCATGAGTTTCTCTCAGAATAATCTACAAAACATAGTCATAAAAGAGTATATAAGAAGTGAAGATGGTTCTCTTCCCGTCAACCACACCAAAACAAAAGGTGAAGAGAAGGGGAGGGAGGGGCACGCCTTACCTCCTCAGGAGGTTTAGAGCGGTCAAAGGAAGCCATGTAGACTTCACTAGCTATGTCAAATGCCCTTCGACATTCTGCTTCTTCAACACTCTGAAAAGTAGAATTCCACAGACCCGATGAATTAAAAATAAATAAATAACACTCTATTTCAGCATATAAATCTCAAGCATTTTAGGTATAGCATCTATGTGAAAGAATTTGCATACAGGTGTGACTGCTACTATTTCCAATGTTCTCAATATATGTTTAACACGGAATTCAGAGATGAATGTCGTCAATTCAATTACAAGTTATACAGCAGACAGCTCTCAACAAATAGAAGATCAATCAAAATGGTTCTGACTGCTGTCATTTGGTTACTTTAATTGACTCTACAATGATTTGAAAGTTTACATATTGATGATTACCATAGTCGCTACTAAATATAGAAGAAAGAAGCAAGGAAAAGAAAATAACAGTTGTATCCATATTCCATGCACCCATTGTGTGCAGGAAGAATACAGTAAACTGAAATAGAACAATTAACAACACATAACAGTTGTAGCAGTGAACCGAGCATTGGGAAAGTCAGCTAGCACCCCCCTCTCTGTAAAGGAGGTCAAGGGATCAACCCTTGGGGAACCAATTTTCTTATAAATAAAAAATAAAAATAAAAACATCAAGTTCAAATGTTCAACCACCAACCTGCCACGAGGAAGATATGGTAGGAACTGCGCCATTGTTTAGAGCATCCAGAAATGACTGTGTGATTCCAGCAAGAATCGGGCCAGTCATTACAGTTCCCCCAACTTGCTTAGGTTTAGTTCTCTCAAAAACAAACTTTGTTAATGCATCCAGGCCAGATCTAAATTCTGGTCGTAGTTTGTCCAACTGCAAATTGAAAGGGACACATGTTACAAATTTTGAAGATGCAGACAAAAAGGCAGACAAAACAAGAAAACATTAGGTCAGAGAAGGTCTCACGGGAATTTGATCAAGACGCTGGAGATCATTTTCACTGTTCAAGGGCCGCACAAGTGTAAAACATTCTCGATCTGGGAAGAGAGCTCGGATCGACTCCCGTATCTATTTCAAGGTTATGAACCCAAATTAGACAAATAAATTAGAAAGAAAAATTATGATAAACAACAAATCCCCCACACAATTTTAAGGCAGAGATTTAAAGTATATTTTTTGGCATGAATCCTTCAAGGCTTATGGCTCTCAGAACCAAGGGCAGAGGATAATTACAATTATTGAATGTAGCAATTCTTCCAGCTCAGAGTAAAAAATGTTCTCTCTCATGGAGAGATGAATAAAGTTCATTAATAACAAGCAAAACTTATAGAATAGGGTCGTTGGTAATATTTTATCACCACATGCTAACAAATCATAAGATCTAATCAGATGAGTACCTCATTTTTTGTAGACACGTCTCTCCCTCCACTTGAACCTGGCCTCAATGCTAACTCAAGGTAATCCCGTGGGGTGATTCTACGATTATCTTCAACGAGATTCAAATAGAAGTCCTACACGTATGTAGTGAAACAAAACATTATTCACCACAAACCAGTAAGCCTGTGCTATGCAAACTATAAGATATCAACTTCCATCTCAGCATCACATAACCATCCAAAAGACAAGAAAATTGAAAGTTTACCCGTAAGAGCCAAACAAAAACCGGAGAGAACTGCCCAAGTTCAGATGCTGTAGTTTTTCCAGCAGAGGCTCTAACACGAATATGCTTAGTCATTTCGGTCACCAGTGATAAACGATCAAGAGCAGCCTCATCGATGCCACCCATCTGAACATAAAAGATGTGTCACAGGGAAGAAATCATGTAATTAATTAAAAAATGTTAGAAGGTTATAAGAGATGCATTCAGGCTAGATGTATGTACCTGATTGTATATAAACATACTTGATAACAGTACCGCCAATGAGAATATTTGTGTGCTGTATGTCCCCTGCCAAGTGATCAAGTGGATTAGTTGATCAGGGTTTTTGCAGTAAATTTCAATAAGAAACAGATTTTCCATGCTATCAGGTGTTAATAAATGTTATATAAGTTTCTTTATGACTTTATGGGTGTAATGCTTTAATCTTTTTATCTATAGGTATATAAAAAAATTCTCTCTCACAATAAAATCATTGTTTTCCCCTAACTGTAACATGGTCACGTTAATCCAGAACCCCATGTCCCTTTCTTCCCCACTCCTATCTTGAATGCAAGTCCTCAGTCAGTTCTTTTGGCATCAGACAAATTTGATTTCTTCCTCCTCGCCCCACTCCTCGGATTTTCCAGTCACCACTGCTCAAGTTCCCCTTCCTGCATCCCTTTAGTTCATCATACCGTCTTCATCACTCTCAACTTCATTCCATCAGCCTCTTTATCTTCGCAGTTGGATCTCGCCTGCCATTGCCATCAGATCTCTCCTCACCACCGTCACAGTTCACACTACCCTTTTCATGCCATCTCTTGCAGTACTGACATCATCAAATACCCTTGTCATACATACCTCACCACACAGGCCACAGCATGTCATCGCTGCCTACCTCTGTGTACAATTTGGTTTGTCAATCATCATTGACCTATTTTTACCTGATTGAGATCTTACGTTCTCTCCCTTTGCTCACATGCCTACTGTCACACACTACATAACTACTCACTTTGGACCCCCTATGCAACCAGTTCCATGGGTGCTGCTGCACAAGAGTCCTCCCACACTGCGTCCATCGCATGTAAGCAGCCACGCAGGAGTGCTCCACTGCCCTTTGTGATCATGTGGGAACATTACACTGCTTACTTCTTTCATTTAGACTTTAGAGTCTCAAATCAGCGAATAGTTGGTGATTGTCGCTTCATCTAGATTGGGTGGAGAGTGTCTTCTAGCCATCCTTCCGTACATGATGAAGACATCTTTCAGACATCGATTTTGCCTTCAGTCCCCAAAATATTCTCTCACACACTAACAAAAGAAAACTCTAAGATGATAGATATCTCAGCATCATATTCTTCATATAATAGTTACCTCTAACATTCGTTTCAAGCTAATAATTAAACATAAATAATAATAAAAAATTACATCTTCACTACACCAAAATCATGAATAGCAAGTTCATTCTTCTTTTCTTTTTTCTTTCTTTGTTTGAGAAAAATATAGGAGTTATCTTATTAATTAAAAAAAAAAAAACAAAGGAGAGATAAGGGATCTCCGAACAAATTAAAAAAAAGAGGAAGAGATAAGGCTCCACAAAATGCAATCTATCAGTCCCGAAGCTTAACCTTCAAAACCATAAGGTGCCCACTATGGTAGATGGTGTATCAACACCGAATATCATTGAGTATTCAAAAAAAAAACTAATATCATTGAGACCCAATTTCTAAGGAGTGAAAAAATTAGACTGTTTTCCAAGTGAAACCTCTTATGTTGGAATATATAACCATTACATGGAAGCCCAAGAACAAATTTATTCTACCACAAAATAAAGAAGAAAGAAATAGGAATCTTAATGTGTTCATATACCATATGCATGAAATGATCATGTGGAAACACCCGAGTGAAGAGATCTTCAGCTAACAAAACCAAGAACCAAGCACTTTCCAAAAGCATAACAACAAAATTATTTCTTTGATCACACAACCCAATTGATCCACTAAGATAAATTGCACGACGAAATTAACAAGGAAAACCAACCGTTTGATCGTAAGCATCAATTCCCTCGCTGTCTAGAAGCAAAAGGTTGTACTCGGTGCCGTCAAGAGCCGTCCTCTTTATCGGGGAGCTCCACATCCAAAGGCCTTTCGTACAAGGCCTGTGCGTCGAAGCCACCTGAAACCCGCTACTCCTCCCAAGAAGCTGTTTGCGCAAGATTTAAACTTTTCAGACATAAACGTAGAAATCCCCCCAATGTGCAAAACCCTAACCCTTGAAACGCTCCTACAACACCGACTTGCGTGAAATACGAAAAAGAACAGAAAAGCTAGGGAAATAGAGGGGTAATTTCGGGATATCAAAAGAAAACCTGGTTGAGGATGAAGCTTTTGCCCTGGCGAGCGCGGCCGCAGACGGAGACGACGCCGATGGGACCCTTGACGAGCTGAAGAGCGGCGACGGCGTCGGGATCCATCTTGAACTTTCCCCTCTCGTCCGTGTACACCAGTCGCACTGGCCTCGACGTCGCCCCAGTCGCGGACGGCGGCGATCGGCCCGGGGGCTCGGCCGAGGAAGAGGTGGTGACGGAGGAGGAGCTGGCGGAGCCTCCGCCGCCGCCTCGGAAGTTGAACATCTGCATCATATTTGGTTTTCTGTTTCTCTCTCTCTCGATCGATCGATCATCAATCGATATATCGATTCGATTTTTGTTGGGGTTTCTTTAAAGGAGAGGTTTTGAAAATCAAAAGAGGGAAGTGTCGGAAGTCGACTGTGTTTTTTTGTAACTTTTTAGGGTCGGTGTTTATGGTGCTTGGAATGACAATAATGTCCTCCGAATTAGGAAGATGTTGCCTAGGAGTGATGAGGGCAGAATGGGGAATTCGGGGGACAGCGTGGAAACGAAGCATCTCTTTAAATGCGGGGTGGGTCTAATTGCACCCCAATTTTTATCTTACACACCCCTATTTTTCTACACCCCACTCAAATAAGTTGGGTGCTTTAAAATAATACTTAATTTAATGTTAAATAAATGAGAAAAAAAATTTCTCTCATTTTTTTTCTTTTATCTTATTGGAAGAAGGATAAACTTTTCACCACCCCGAGAGAAGGTTAAAAATCATTTTTTTTATTACCCATCACATGTACAAATAACACCAAGCACTAAAGAAAATTCCTTCAATTTCCTTAAATTTTTTTTATCTAAATTCATGTAAAAGAAAAAAAAACTCATTAAACAAAATGCTAAAGACCTTGGAGACAATGTGGTATAATTTTTTTTTATTGTCATAGATTTTGACATGTATTTACGTGGGATTTTGTTACCTGGTCTCATTTATATTTTTGTGAGCAAGTCCACATCTAATGAGATATGTACATCTTTTGACAAAGATTGAAATTTTTTACTTCTTTTGTAAGTGAATTAATACAATTCACTAGAATATATATCAATATATTATATCATTTTATAACATACATGTTTCATTATATGAAGCATACACCTTTAAAAAAAATTAAGAAAAAAAACATGTGAGAATTGCGCGTATGGTAGTAATCAAGTTTGTGTGCAACATTATCCATTTATGAGGTTTCATTTCTCATGACTTGATACGATGTGGACTAGAAGTTTCTGAACGCATATATCTCATTTTATTATTATGATACATATTTTATTTTATATACCAAATATACCTCTTTAAAATAATAAAACAAACGTGATTTTTTACCTAACATACAATCCATTAAAGAGACTTCATTTTTCATGAGTTCATATTGACGATGATTAGAAAATTATGGACCCAAAATCTAGGACAATGTGAACATTGATAGTGGCCTTATGTAGCACTTTTCGGCTCACACTTCACAACAAAGATGGCCTTATTCGGTCCCGCTGGGCCTTGACCAGCTGGCAAAGGACACCCCTTCTCAATGGGGCTCATTTGTTACAATCAGTTTGTTTTACAGTCTAATTTACAGTCTATTATCTAAAAAAAATTACACATTTTATAAATTAGTCTATAAAATTCATTGGAATATATATTTTTTATCTTTTATAAAAATACATAACTCATTAAATGATGTATACTATTATTTAAAAAAGACATTGTTACACTCAGTTTTTCTTATAGTTCAAAATGTACTTTTATATACTTTGTTAGAAATTCAGTGAAGCATACAATGTATATATCTCGTTATTTTTTTTCTTACACTTACTAAAAATGAACTCATTCAACTCGAAATGAAACAATATTAACTTTTTATCAAAACATATAGTTTATTAGATTATGTTTACTATTATTTTTAAAATGAAAACATGTGTGGTACTCTAAAATGACCCAAATCTAACATTTTCCTTTAAAAAATCAAGACGAAAATAAGGCTGAGTCTAACATTTTCCAATTGAAAATAGCCTTTGTGAGCTGGAGTTACGAGTTGTGGTCCAATGGTTGGTTTGTGTAGCAGCACCTATATTAAATACAGAGGAACATGTTTGTCCTAGTATGTTCGATTTCGATACTTTGTAGCTCAAGGGGCCTTCATACCAAAATGGAAAGAGATTTTTATTTTTAAATCCCTGTAAACTATGTTATTTAGTAATCAATCCCTCTTTTTCCTTGTATTTCTTTTTAAATCTCAAATTTAAATACATATTTCGTTATTAGTCTATGTGTCAAACGTCCGTCTGAATACCATTAGTTTGTGAATTGGATTTTTATTTTTATGTCCCTATAAACTATGTTATTTAATAATCAATGTCTATGTTCTTCATATTTTTTAAAGTCTCCAATTTTAAAGGCATTTTTCTGTGATTGTCACACAGAAGATCTGAACTAGAGAGATGACAAATCCAATTTTTTTTAAGATCAATTTATTATATACATTTTTTTTATTTTTACATGGATTCCATTAGGGAAAATATTTACATTTCCATTCATGTAGTTCTTTTTATAAACTGCACATTGTTTGAATGTTTCTATGAAATATATGCTCTTATAGTCGTATATTGAGAAAATACAAACAGAAAAATAAAACATATATTCAAATGGATTAAACGCATACTTTTTTACATTTTTTTTCGCTTGATAAATTCGGGAAATTGGGGCTGGAAATGAATATGAGTGTTTCAACGCCCATTAGAAATTGTCCAAAGTTAGTAGGGTTCATTTAATTTTCCATAAACTATAGATAGGGTTATCTCTATTTCAGGCTGTTGATGTCCAATTTTATCTATCTAGATCAATCAACACTACATGTGACAGGTCACTACAGAATTCATACAGTTCAAAGAATAAAACAACTAAACAGGGGCCTCAAATGATGGGACGACTGGAGGAAGTTATTGTGAGCTGTGACAACTAGATCCAATCATTCTTCCAACATGTCCAGAGGATGCAATATATTACCTAACACAATACATAAAAAAAAATGCAATCTTTCACAGACTATTATATTCCCAAGTATTAGCTGGTTAACATATGACCAGATATACCTAGTATATTTAACCTTGATATTCATTAATACTTTGCATTATTTTACATAACTGGCTCATTCTGTCAGCTGTAGCCTGCAAAAGTTCTTTTGAACAATAACAGGATGTAAGATTCATGTCTCCAACAACTGTCCCAATTGTACATGTATGTCAACTAATAAATTTTAGTTCATATCATTTTTGCATTCACTTTTAGGGTTACAGTTCCAATATGTTCTGAGTTTTATATATGTTTGATAAAACATAATTTATTATAAAAAAAAGTATATTATGTTCTAACAATGGGACAAGTATTGAAATAAAGGATAAAAGGGAAAGAACAACTTATCATATATGATATAAAAAAAATAATCAGGCTAAAGTGTAGACAGTTGTTCAAATATTTTAAATAAAAAATAAAAATTATTTGTTCTACCTAAAACCTAGAATAACATTTATCCTCACTTTTTATCTTCATTTTGATAAGTATGAATAAACATAAAATTGATGGATTTTTTAATCTCTACAATTTTAGTACTACATAAATAATTAAACATATATGGAGTTAGAATACATAGACAATACTTCACGAACCCGTGATCTACGAGTCCACATGCTTTGCCAAGGATTCATTAGAAAACACGTTTGAAAAATAAAATTTTGAATAAAATGGTTGAAATAGACTTGATACCTAAAAAATGCATTCTGTGTTTTTTAAAAAATAATTTTGTTGTACTAAAAATTATAAGTAATTTTTTAATTAAGTCTAATTTTTAGAATGCATTTGACAACACTTTTCAGCTTTTTGTTTAATTAAAAATAAAATCACCTTATTTACGTGTTACCAAACGGACCCTAAATAAATTTGATATGTTCCATATACCAAAAAAAAAATGTTAGGGATAGTCATTCCTGCGGTCAGGACATGTTTTGAAAATTTAAAGTATATATCTCTCTGTATACTCGAATAAATTGTATACTTACATTTTTCCACATCCAATATATACTCATCATTAGGTATATCCACATCTAGCATGCATGTGCATAGTCCGTAGGCCTAGAAATAAAATTGCAATATATGGGTTTATAGGGCTATTTTTACTACTAACTACCACTAATGATTAATCTACTCATAATATTTGACAAATTAGGCTTGTTTTTACCTATAAACATAAAGATTCAATAATTGATAGTATTATATTACCTCGAGAAGAACAATATGTGGTGGAGGCTTATTATATTTGGCCCATGATTTTGCTAGAACAGACATTCACTTGGGGGGATAAACGTTGACATTAGCATCAATTATAACTTGCCCATACGTATCATCATCATCAACATCCAACATGCTCCACTACTTTTCGTTAATATCTTTTTACAATAAACAAGCACCTATATTTAATCTTTTTTTAGATTAATTAATATATATGACACCCAAACCATGCATGGAACCTGCCCCACTGATTGCTCCACAAAAAAAAAAATGCAAGTAGAACATGGTTCGTGTCATCTAGGGGTGCAGTTCGGGAGATTCGGTGACAATCTGATTTTTGGGTAGATTCAAATTGAGAATTTTATAATCGAGTCTACTCCAAATTTGAAGTCCATTTGGGTTTAGATTGAGTGGTCGGGTTATTGGACCACCATGGCATGAGTTCATTTAAAAGTTTAGATTAGATCAAAATTGTTTAATATGTGATAAATTGTCTGATACACTTTCATAAGTTCATTTCTTCACTCTCTCTTTGTTGTTATTCCCGTTTTCTTTTTTATTATTCATCACAACTGCTGTAAATATGAGTGGTTTAACATGATAATATTTGAAACTTGTACCAAATCCAAACTCGATAGGTTGAGTCAATTAACCTGCTTCGGATTGATCAGATTGGGTTGAATTCGGATTGGCCTCCTCAGAACTTCAGTTCAAACCTAAGCCTAATGCATCACCTTCCAATCATTCAAGTTGGAAGCATCAAATCCAAATCCTTCCAAAAGATATTCCCCAAAGTGGCTTATGATAATCACAGCATTAGAATCCAAGGCGCATATTCCATGCAAGATGCCTTATTAGATAAAGATCAAAAATTTTATCCAATACTTTACACATCATTAAAAAATTTCAAAATTTACATGACAGTTACCTCCAAATTATATGGTCCCACCAACTAACACTCCTGGCGGATGTTGAAAGCAACGGTCCTCGCCCAGAACCTTAGCTGCTCCTTCATCTCCGCCGCTGACCTCCGGTCGAACAAATTGAGCTCCGGCGGCGCCGATCTTTGCATCACCCACGCCTCCGAAAGGTAAGGCCTTCTCAACCCATTCATCCCCTCCTCCTCGACCGACCTCCTTCGAAGTCCGGGGATTATCATCGCGATCCTTGGATTCAACCGTTCCCGGTCGAACACGAATCCAAGGTCCCGGAACCCTTTCAATTCCTCGAACTCTAGATCGCTCAAACTCCGGCATTTCTTCTCCGACTTCGTCCGATCGCCAACTAGTCCTCCTGTTGAGTAATTGTTTAGTTTGTCCCACTTGACGTCTGTAGGAGGCCTAGTTCTTCTACTCTACATTCCAATACAAGTACAGATAGTTATAACTCTGATTCAGAAGGAGAATTTTAATTCTAATGGAATCCAGAACAAGAAGAAGAAGAAGAATGAGTGGTACCTCGATTGAGCATCTTTGGTGCTCTGGCGTGGTGAACGCGATTAAAGAACCATCGAGCGAGGTGAACGAGTGCTTCAGCTTCGGATGACTCCTCGATCCGCCTATGTTGGGAGGAAGAGAAGGGGTCCTCAACAAACCGTGAGCCTTGATGAGATCGTCGTTAGGGGGTGGTGAGAACTCTTCGATTAGGCTCTTCACATCCAATTCGCTCCCTGCGCTTGAGGGGGAAGATGATCCATCAAGCTTTGGAGGAGGCTTAGAAGCCCCGCCGCCGCCTCCGTTGAGCGCGCTTTCGTAGAACCAATTCTCCTCCAAGAGCTCCACAAGCAACTCACATGGATTCTCATCATCCAAAGTCATCTCTGTAGGGAGAACTTTCACAAGTGGTGGTGGTGGGAAAGAAAAAGAAAAAAAAAGGAAGAGAGAACAAAAAGGAGAAGGATGTCTATGAGGAATCTTTGGGCTTTGATTGATTGGCTTACATTTTTATTGGTTTGTTGGGGCTATTTTTATGTGGGTTGTGTTGGATGAACCAATGGTTTTGTTTTTTTGGAGGAGTTAGAGACATGTGGGGGGTGGCAGCATGTGCTGTTGGTGAGTTTCACTATCAGGAGGAAAAACAATAAAAACCAGTCTCAATAGTGATTTAAAAATTCTTTTCTTTTTTTTTTTGGTGGTGGGGGTGTTTGACAATGGAATAACAGGTAATTATAGGGATAAGTGAATGGAATGATAGTTTATCCTCATTTGGTATAAAAAATAATTGAAATAAACTGTGAACATTTGTCCTGATTTTAAAATGAAAATGAAGATATTTTGTTCAACCTAAAGGTTGTGATATAATTTATCCCTATTTTTATCTCAATTTTAACAAATATAAATATGAACAAAATTGATGGACTTTTTTATTTCTTAAAATTAGAATAACTTTTCATAAAATATTTATCCATTTGGCAAACTAGCCCTAAGAGGTCAAGTAGATGTGTTTCATTCCATACAGAACCATCAATGTATCCAAAAATGACTAATAGCCTCTTTTGAGAGAGAGAGATCTCAGTTCGTCCATGTTGTGTTTTTTTTTTTTTTTTTTGGGGGGGGGGGGGGGGGGGGGTCGTCCACACAGAAGGAAAAAAATTGAAGCAAGAGGTGATCAGATCATCAGATGGTTATTTCAGAGTGGACCCAGTTCTTACTATAAACACTCTGCTGGTAGTCAATCCAGAGGAGGAGGACCCCATTTGGGGGGGGGGTGGATTTTGGATCACAAGACAAATGGGTGTCATGTTGTGTGTTTTTTTTTAGTGGAGGTGGGGAGCTGGATTTTGTTTACAGCTTCTAGTGCAGTCTAATAAACATGCAACTTTATAAATATATATTGTCAATGAAGTATGTAATTTTTTATTTGTTCTATAAGTGGGTCCGTATAATTCACAAGAGTATATATCTTATTTTCTGAAAGTATATTCATCGTTACATAAACACTTATTAAAAAAATCAGAATTTTAGATCCGGGTGAATGTCAGCTTCATGTGTCATTGAGTTTTATGCAAGGTTTTACATTTTAGATGGAGGGGGATTTTATCAATGTTTATGCAGTGAACAGTCAACCAAAATTTAAAGATTCGACCAAATGAATTTTGAAAATAGAATGATAGCAATGGAAGGTCTTGGACCTCCTCTGTGCCAGACAGAGTCTACATAAACTTCAGGTTTCATTTTCTGATAGGCTCGGAAGAAGAACCGATTGGACACCTCAATGAGTAAACAAAAGAATAGATGGATAAAACTTAGCGGGATAAGCATTAATTCTGTTTATACGGGGGCAGAAACAACAGATCATGTTCAAGCAGAAAGGGATTGGTTGTGAACAGGAATGTTAACATGCAAGGCACATGGGATGTCGAAGATTGGAGAATTGTAACAAACTTTTTTTCGGAAAATTATAATATACTTGGGTAATAACAGTTCTTTTATAGAAAAAGGTACATACTCGTACCAATTGAATACATTTTTTATAACTTTTTTGTAATATAGTATATATTAAAATAATGGAGTATACACTACATTAGTGGCGTGATTATGTCTCAACATGTACATGCTAATAGGAGAAGGGATTTAGCATCTTATTAGCTTCACGGTATGGCAAAATCTGTCAGAAAAAATATTGGACTAACACTTGGTTGAAATCAATCTGGATCTAATATTGTCTATTTTTAACATACCATTAGACTGAGGTGTGTCCAACATGAAGCATATATACATATTGAATACAAAGGGGACTATAGACAGTGGAACTATGAATCCATAGACAAGATGACAATGGCTTTCATATAAGATGTTCCATTTAAGAGTACATACAAAATTCAAATGCCAATTAACCATAATTACCAAGGAAAATCCAAGGCACAGCACTACAGATACATAGATATTGAATGGGCAGGCAAACAAGTGTTAAGAATCGATGCCATCCTCTTCGATTCTTAAAATTACAACTTGTAATATAACCACGTAGTGTTTTACATAATCACATTACCGTTGGAGAAGAGTTACATCCCATTGAAAACTTGGATACATCTACTGCAGGTGCCTCTTCAGAGCAGCTGTGGGCACCATCACCAGTCTTATGAGGTGCTGCCATCATCAGAACTTCGTCGTGAGTGTAAATCAAGATTTTCGATGCAATGTTGCAAAATTCCCTACACAAAACAACAATTACTACTTATATAAATAAAGACGATAACACAAAACACTCAAAGTGATATGGCAATCTGAGATACTACTTACTGCCAAGGATCATCTCCAACGAGCATCATATCATTCTCATCATCAGTGTACACAACTTGCCAACCTTTCCCAGGATCATTCAAAAGGCCTTCCATACCAAACAGACGCTCAAGCTCGCATATCAGACCATCATATCCATCAAGCTTCGAGAGATCAATAGACCTGCCTACAACACTCCCTTGCTTGTGAACCTGCCAGTTTTAATCTTATAGCAAAGTAAAAAAAGGAAACCCTTTAATGGGTACGGTGCACAATGCATGAACAGCGCTTACTTTGGTGCGACTACGGCCTTGAGTCTGATTAAATTGAGCATCAAAGTTCATCTCATCTGACTCAATTTCATTTGCTGCAGGAGTATTAGTCAAGTGAAAACCAAAGAGCTTGCAACCACTTCTACCATTCTGATGTTGGTCGTTCGTGTTCTTAAATTCTGTGTGAATTACACGAGATGGAGGATTGGGCGGACAAGCAGAGATCGTATGATTTCCATTAAGCACTTGAGGACAGTCACGCAATCCATAGTAGCCAACCTTATTGGTCCTCTCACGATCATTCATGCCATACATTGATTGGTTGCTTTGCTGAAACATTAGCACAGATGATGGTGATGAGACTTGTGTAGACAATGGCATCTGAGTATTGTAGCCATGCATTTGTGTAGGCCATCTGTTTCCAGAGTTGGGCATGAGTACTCCTTCAAGGACTCTAATCCCTCCATTTTCCTGAGCATAGCTATCAACCTGGGCTCCTCTATGCGGCGCCTTCAACGGAAATATTTCTTGACCTTGCAAGACCTTATGGAATCGAAGAGATTCTCCAAAGCCTATGCCTTTGAAAGAGGTATCCGAGTTTCCCAATGGGATGACATCTGGGATGGACCTCCTAATTTCTGATGACTGATGGTTCCTCATTGACACATCAATAGCATCATAAGGAGTTCGAAAACTCGTAATTTCTTGACCTTGCAAGACCTTCTGGAATCTTAAAGATTCCCCAAAGTCTGAAAAACCACTCCCACCTGCAAATCATTCAGTTCAAACCCATTATTTTTAACTTAAAAAGTTGGAGGGGAAAATATGATTAGAGTGATGGAAAAAAGGGACATACTGGGAACTGGATTATCTGCTTTTACAGAGGGCAAACTGAACTTGGTTCTCTTCGAGCCAGGTGCAAACAAACCCGAACTCGAAGCTGAACCAGATGGCTCAATTTCCCATGGAGAAACCCTGTTCAGCCGATTTCCATCCATGTCATCATCCCAATGCACCTGTATTAGGAAATGACTAGTCATTAACAAAGGTCGATCAACAAAGCATCACTCATGGAAACTGAATACCAATTTTTTTGGAATGGTTTAACTTTTTATTTTTTAAAGCTTGTTTGATAACAGTAATGTTATGGAAGAGGTCAGACAATTTGGCGGTGATTTCAGCCAACGGTGGAGCTTTGGCACAGATAACATTATATAGAGGTTCATACCAATATACCATAGAATACTTTAATGTATAAATCATGAAAATATCCATGCAGCCAATGCATCTACGCAGGTGGCTTATTGTAAAGCAAAATCCTTAACAAAATCAATGCACTAGTGAGCATACCATGAGGCACTTCCACTTTGACCCAGGCCATCTGATGGGATCAATATCCCCAATTCCAGTTACCAGCCCAGTGTACCTGGGAAAAACAATGATGATAAATCATCATTAAATTTGTTGTATGAATTTCAAATAAATAAACTTTTCTGTTCCATGACAATTATGCCAAACCTTCGCTCTGCAGCATCTTCCGTCTCGAACCGCATTTTAAACCTCATTCCAACAGAAAATGCTTGATTGAAGCTCTTGGAAAACTTCCAGAAAGGGATTATGTAGTCTGATGGGCTTGCCCTGTGATACATGGAACATGAATTCAATTGATATCATGATTATGCATGAGTAAATTTAAAAGAACAAAAAGATATCCCATTTAATCTAAACACAAAAAAATGATACAATGTGGGGTTAGAGTCAACCTAATGCTGAAACACATTCCAAGATTTGCATGTTCCCAACCATTACAAATTGTTTCCTATTGATACTTAATTTTAGCATGTGTTGATCCATGTTGTTTTATAAATTGGTTCATATTGATCTTGCTTGACTCCATGTCCATCTCCAACAAAAAAGAAGGGTGTTCAAGTTCTTATAACACCGTATTACGATTTTTTCTCTTCTTTTCCAAACTTTTCTTAATTACTGAACATAATGTCCCCATGTCTACCAGCTATAACACTCCAGGAAACAGCAGTTGGGAGATTCTAACAAGCTGAAATTGACACTAGCAAAATATATCTCCTAGCTGCTATTCGCTCATGAATTCAGTCCTTATTCTGTGTTTAAACATTTAACACCTAAATAATTGCACTAATACCTAAAAAATCATGCAACAGATTGGATGGCTCAGGATGGGAAGAAAATCATATCGATTACAATTATATGAAGATTGGAGATACATTTAACATTGTGCTGGGACATCATAACTCATGTTCCACGGAATAAGCTGAACTGACCTGAACCAGACACTATATGTCAATCATTTCCATAGATATGCTCAGACCTATCATTTCCTTGGACAATGACCCCTTGAACTTCCAAAAATTCTAAAACCTCCATAAACCTTTTGTTCAACATAGATGATTTCACTTCAAGAAAATTATTTGTACCTCGGGTTGTACTGAATGTGGAACACGCTCTTTGTGGATATAGCACTGGCCACCACTGCAAGGGAGTTGAGATACAAGGTCTGATCATAGAGGGGTGAACTGGGAACCGTGTTCTTAAGTTGAGTAGCTCGACGAATTCCCAGTCTCAGTTCCCCATTATCGCCCCTGCCCCGAAAAAAGTAAAATAAGTTAATGCTAGAAAAGAGGACAATTCTTGAATGACCCATATATTCTTCAATCATGCAGGCTTTATCCATATCTACCTCAGGAAAAGAACAGCATCCCCTGAGACAAGCTTTTTCTTATTAACAAATGCACTCCAACCAGTTGTCAGTAAATGCCTGCGAGGCTGACCTGGATAGGACACCACATGAGATACAATTAGTAACACCATGACAGATTGATTGACAAACACAAAGTTGAGAGTTATAAGCATAGTAACAAATTCATGTACGGTAAATATTTGGTAAGAGATGTATTTGGTATGGCACATGTATATCCATTATGTAAAAATACAGAGTTAATTAATTTTTTTGAGATATATCTGATAATTAAATGAAAAATACATGAAAAAAATGTGTGAAAGTGACGATAACAATAAGAACTAGTTTTTTTTTAATTATGAAGAATGTGAAAAATCATTCAAACTAAATGGATACCCAGATTCCGAAGATACCAAATGCACAGGTCACTAAATAGAAGTACATTCGGCCGATAAGTAAGGAAGGTATAAAATCGCAGCTTTTTGGAAAACTGTGACTATGGTTATAAGAACAAAACCACAATCAAGGGGGTGGTCACAAGATATAGATACAAGAGGTCGATGCTTGCTTTACAGAAAATAGTGTAACCATTCAACTCAGGATATTGCAGGACAGCTTGAAGTGCATTTAAAATCAAAGAGTACAACTTCATGATATTAACCTACGACTGATAGAAACATGAAATTAAATGAACTAGAAATAAAATAAAAAAGGCTAAATTTATAACCACCGCTCCTGATAAGAATAAAACAAAGAGAAACAAAACAGATAGGTTTCCTTATATTACCTCGATAGATATGACGAAACCTCCACTCCACTCCATGTAAATCTTTCGCAACTAGTTCTTGAGAAGGCCTCTGCTGCTTGTAATCCTACACAAAGTATTCAATAACAATTTGTACCACAAATCCTCCCAGCAAAGCATGGCCAAAAAGCAAAAAAAAAAAAGATTGAACTTTGGCCATAACAGAAATCCAAGAAACTACAATACATGCGCTTCTATACCAGGGGAGGGAAACAGTCCTCAGCAGCTCGGCGGGGTACAGAGAACCCACCATGGGTGCTCGTATCAGAAGCAGTGAGGGTCTTACAGAACATATGAGGTGTCCCAATCGAAGCCAACTTGCTGACACCATCAGTGTCATCTTCATCAGCATCCTCATTGTTTCCATCTTCCATCAGCCTCTTTTCAAGCTCCTTCACATTGGCATTTTCAAATAAAAAACAAACCATTACATAGATGAAACGCAATTTCAAAAAAAATAATAATAACAAAAGCACCAACAAAAAATAGAACCCACTTCCATTCACATTTGAAGAATAGATTAAACACAAACCATTTCTATATAGCTACTGAAAACGCACAGATTTCGGAATGACAAGAAGAACAAGATGAAGAAGGAAACCTGTTATTTTTTCCATTCATAACCAATATGTAAGTTATAAAAACTGAAACTACTTTGATTTATACACAGAAAACAAAACCCAATCAGTTTCAGGCAATGAAAATGCACAGGCAAGAAGGAAAACAAGTGAAAGAAGCAAACCCATTATATACTTCCATTCATCATATAAAGAAAAGGAGCAATGTATGAATACACTCAAAACAAATGTAGGAAGTGAAGACCAACATTTCAAAAAGGAATGAAAGCAATGCAACAGAGGTTGAATCCATAGAAACCACCAATATCAACATAAACACAACAACAACAAACATTTTTCAGAAGAACCCAAACTTGAAAACACAAATCTTATCACCTCTCCCTCGGCAACCAGAGACAGCTGCGCATAAACCTCATCCGTCGCCATCTCCGCCTGAAAAACAAAAACCCCTCAAAATTACCAACTTTAAAACAACAAAACCCAAATAAAAAAGAAAGACAAAGAAACACAAAACCCACCCGGAGCTTGACATCGATGACGCGACAGAAGACATGCGGCGGCGCATCAAACGCCACCGCCGGCACCCTCCGCGCCTCCGCCCCGACCGTCTGTTCGATGTGTCCCTGCGGGAGGTACACCACAACGCTCCCCTTCCTCGGCAGAGAAATCAACGGCCCCGCGCACGCGTGCCAGAGCTCCAGACACATCACCGCCTCCACCGCCGCCGCCGCCACGGCCGGCGTCTCCTCCTCTCCGTCCACCGCCGCGCCTTCATCGATCGTGTTCAGATCAATCCCCATCCCGGACGGGCTGTAGCTCTGGCTCGATATCAATCAAAGACGCATTTTTTTGAAGGCTCTGTCTCTCACAAGACCCATCTTTGTTAAAAGGTGAAAGAAGAGAGGAGGGTCGGGTCAAAAGCGACCGCTTAACCATGCCCGTCCGTACATCTCTGCTACTGAGACTTGGCTCATCTCTCTACATTCACATCAAACACTGGGTTTTTATGTGGGTCGATAAATGAAAATAAAAATAAAAAAAAGCTCGGATTTTTATTGACACCCACATCGAGTTTTCATCTGGGTTGTTGGTATTTGATGAGTGGGTCACAAAAAAAAATTAAATAAAAACTTTGGGTTTCTTGTTTTCTTTCATTGTTTTCTGCTTTTACTTTTTTGTCTATCTGTACTGGGTGGTGGTGCTGCCATGGCAGGAACAGCTGCTGCTGCTGCCGAGGCTCTCTATTGTTTCTGACAGAGTGACTTTTTTTTAATGGTTATTACTGTAGTTATTTTGGTTTTTTTTTTTAATACAAAAAACGTATTTTAAGTGATTGAAAAGACGTATAGCCGTTCTGTAAAAAATAAAAATAAAAATTAAAGAGACTGTACATTGAATTACCAAAAATGACACCTTTATCCTTTCTTGTTTAGGTTGATCGATTTTTGGAAGATTTTATGGCGAGACCTCGCACATCACTGTCTTGTGAACTGTAAATCTTTTATATTTGGGGTAATGTTTTGATGGATCTGTTTTGGTTTTAAATGTGTTGGTGGACTGTTTTTGGACCTCAAAACAATGTCATCAAAGTTTTCAATTTGGCTCATTGGATGATGAACTTTAATTTATATTTGTTTTTTTTTTAACTAAATAAAAATTTGTTTGGATGCACAAACAATCATAAATGGTTACGTTTATAAATTTAAAAATCTTCTTTTGTTTATGATATGTTGGTTATTTGTCTTGTTTGGATGAAGTTTTAACTAGTTTTAACTTTGCAGTTAATGCAACATCAAAAAAAAAAATGATGTGAGGACACAAGCGTAAATATAATAAATTTACAGGGACGAGAATGTGAAGATGAAATAAGGTGTGTCAGACGGTAAGGTCCAATAAATACGTCTCCATCAGAGCAATGAATGGCGTATAGCCCGCGGGCCTAAGGGACCGGGCCTCGTGGTTAGTCGGGCCCACCACCTCAACCAAAAAGAAATTTTAAAAAATGAGGTCCTTTTCTGGAAAATGCCATGTCACCAAATGTTCCTGGTATGCCCCTCTCATATTTTGTCTTTCCCGTTTTCACCCTCCCCACCCACCCAGAACCAGCATTTAAAACGAGTTTAACGAACCTGTTTAAGGAAAGTGAGAACCTTTAAAAAAATATTATTATATATAAAAAGAAGATATCTTAAGCTTTTGTTGAGTTCCCCCTCTATTATTGTCTAATCTGAAAAATTGGTCCCCCCTTTTTGTTTGATCGTTTGGAACAGTAGTGTTTTTGTTTTTGTTGGGGGTGATAGATCCATTGAGGTTTTTTTACCCATCTGGTTTTGAGGAATTTTTGGATAGCTAAACTTGGAGTATCATCATTCCAAGTTTGGTCTAGTTTCTTTTCCATTGCTTGTGGTGTTTGAGGTTTTTTGTGTTTGCTTTTGCATGTAATTTGGACTCTCTCTTGTTCTGATAAAATGAGGGGGATCGCCTAGTCGCCTACTTATCTTTAATTCTCAAGACACATTTTTTTAATGGATTATCTGAAATCGTTTTTTTTTTGTTTTATAAAAAATTGTTTTGAAATTACATTTATAATTAAATTTTGTTTTTTCTTTTTCAATTAATCATTCAAAAATTTTTTTTAAAATGAGAATGGTAGGCTGAGCTAAGCCTGTCAACGGGTTACGGGCCGACCCAGACTCAGACCCGATAAAAAACATAAATACCCAACCTGAAGGACCCAACAATCAGAATAGATTGAGTTTAGATCCACCCTAACACTCATGATCTAACCCAACATTTGCAACAAAATACTAAATAATCATTTAAATTTTAAGTATTTAAAATATTTTTACAAGCTTTTGACTTCATGTAAAAACATAATAATTCAAATCGTATTCCAAATATTTTCTCATAAAACATTAAAAAAAATAGTGAATAACTGTTTATAATACACTATACTCTATTAAAAAAAAAGTGAAATTATTGTAGGTCCTTCAGAATTTCTTCGACCTCTCTTTGTCTGACCTAGACTTATTAATGGGTCCACCCGCGATCCAGACCTAACCCGTTGACGGACCAATAGAGATTTATTTTTTAATATTTAGTTCACACATAAAAATTGTTAAAATAATTGGTTTAGTTATCAAAAAAATAATTATTGTGATATTAGCAATTTTATACATATATTAAAAAAAATTTATTTTGCATTAAGAAAAGGAGTACACACCCGAGACCTGGACCTGACCCGTTGACAAGCGGCCTATAGAGATTTATTTTTTAATATTTGGTTCACGCATAAAAATTGTTAAAATAATTGGTTTAGTTACCAAAAAAATCATTATTGTTTTTTTAATCAATTTTATACATATATTAAAAAAAATTACATATAAAATGTGTGTAATACGAACAAACTAAAATATATAACATAAATAAAATTAAACACAAAAATCAGAGTAATATTTCTAAATAAGTTTCATATTGTGTATTATTTAAATATCAAAGACAATAATATCAAAATTAAAACATTATTTTGAAAGACACAAAAAATAAAATAATGCGCTTATTTAATAAATATCACAACTCAAATGAATTATAATTATTTACAATCATGTTATTAATGGAGGGGTATGATAAACAATAATCCATCATAATTCCCAAAATCTCACCAAGTTGATGGGATTTTGATTTCATAATTTTCCCACTTACAGGATTTTGAATATATTCAATGTGATGCAACACTCATAGCTGTAAGTTTCATGGACGCAAGAGATCTGACGGACCACAAAAAAAAAAACGTGATCGGATGGCTTTGAATACACCTTAACTTATGGATATCATAGTTTTCAAACCGTAAGTTAGAATGAACACTACGCGAATAAGCATTACATAACAATTACGTCGTTACGGCATTTGGCGGGTCAAAATATGATCATCTCACATGTAAAATCGACGGTGGGTGTATTTTCAAGATTCTTGGTAATAATATGATGTAACCAAAATCTATCCTAAAATACCACCAACCAGTCTAAGAATTTATTTGGAACATTTTTTTTTCTAAATAGGTCAACTCTAAATTGATTGCAATAATCAATTATGTATATAAAAAACCTACTCTCAATTCTCTTGTTAAAATCTTGGGTTTTTTTATTTTTAGACCCTTATAAACTATATGATTTAGTGATCGATCTCTCACTTTTTTATATTTCGGTTTAAGTCCTTAGATTTAAAGGATATGTTTTTTATTAATTTCTGGAAGAGATCTATCCATAAATTATTTGATTTTTTTTTAGTACCTGGGAGGGATTAAAAAGAACATATCATTTAAATATGATGATTTAAAGTGAAATATGAAGAAGTGAGGGATTGATCATTAAATCATATAGTTTAGGGAAACTTAAAAAAAAAAACTCTAAAAAATTTTATGTTGATGTTTAAAACCTAAAACCAATTTTTGAAGCTAACATATGAACTTTCAAATTATACAATTGTAACACTTATCTAAGAAATTATCTTAAAATATGTTTGATGATTGATTCGGCTTAGAAATGAGTTTGAAAAAACAGATTTTCACTATTAAACCAATTTTTAAAATTTAGTTTCCCAAACATCATTCTTTTGCTAGATTCATTGACAAGTTTTTTTTTATAATCACAAGCTGTCTTCTTCAAAGGTTGGGAGCGCTGGCAGAGTTTTGACAATAAGTTTAGGTAAAGTATGATTCCTACATCAACAAAAACTCGATCCAAAAGTGGCTACCTATATTTTAGAAAATGGTTTTTTAAATAATGAGTTCCAGAAAAGATATTTTTGAACCTCAACTACATATTTTTAAGATTTTTATATGTAACCAACATAACAATTTTTATATGAAAAATGGTAAATATAAACTTTTATATAAAAAAAACTGATCAAGCTAGGGGTCTTCAACAGGCCCGAGGCCCGAAAGCCCGACTCGGGCCTGTTTTGAGGGCAGGCCAGGCTTGGGCCTGGTTCTGGGGCCCGGGCCCGGCCCGTAGGCCCGTGGAGGATAATCCATTAAATGAGTAACATGTAATTTTTATTTGAACTGTGGTTGAATTATACAAATTATTGACATTTATGTAGGTAACAACCTAGTTAGGTACATGTAGTTGTTTATTTTTCAAGTAATTAATTCATTTAATATTTTATTTTAAAAATTCAATATATATAAATATATTTTTTAACATTATACTTTAAATTATGTGTTATTTTAATATAATATACAAATGAATAACTTAAAATTAAAAAATCAAAAGGAATAAGATGTTTATAATTTGGGCCCGTAGGCCCGTCTGTGGCCCGAACCCAAGCCCGGCCCGTGAGGCCCGGGCCCGCGGGTAGAGCCTGGGCCCTGTTTTTTGGTCACTGGCCAGCCTGGCCCGAGCCCGGGCCTAGTTTCAATGGGCCGGCCGGCGCGTTGCCGACCCCTAGATCAAGCAATATGAATTGCTTCGCTGAGTCAAGGGAGGGTGATGGGCATTATGGCCTTTAACAAGTGCATGCTGAATAATATTGTTCAATGTGAGTTGCCTGTCCATCATCATCTTCATTGAATGGGCAACATATATTTAGCCATGTGGAAGACTCCCTTAGCGGGGTGGTCGAGACACACCCTCCCCTAAAGGGAGGTCGGATATTCGATCCCCGAGTTTATCAAGCGAAAAAAAAACATATATATAGCCTTTTAAGGAGGACCAAATAACACTATTTTCTATTTGGGATAATGGATAACATCATTCGATTAATAGGACTTGTGAAAGATCTTTCCTTTTCTACGTGAGCCTAACCTCCCTTTATGTGATAGATTGAAAATTGCATCTGTACAATTTTTCAACTTTAATTTCAAAACACACGTATTTTGATTTTTATAAAAATAGAATATATCGTGAGGTTATATAATTTAATGAATTGTGTATATCCATTTGTATCAAATGTTAAAATTTTATAACGTGATATATATTTTGTTAGTGTGAGTATATAACATTAATAATGTAAATAAATTGAGGCTAAATTTTATAAAAGGAAATAAAGTACATGTTATAATTTTATTTGAATTAAATGTAGATATTTTTACATTTTTTTTTATGAAATATATTATGTGATAATGAAGTATGCATTGTGTTAAATTATTTGTTATTTTTACATTTTTTGTTATGACCTCATTTCTAGAGATCTTCTAGGCCTCATTAAGCCTGACTGTTCCCAGGGATGGCCCTGACATTCACTAGTGACCACATATGTAAATTAACGAACATGCCTCTCCATATTTTTATTAAATAAAAAGAAATACTAATCTAATATAAATATAGTTGTTGAAATAATCAACTCAAAATCCAAAAAATAAAAACCCTGCCAAAACTCATGAAACTATACATCCCTGCGTGTAGTCTCATATATCCCCTACAACGTATATAAACAAAGTGCATAATTTTTTTATTTTTTATTTTCAAGTGATCGAGTTCATCAAATTGATTTAAGTATATAAATATACTTACATTAAATATAAACTTAAAAAAAAAAAACAAAACATACGAAGACTATACGTGAGCTTGCCTATCATATCATTCAATCCAAAACCAGATGATAAGTAAGGTTAATTTATACAAGCTAGCCAAACACCCCCCAAAAAAAACTCAAGATAAAAATCACAGTACATACTCTACTCACCTGTTATATCCACATCCAAGCAAACCTCAATTTTCCATTTGTGACTTTCTGTTACTCAAATATTATTATCACTACTACTATTTAGTTCTGGCCATTGTGGACCGGCCGGTTGGCTGTCATCGAGGTTCAATCAGTGTTGATTTTGCTTTGCATGGCACATTTTCATGTTAAAAACATGGACCCCCCTCCCCTTTGAAATGGCTCAGGCCACTCTTAATTCGGTTTGTGTGCCCAGACTTTGTTGGGTTTATGCTTTGTGTCCCCATTGTTAGGGTTTGTGGTCGTGGTGGTGTGATTTTATGTAGTGGACCCCTTCACGTGATTGGTCATCCAAAGGCCACCATATTCCATTTGATGTGTCTGTCATTTCATTGTCTTCTTTCATGTTTGATTTTTTCACTTCTATTTGTTTTTTTCTTTTAGTCTAAAGTAATCTAATTGGGAGTCAAGTGATGATAATTGAGCCATCAATTTCTTTGAACACTTTAATGGAAATTATATAATGTTTAAGTTATATTAATTGAAAGCGTGAGCCATATTGGCATTTTTACTTTTTTAAGTAGCTACATTTGTTCACTTTTACATTCAATGTTAGATCTCCATAGCCTAAGTATGACACAATTATATTATGAATAGTTATTTTTGTAGGAGGTTCAAATAATTGCATACTCGACCCATGTACATGGCATGTCCTGGATATAAGCCGCGAGGGGCCCAAAATAAAAATCAATAATAACATTTTATCTCCTATTTTATTGAGAAAACTATTTATTTTATTTTATGTGGTAGTAATAAAAAAAATTGTATCAATATGGCCCCTTTTTATAAGTTCATGTAGGAACTCATCTCTCTCGACTAATCTCTGAGCTGATCTTTTCCGTGTAACAAAAACCAATGTCTTCAACAATACATATGCCATCAACAATTCTTAAATCAAGGGATATTATTAAAATTTGTTATAATGTACCTAATTAAATTGAATGAATATTTTTTTACATGTCCAGTGACACACTAATCAATCAACTTTATTATATATATATATATATATATATATATATATATATATATAGAGGAATGATATTATGCGGTCGGTGCGGTCGTGCGGCGTAGACCACGGACTGTCGATCACGGGTCCATCGCATCAGACGGTCGGATGCGATTCACGTCGACCGTTGAATGCGATGGACTCACGATCGGACGATCCACGTCGCGTCCGCACGAGCCCGCACGCCGCATATTATCATCCGACTATATATATATATATATATATATATATATATATATATATATATGAACCGATTAGGTGCGGTTTGCGGTCGGTGCGGTGCGCGATGTGGGTCGTCTGATCGCGGGCCTATCGTATCCAACGGTCGACGTGAATCGCACCCGACCATCCGATGCGATGGACCCGTGATCGACGGCCCGTGATCGCGCACCGCACCGACCGTAAACCGCACGTAATCGCGACTATATATATATATATATATATATATATACGCGGATGATAATATGCGGTCGTGCGGTCGTGCGGTCGCGGTCGTGGGCCGTCCGATCGCGGGTCCATCGCATCCAACGGTCGACGTGATTCGCACCCGACCGTCCGATGCGATGGACCCGTGATCGACGGCCTGTGATCGCGGACGCACCGACCGCACGACCGCACGTAATCACTTCCCTACATATATATATATATATATATATATAAATAATATAAAAACATATACATTCAATTCACACGAAATTACGGTCAAGCTGAGAGGTAGCTTTCCCAGATTGATTATAAGATCAGCCATGAGTCATGCATGACCCACAGAGGCCCCCTCCGATCTATATATATATATATATATATATATATATATATATATATATATATATAGGGCCGATTACATGCGGCGAATGGCGGATACAGCAGCGATCCGATGCGATGGACTCGTGATCGACGGCCGGTGATCTCGCTGCCGCACCCGCCGTTCGCCGCACCTAATCGGTTCCCTCTATATATATATATATAGAGAGAGAGGGAACCAATTAGGTGCGGCGAACGGCGGGTGTGGCAGCGAGATCACCGGCCGTCGATCACGGGTCCATCGCATCGGATCGCTGCTGCATCCGATCGGTGTGGTCGTGCGGCGTCGACCACGGGTCGTTGATATTATGCGGTCGGTGCGGTCGTGCGGCGTCGACCACGGGTCGTCGATCACGGGTCCATCGCATCAGACGGTCGGGGGCGATTCACATCGACCGTTGGATGCGATGGACCCGCGATTGAACGACGCACGTCGGATCCGCACGACCGCACCGACCGCATATTATCATCCGACTATATATATATATATATAAATCATATAAAATTAACCATATATTTATATTTTAATAAAATAAAAATTATATATCATTATCCAAGTGTATATTTAAGCATGAATATATGCATGCAGGATTCTGAACCAAATTTATTCTTACATTGAACTTTAACATTTCAATTCTCAGCCTCAAACCAAAAAATATATTTGAACTCTCCCAACCAAAACAATTAAATTATTTAATTTTCCCACCCTTCTCACCAATAAATTTCACAAAAAGGTCTATGCTCCCACTGAACTGTGTCGGGAGGTGCAATAATTATATATATGTCAATAATAATAGCATCTCTATGTATCATTCTTTTCTCTACTGAACCTAGCCCTCCCATGAGTATGCAGAGTCACAGGCCTTCAATTAATCCATGCTAGCCAAAAACAATATCATATGCGTACAACATACGGAGGCAGCCATTCAATAACTAATAGTTGGGTTTTTAATGTAAAGCGAACCCTTTAATTAATCTTGTTAACAGAATTTATTGAATTATTATTCAAACTTCAAAGATAACACAATTATTATTTAAAATTTGAAGATTGTGTATACATTCATAATATATGTAGGATGTTTTTCAAAGTAGATACTTTGATATCCCGTTTCTACATTTTGAATACTCCAGCAATGGTTTCTTATTCTTTGGATGCACATTCAAATTAGATGTGGGAATTTTTCAAAAGGATAACATTACGTGCTATTCTTTTTTTTGTCCAATTCTAGTCTACGCGCGTTTTAAATTTTAAAAAAATAATATAACTTGTCTAATGAGATACATGTTTTTGAATTGTATATACATCTGTATTTCATATAATGTAACTGGATCTGACATTATGTATTTGAATTTCAATGTAACTGAATTTGAAGAAGTAGCAATCATTTGGTTTCACTGCAATTCAAGTATCATTGAATTTTAAATGTAATTGAATTTTCATATTATATGTGTCTGCATTTCATAGAATGTAACTAGATGTGACACTCTGTATCTGAATTTTAATTATAATTGAATATGAAGAGAGAGCAATCAATTGGTTTTACTGTACATTTTAAAATTTTAATATATCTAAATTATCAATGGAAGTAATTTACAAAATGGAAATATAACTGATTTTTTTTAAAATTTATTACAGGACCCCTAAATATTGAAAAACTCATTAGAGGATGGACTAAAACAATTACCCTCAGAACAGATTGTTATTCTAAATGTAAAACCGCCAATGCAACTAAACAGTATATAATAAATTAACATATTAGAAATTAATCAATCAATGAGTAAAAATAGATATAATAACATCACTATAGTATTGAAAATATTATTTGATTGCTGTAAATAAATGTAACTAGATTACTATTTAAGCAAATGTAACTAAATTGGAGGTCAGAGGAGGTGGAATCCGGAGGAGGACTCGAAGGGTAACCAAATCACCTCTCATATGATAGAGGGCGGTGAGAGGAATCCAAGGATGGTGACGCTGATCACCGGAGATGAATAAACCAGCTGAAATGAATTTTTGAAATGCCGGATGGCTTAGGAGAGCATAAAAAAATTTCTACATATGCGACTTGTGAAATTGGGGTTTGTCATTTTTTTTTTAATATAGGATGTGGATCCCATAAACTGAACGGAGTAACATAAATAAAATACTTACCTCCAAATCTCCAATGCAAACCCCAAAGTTCATCTTTAGAAAAGAAAAAACAAAATCATCACTTTTATGATGAATCTTCATCAAATTGAATTAAAACCACCAATGATCAATAAAAAAGGGAAAAAAATCCATACAACCCCCTAAAATCTGACTAAAATTCATATAACCCCCTGATTTTTGTTAAAATCCAAGTAACCCTATAAAAACACATAATAAATTCAAATAACCTCCTGTATAAAATTTTCGTTAATAGATAATGAATATTTTACTAATATATTGAAAATACAATATACTACAAAATCACTACAACGTGTTAAAAATGTAAAAAATTCTATAAAAATGACAACTTTATCTCTCTAAATATATTATAAAACCCTATCTGGAGGGGTAAAATCGTTATTTATAAAAGATTTTTCACATTTTAAAAACATTGTAGGTTTTTTTGGTATACTATATTTTTTAACAGGGTTAACTAAACATAATATTCACAAAATATTCATCATCTGTAAACATTAATTTTATTCAAGGGGTTATTTGGATTTACTAGGTGTTTTCAGGGGGTTATATAGATTTTAAGAAAAAGAAGGGGGTTATATGAATTTCAATCAGTTTATAGGGGGTGAAATGGATTTTTCCCATAAAAAAATAGGAACCATCTGCTCCTCGTTACGATGCACTCGCTTTACTCATTGAAAAAACATTCGATAAAACAGCACGTGAACTTGTCTTCTAGGGTGAGGTTATTATTACCGGAGGGTGAAGACAAACATACAACGAGCCAACTCGCTTTTATTGGGAAATATTTACAAGAAACCCTCTCTTTTTGAGATTTTTAGGTTATATGTCCCTCAAAGCTTCTTTATTTCACCCTTTAAAGTGGTATTGAAAATTATTAATATGTCCTCTGCTTAATGAAACCAGCACTCTCTCACATTCTTATGTTTTTTTTTCTTAACAGCGTTTGGTTGTGCGATTGCACAGCTTTTGTAATTGCAGAAAATTGGTTTTTCTACAATCGTGCAACTAAATAGTTTTACAATAGCAGCTTCCTGCAAACAGATTTTAGACAAATAGTACCTAAAAGCTGCGATTTGAGAAAACTGGAGAAGACAACTTCTTATAGAATCAATTTTAAATTTTGCGATTATAAAAAATCAATTTTACAATCGCGTTACCAAACGTTACCTTAGATAAAAACAGTAACTCAAATCCATGACCTCATTGTCAACTAGGTCAAAATTGTTTTTGTTTAACAACCTGTGTTTGAAAGTAATTTTTTGATAAAAGATAAATATTATGATTATTAATATTATGTCAATTTTTGGTGGAAAGAAATCGAGGGGAATCGTCAAAACTACGTCACAATCAATACTTTTTATACAAGTGATTTGTTGATTTCATTATTAATATTGTTATGAGCAATATTAAACTAATAAAAAACGTTAAACTAATAAAAAACGTTACATTTAACCTCATTTGCAGGCCAGATCGCTTGTATTTTGATTTTTATAAAAATTGTTTTAATTTTTTGTAAATATAGTGCATGCATGCAGAACTGTAAAGCAGTCTGTGCATTGGTACTGATACATAAGATATCTCCATGTCGTGCCGCATCCCTAGAGCAAGTGATGACTTTTATAAGACTTGAGAAGAAAATGACAAAAATGGATATATATAAAAAGTGTCCGAAGGACTTGAAAATAATAATAAAACAAATCTGTTTTATAATGGCAGAGCGACTCACGACTTTTACGCGGGAAAGCCGAATCACTCTTTAGACCTCCTTTTTACATTTGTACTCTCAACTCATGAGTCGTCACTGACTGAATCACCATGGACCGTTCAGATCACAACGCCGACGGTGGTGATGTGGAAGAGTGGATTAGGTTGTATTTTTGAAGGCCCACGAAAACGACGGAACACGTGGGGAAGTGGGGCCCGGATCCAATGAGAAAACAAGTGGGGGGAGGGCCCAGACAGGTTCAGGTGTGGTCGGCCGTTTAAAGGGGGGTTGTTGTTTCTGACTACGAAAGATACGGTCAAGCTGCTACATCAGCTGCTGTTGCTGCTGCTGCTGTGCCAGTGCTAGATCAGATTAAAGTGAGTGTTATTTATTTATTGATTTATTGCTGGGAAAACAGTGGATCATTTTAAAGACATGCTACCATGTTATTAGAGGTATGAATAGGAAAGATTCATCACTTCGTAACACGGGATTGAGTTACGTCTAATAGACGTTGAACAATTTGATTGTCAATGCGTTTTTGAATGTTTGATTTTCTTATTTTTAGATATACAAATTAATTGAAATCATACAAAGTATCTTAATCACAACAAAATAAGAAGATCGGACGATCAGGAACGCGTTAGACAATCAAATTGTTCAATGCTTGGACCTAACTCGATTCTCATAACATGACATGATATGACTAATTAAAAAGAATATGGGCTGTGTTGAACTAGTGGGGTTATAGTAGACATGGATACGGTCGAATTCGTCAACGAGCACTGTATACTTAGTCTATTTTACTATCCTATTTGTTACCCCATACACTAAGATATCAAAGTGTATCACAGTGTAATTATTTTATTGTAATTTATGAGACTGCAATTTTTATTTTTAAAAAATATATTAATGTATTTTAGTATATACTTTAATTCGTATAACAATATATATTTCAATGAACGAGTGTAAATTACAAAAATAAAATAATGAGGACTACAAATGAGTGGCTGAATCAGGGTCGGCCCAAAGATTAATGATTTTAGAAGTGGTCCTAGGCGAATTTCTAATTTGGGTCCCTAAAATATTTATATAAAAATTATTAATGAGTATTACATAATTTCAAAAAATATTTCAAATAAATTTTTTTGACAAATAATCATATATTTTTAAATTTTTTTTTCAAATATGTCCTGAACATGTTCAATTTTGAGTTACGTGTTGTTTTAATGCTCAATTTTTTGTATTTTTAAAATAAAAAGTTTGTTTCCTACAATAGTCACAAAGGCCAAAAATAAAAAAATACAAATGAAAAAATACAAAGAAAAAACCGGTTTCATAAAAATTTAAAATTAGAAGAAAGAAAAAAAATAAAAAAATAAAATAAAAGCTCATCGAAAAAGATAATACAAAATCAAATTTGTTGTTTTAAAAACTATAAGTAAACACCAAAAATTCCTTAAATCTTGTGCTTCATTTTAATTGATTGATTAGTTAAAACAAATTCTTATAATATTAACAAAAAATCCTATAAATATAGGAACAAAATAGATAAATATTAATTAAATATAAAGGAAAATAAAAATAAAGAAATGTATAAGTTTTTTTAAAAACCTAATACAAAAGTGATGAATCATGAAGAAAATAAAAGTAACTTTCAATTAAATTTAAGTCGATGATGTGGGATGCATATTAATGAAACAAAAATATTTTTAAAGAAAAATATTAAAACAAAGATATGATCAGTTTTGTAAATAAATAAATTTATATGTTAATTTAAAAATTAATTCTTTTTTTTTTAATAATTTTTTCCCCTGATTTGGGGGCTCTAAATGAGGTGAAGTCCTAGGCAATGGCCTACTCAGCCTATGTCCAGGGTCATGCATGGGTTGAATATATCATTTTCCTTCGCCAATGTAAATGCCCACTTGGTCTAAAATCGAAAAGCACGGTTGTTGTCAATCTTTTTTGCTGTTGGAAATACAGTTCTATATATCTCGTTAACCATCTCCACTCTCACGGTATTAAAATAAATACATTGTTAAAATTTTTTACATTTTTATTAATGATACATTCAAGACTTTTATAATTATATTTTATAAAATTACATACATCTTTTGATGAGATATGTAATTAAGAAAAAAAAATGCACAATATGTGTTTTTTACTATAAAATAGATCGAGCACGACATTTTCTCCCAAAATCAAAATGCATACAACGTGCTAATGGTGATCAGCCCAACCCAACGAAAATAATATTGGAAGCCCATTTTTAAAGTCTGGATTAATAACGACCCCGCCCAAAACCGACCAACATCTGTCCACCATATAAACACAGGATATCGAGCTCAATCTGAACCTCCGCCTTATACATAACGCATTTAATCCCGCCTTTTCCTTTCACCCTCCACATTATGGATGACAACGGGACAGCTCGGAAGAGTTTGATTAATCACAATCCTAAACACGACAACTAAGATTATAAAGAATATAATATTAGATTAGGTGGACATATATAATATTGAAATAACATTAAAATTGTCATTGAACTACAAATATCAAAATGCAAATGCAGTTAATTTAGATATTTCATCAAACATTTTGCATACAAATTTCAAATATCAAAATACTTAAAAATCATACATATTTTTTTCAAGAACTGATAAGAAAAAATGCATTTAAAGTTGGAGTTTAAAATGAAATATGAAGAAGTCAGAGACTGATCACTAAATAAAAATCACATTTACAAAAACTCATGGTATATGAACAGACGCTTGGGGAGAAGACTAAAAACAAAATAAACAGTTCAAGTTGGGCAATGTGAAGAGGAATCGAAGGGATCAATACCTAAATAAGCATGTTATTAAGGCTTGAAAACTAAAAAACCCAATTCCAATCACCTTTTTAATCTCACCACCTGGTCACCCCATCCACTTAAATAGACCATCTCCATCTCTCTCGCTCGCTCGCTCGCTCGTCCTCCAAAAGATGGCGGTGATAATGCCGTGTCACCACATCATCTCCCCCGTCTTCTTCGCCTTATCTCACTCTCACTCTTCTCCTATCCCGTCCCTCTCCCTGCCCAACAACCTCAGATCCGCCATTGCCAGAGCCCGAGCAAGGCAACCCGAGCAATGGCTCGCCGAGCTTCCTCAACCCGACCCACAATTAGACCTTCAATCGGAACCCCAAGTAGGAGAAGAAGGAGGAGGACCCATAGAGCTCCCCCCTTCTTCGTCGTCTCTACCAATCTTCGCCACCTCCGACGACCCCTCCCCCCTCCAAGTCGCGACGAGCGTCCTCCTCACCGGTGCCATCACCGTCTTCCTCTTCCGCTCCCTCCGCCGCCGCGCCAAGCGAGCCAAAGAATTGGTGGGTTTTTATGTTCTTTTTTGAAAATTTGGTGTTTTTTGGGGGTTTTGAAGGTGGGTTTGTTGAAAAGATTGGATTTTTACAGTGGGTGTGGTTTGTAGAGGGTGAGGTCCACAGGAGTGACTAAGAAGGGGTTAAAGGAGGAGGCTTTGGACACGTTGAAGGCGATGCAGTCAGTGGAAATCGATGCCGGGAAGCCGCCTTCACCGGTTCAGGCGCTTCTCGGGGGGATCTCGGCAGGGGTCATTGCGATTATTCTTTACAAATTCGCCACCACCGTCGAAGCCTCGCTCAATCGGCAGACCATCTCCGATAACTTCTCGGTCAGTCAATCTGCTACCTCTTCTGATTTTGTCTATTTTGAATGAGCTTGTATTGTATTGTAGAGAGACCTTAGGAAATTCCGAAATTCACACAATAAGAAGCAGTTAGTTTATAATAACTTCCCATAATTAGGAGAATAATTAGAGGAATTATATTCACATTGATTCTCTATATCTATGAATATATATAGTCGTAAATGACTCACAAGTTAGTATATATTTAAATATAATATGGGCTATTTTAGAGGTGTTTTGATGTGTTTTAATGACCCTATTGATGGGATCCGAATTTTGATGTATTTTGTAGATTTTTGTTTTTATTGTTCTCCAACTACGCACTATATAAATTTGTGGAGGAGTTTACAAATCAATCAATAAATAAAAGAGTAGTCCCACAGAAAGGGGCGTGTGTTTTCTTTGCGTGTTTAGGGTGGCGTGGTGTATTAGAAACACCAACAAGTGGGGTTAGAGCGGTACCAACACAGATAGGGTACCTCAAACATTTTTGGTGTGATTGAATTTTGGATAGTGTAAGTTTCTCTGTTTGTTACAGTGTGTAATAATGTACTAATAAGCCAAAATGATAACTAAAAGGTTTATGCATCTGGAACAGAAGGGAGAAACAGAGCATTCTCACATTGGGCAACAATGGTTTATGATTTAGAGTGGTTGATGCACGCAACTGCAACTTGTAAAGCAACTCTTCATAAGTGTTGCAATTCGCTAGGAAAGTTTATGTAGTGTTGTTTAATTTTTATAATTATATGAGAGAATGAGGCTTGTTAGGTAGGAAAGGTGACTCTTGGGCAAGTGCTTAACAGAAGTCAGAATGTGTAATGGAGGTGCAATCTGCAGTATTTTTGTTGCAATCACAGTCACATAGTATATAAAAAAAAACCTAATTGACGATATATGTGTGTTTTTGGATTGAAAACATTGGAACCCAGCAGAATCAATGTAAATTGTGGTCTTATGGTCCCAGCGGGGCTCGAACCCGCGACCTTCGGCTCATAAGACCAACGCTCTAACCAACTGAGCTATGGGACCAGTTTATGATTTAGAGCGGTTGCTGCACACAACTTGTAAAGCAACTCTTTACAAGTGTTGCAATTTGCTAGGAAAGTTCATGTAGTGTTGTTTAATTTTTATAATTATATGAGAGAATGAGGTTTGTTAGGTAGGAAAGGTGTTGCTGCACACAACTTGTAAAGCAACTCTTTACAAGTGTTGCAATTCGCTAGGAAAGTTCATGTAGTGTTGTTTAATTTTTATAATTATATGAGAGAATGAGGTTTGTTAGGTAGGAAAGGTGACTCTTGGGCAAATGCTTAACAGAAGTTAGAATGTGGAATGGAGGTGCAATATGCAGTCTTTTTGTTGCAAGCACAGTCCTTAGTGTGATTACACGACGCTGTGGAAATTGATGCTGTTAACATAGTATAAAAAAAAACCTAATTGATGATATATGTGAGTTTTTGGATTGAAAAAATTGAAACCCAGCAGAATTAATGGAATGTAAACTGGTCTTATGGTCCCGGCGGGGCTCGAACCCGCGACCTTCGGCTCATAAGACCAACGCTCTAACCAACTGAGCTACGGGACCAATTTTGATGATATATATATATGTTATGAATCAATTCTTAGTATTTAGAGTATTTGAACAAGCAGAGAGTGTAGTTATAGGAGTATCTAAATATTTGAGTGTCTAGTGGCAGTGGCAACTGATTGGTAGATAGGCAGTGGACCTTCAAGGAAATTTTCCTTTTTTGATCAGAAAAATATATAGTGAAGTTGAAGGCTCTGTCTCTTACCGTCTTAAATTTACCGTGAGGGAAGGGTGTTCTGGTCTGTTATTTTTCCACTTTTTTCTGAGGATAATCTGAAATGCTTCTTTGTTTGTTACAGTGTGTGTAATAGTGTATTGGAAACAAAAATAAGTGGTATAAGAGAGATACCAGCAGAGTGAGGGTACCTCAAACATTTTTGGTCTGATTGCATTTTGGATAGTGTAAGTTTCTCTGTTTGTTACAGTGTGTGTAATAGTGTGCTAATAAACCAAAATGATAACAACATGGTTTTTGCATCTGGAACAGAAGGGAAAAACACAGCATTCTCACATTTAGAATGGTTTATGATTTGGAGTGGTTGATGCATGCAACTTGTAAATCAACTCTTCACAAGTGTTATAATCTGCTAAGAAAATTTATGTAGTGTTGTTTAATTTTTATAATTATATGAGAGAATGAGGTATGCGAGGTAGGAAAGGTGACTATTGGGCAAGTGCCCAACAGAAGTCATAATGTGGAATGGAGGTGCAATATGCAGTCTTCTTGCTTCAATCACGGTCCATAGGGTGATTACACGATCTTGTGGAAACTGATTCCATTAGCATAGTAAAAAAAAAGAAGATATCTAATTGATGATATGTGTAAGTTTTTTGAATGAAAAAATTGAAACCCATATGGTCCCGGCGGGGCTCGAACCCGCGACCTTCGGCTCATAAGACCAACGCTCTAACCAACTGAGCTACGAGACCAGTTTTGATGATATGTATATGTTATGAAACTATTCTTAGCGTTTATTTTATTTGAACAAGCAGGGAGTGTAGTTATAGGAGTGTCTAACTATCTGAGTGTCTAGTGGCAACTGATTGGTAGATAGGCAGTGGACCTTCAAGGAACTTTTCCCTTTTTGATAAGAAGAATATATAGTGAAGCTGAGGCTCTTACCGTCTTGAATTTACCTGGAGAGAGGATAAACTGAATGCTTCATTCGTGACATGTCACCCTTCACATATTATAGTGGTGCAGGATAATTTTGACAGGCCTTCATTGGAATGGGTTCTCTGATTTGATTTGGACACTGAGGATCCTCTCCATCTTGTTTTGGAACCCCCAGTGATTCAAGTTCATGCTTTATAAATTTTGATTATTTCTGTTGCAGTGAGTCCAATGAATTTCGAATAATAGGGACAGGACATTAGCATTTTTTCAACTATATAGAAATATTACTCAATGCATGTTCTCTGAAGAAAATGAAAAGGATTGTGATTAATAATTGATTGTCTATATTTTAGTAACTTTCTATCTTGAGGATTTGTTTTGGGGGCTTTGTCTATTTAGCTGGTAGTTACTTCCTTCCCATACGGCTGATTTCTTATTATTAAGATCAACACAGTATCACAGAGGGGAAAAGAATTGGTGGCTGCACCTGAAAGTGACCTGGCGGTTTATAAAATTAAGCCATAAAAGATTAATTAAAGATAATGTGTCAAAATTTGCTCATCAATTGTTGCTTTATTTAATATTTATGCCTAGATCAGAATGTGGATTTTGGTTGTTCACTACTTAATAGATGTTTCACAGTTAAAAATAGATTTGATGGGACTTTGCTAGAAACCATTCAATTTTGTAAACGATGTTGCACTCGCAAACACATGTTCTTTTATATCTCACCTAGTGCTGGACGCATGGCTCTTCAAATTTTGTTACTCTCTTTTACTAACTATAGTTCCCCATTCAGTTCCTCATAGATATTTCTTTCAAATCCAATATAATGCTAAATGTGAAATTAAATATTAAATTAATCAAATCAATATTAACTGAATATATTAAAATGTTAATTAACTTTATCTTAAAATTATCATTTTTTGATATAGATAAATATACTTAATATTGGTCTCATTTTAAACATCTCGACAATATATTTCCAACGGTACCAATTTTGTAAGAATTGGATTTATGTACAAAAAGTTATGTAGTTTTTTAATTTTTTTTAAGAAAACCCTCCAAATTTTGAGGATCAGTGGGTGATCCTTCAAATACGGAGGAAATTATCTCCATAATGGAGATTCCATATGAAGTATGGTTGGAGTGCCACCATCATCCATTTTGGAGAAACGGAGTATGGTTGAAGATGCGCTTTATTTATTTATTTATTTTTGAAAGAAAAAGATGTTGGGGTGCAACATGAGGACTTCCAAAGGGGTTACTACACTTGCCTAAGCATATTTGCTTGTTTAATTTTTTGGATTGAAAAAAAATAAATAATGTCTATTCTCATACTCATTGTTTCAAATGAGCACTTGCATGTTTGTGGTCCACTTAAAGGTGCATTTACGGACTCATCATGTTTCGCACTCTACCATTGCTGCTGTAGTGAGTCTGTGGTGTTTGGGTAATCACCTATGCTGTCTGCAGTGTTGCTATTTTGAATTTGTATTCATGTCCTTGAGCCAATAATATTCATTTAATTAATTACCTAATTTGTTCTTGACCCATCTATTCCCCCTTTATGTCTAATATCCTACCTTCCTTGACCTAGAATATTATCTCCATATTTAGGATATCAGAGCAGTATACATTGTGCTACTGATATAGTATAATGCTCTCAGATGTTATTTGGCATTCTTATGTATGTTCCTTTGCTATTTAAAATTTGTTGTTCCTCCAATGCAGCGAATTCATTGAAGTTTTACCAAATGCGTAATTTCTTGTTCCATATTCTTATAATAAAATGACACTTTTTGACACATCAGTAGCTCATGATACCAAAAATTTATCCGCATATATTTGATTTCTTGTTTTATCTTGTAGAGTTCAATAATGAAATCATCTGATTTACTACACATTATTTATTATATCACAAATTATTAGTCAGATTTGACTTGTATTGATGTTCTGTTAGCCATTATCACTCTCAAGTCCTCAGTTTATGTACTATGTACCCTTATGATTTAAAGTAGCCAGATCTGGATTCCCATACCTATGGAAACATTTCACATTCTGTATTTCCCACTGATTACTCTCTCTCTCCTTTGCAGGTTCGTCAAATAACAATAACAATAAGGTATTAATATTTTCCCCTTTTTGAATGTCCTCACCATCTTATGGTATACAAATTTTCATTTACATTTCATCACTTTTTGCAGGACTATTGTGAACGGGTTGTGCTATCTCGCGACATTCGTATTTGGCATCAACTCCATTGGATTGATGCTTTATTCTGGTCAGCTTGCCCTGAATTCCTTCATGGAACCATCTACGAGTGAACCAGCATCGGATAAACAAGCCGAATCCCTATTAAACCCAACGAGCTCTTCTGTTGACGATATTAAATCTACAAGCAACAATTCACAACAGAGTTCGGATGATACCAAATAAGGCAAACTCATTAAAACAGAATCCATCAGACAATCAACAAAAAAACAGGAGGTTTGTTTAGTACCCTCCCCTTTTGTATTCATAGATACATTTAAATTTATACATGTATTCAATGTTGGTAGATGAAATTTATATTATGAACTGCAAACAAATATAGGACATTTAATAGGCAGAATAAATGAATCATAGGATGAATGCTGGCTTTCTAATTAGGTTCCCATGTGAGTTCGTGACATCCCTTTTTGACCATTTCTTGCCCAATGAGAACCTAAATTGGTGCAGAGGGAGTGAGTTGGTATCGAGTATGTGAAGTGCAATGACCATGGTAACTGAGCATATGAACATTGGTATTGGCCCAAAGACCCACAACAATAACATGGTTGCGAAATATAGAGCCCGTAGACCTAGAGACCAGAAATTCCCTCCCCTTATAACCGCCCTCTGCACGTACTCGACGGGTAAGTCCGACTCGAGTGTGCTTATGAGGAAGCTTGCGTGGACATAGTACCTCACGGACTGCATGAACGACGTGAATGCAATGAGGAAGCAAGCTAAGATGGAGATGTACTTGATGGCATAGGTTGATAGGCTCCTGTCACCAAAGAGTACATTCTCAAATAAGGTCATGGAGGAGTTCCCCACCCATGTCCCAATGAGGGAGCTGAGGGTGATAGATAGGGATGCTAGGTAGCTGGAGGTTGATACGTTGCTTGTTATCACGCTGATGGCAACACTGATATCGGTCTCCTTCTGCATAGTAAGTGGAATGGAATAACCATAAGGAGAGGATAAAGAGAAGGAAAATGTCAGACTTAGTGTGCATTTGGAATGTGGTTTGGACAGACAAATTTTGGAGATTTTGCATTTGTAGGGATCATACTTAATACAAACTTCTTTCTGTGCCTCTAGGGGTCTCGACTCTTGATAAAAGCAACTTTTTTGAATCTAACATAAGTGTGCTTCTTGAAAAATTGTTTTCAAAACATGCTTTTAAGTAAAAAGCCATTTTTCGAACTCGCTACCAAATGCACCTTTGATAATCCCCGCTGTCACATTTATGCAGACCCACATTTAGATTTTTTTTTTGAAGTATATACTTGTTTAACGAAATACATTTTTTTTAAAAATGAAGCACTTGAATGAATTGAATGCAGATACATTTTCATGTTTTTCGTAATATCCCATGTTAGGTGATGTGTATATAGGAATGAATAGAATCCAAAAGGATGTTTGTTCAGTGGAAATTGGAAAAACTGACCTGTAGCATTCTCTCAACCCAGGCATTCTTGTTGTGGTTCTCATAACCTACTACAGTTGTGTGAGGAAATTTTAGGATTCTGTAGAGGAGGTACAGATGGTAACCCAACATGAGCACCAGACTTGATGGTACCAAAACCAGGTCCAGGTACTCTTTCTGCAACTCCACCATCTCTGCAAACAATCTCTTATTCACATTTAAGTTATTCTTATATAGAAGCTGATGAACAAGGTGAACATCAGAACAAGGAATCAAGGTTTGATATTGAATTAAGATGAAATACAGGGCATCCTGAAGTAATTTAGATGGGTTAATCAAACGTGTGTTATATTGCTTGTACTCCATCAGTTACTTGAATAAGTATTTGATTTGGACCATCCATTCAGTCTTGAGCTCTTTCAACCTGACACTTCACTGGGTCAAAATTCGCAACATGATTTGATTGATTAATTCAGTTTGTATGGATATTATTATTGCTGTCAAGGCTTGGAGAAGAAACCAAACTTTATTGACAAGTCAAATTAAGAAGAAGGAACCCAATATTTGAGTTCTGTAACCTACTTTGTATGTTCGATCATACATCTTTACGTGAAATGTTAGACTTTATCCCCCGTTTACGTTTGGGATCCACAAAAAAGCATTATTCTTTTGTTATTTATATTAAAAAAATGTAAGATCATCTTTTTTTATTTGTTTGGTTCACTTTTGAATTAATTGAAGATAAGATGTGAACAATGATTTATAATTTTTCATATAACAAATTTACTTTAGAATTAGTTATTTGTGTTTGAGAAATTGTGCTTGAAAGCATGTGTGAGATGTGATAGGTGTACGTGTTTTGGGATCAATAGAAAGAGTGAGTGAAATTTTTTTTTTGGATGATTGGAATAATATTAGTTGCAATCTTTTATTCATTCAGTCTCATTTTTGGAACCTATTTTAGTTTTTTAAAAATAATATATATAGTTTTATAAAATATAAAATATATATTTCAATGAATTATCCATGTTCATTTAAAAAAATAAAATAAATGAGACATACTTTGTTAATGTGAACACTGCGGCTAATGTTAAAAAAGTGTAACAAGGTTCCAAATAAGGGATTAGTATGCTTATAACATATTAAATGCTGACATGCAAATGCATCAAAAGATAGATAACTCGACGTGGAAACTCTTTTGTTTAATAAGCCATAATATTCTATTAATTTGCGTTAGTGCAAAGGACAAACACAAAGTCCAACGTGGACACAGCTAATTGCATGCCGTCACATCACATGCAAGCAAGATTAATTAATGAATGAAGTAAACATGTTTGCAACAAGGCATGTCCATGTCTTCTCTATAAAAATGGGTTTCATAAATCATGCTAACATGATGTCACTTCATCATAGAATAACAATGTTCCAAGAAAAATGTGTACACATCGTCCCAAAAAAATATTGCTTTTGAAATGTGTAGCTATAGTTTTTGTTTTGAGGTCATACGCCACTTTGATAATTTTTTTATTTTATTTTTTGTTTATATTAGCTCGTTTTTTTTCTTTGTTTGTTTACTTAATTTTCTTGTTTTTCTTTATTTTCTTACGTCGTGCTCTATTTTAGAGTTTGTAATTCAATGATTAGTAATAAAATTGAATAATAAATAACTGTTTTTTTTTTCTAAAAAAAAAGTACATGTAATCTTCAAATAAACGCGCATAACTTGAATGCGATTTGGGTTGGGTTTATCAAATCCCATGTTTTAAAACTCGATGACTATGCAAGTTGTCGACCCTAACAGCGATCCAATATTGGAAAAGCAGGTTCCTAAGTTAATAGGTCGCTTTGAGCGGAGGTTGGAGGGTTGGAAAAGCAGGTTCCTTAGCATGGGGGGAAGATTGACTCTGGTACAGGCGGTTCTCTCGAATCTTCCAATATATTTCCTCTCCATTTTCAAAATCCCAAAAGGAATATTGGAAAAGATAGAGGGAATTCGACGACGGTTCTTATGGAGTGGGGCGAGGGAGGTTAGGAGGAGGATTCATCTCGTCAGTTGGGATCGGGTATGTGACAGCAAGAAGCAGGGGGGAGTGGGACTGCTCAATTTGGAAGACATGAACATGGCACTGCTCCTCAAATGGTTATGGCGGTGGGACGCGAATCCAGCGCTTCTATGGTGTAGAGTGGTGCGGGATTGCTACAATTGTGGAGCACTCATTTGAAGTAGATATCCTAGTTCTAGCAGGAGCACATCCTGGATATGGAAGGGTATCCTGTCCGAAATTGATAGCTTCTCCTTGGCGACAAGATGGCAGATTGGGACGGGTGATTCGATCAGATTCTGGCAAGATATTTGGATAGATGATGTTCCCCTTAAATCTCGTTTTCCCATCATCTATGAGATCGCTCGTTACAAACAGGGAGCAGCCACCTTATTTTGGAGTTCAAGAGGATCGACAGGCTATTGGGAGGTCAAGCTTCGACGTGCGGTTAGGGCAGAGGAGGTGGATCAATATCTGGAACTATTGGAGATCCTTAGACAATAGGAATTATCGCCAGATTATCCAGACGTGGTGACATGGTGACCAGCGGTGAGCAAGGGTTTCTCGGTGAAGTCTGGATACAGTTGGTTGAGGAGGGACAGGGCTCCATTGGTAAGCACGTCACTCAAACACAATGAGATATGGGGGAGTAAAATCCCTTTAAAAGTTAAATGGTTCTTGTGGGTCTTATATCAGCGTAAGACCCTTACTAGATCCCGGTTGGCAAGATGGGTGTCAAGGCTGCCCGAGGAGTGCGGGTTATGTGGGGTGGAGGTGGAATCGCCGGACCACTTGTTTACATCATGCATGGTGGTGCGAGGGACATGGGAGAGGCTAAAGGCCGCGACGACGATGGAGGTGGAATTCAATGATCTGGAAGGAATGTGGTCTGCGGGGAAGGCTTTGAGAGATCGCGGAGATAGATCCATTCAGGCCAAAGTCTCTCAACTATTCGTCTCAGCTATGGCGTGGGCTACTTGATTGACGCGAAATCAGGCGATATTCTTGGGACGCAGACCGAATGGGGAGAACATGTGGGAGATGGTCAAGGGCTTTATTCGTGATTGGGGGATGTATTGTGTGGGGGCGGGGGGGTTGAGCTTTCGTGAGGAGAGGTTAACACTGTCATAGGGGGTGGGTGCGTGGGTTTTGAGATGGGTAGATCACTCTTCTACTACAGCTCTAATGGACACGCATTTTACTACCCCTTTATGTTGCATGTATCTGAATTGGGCTTCGTCCTTAATATATTGAGGCGCATGCCTATCGTTTAATAAAAAAAAAAAACAGCGATCCAATATGAAAATATTTTAAAATTTTAATAATATGTAAAATGTATGAAATGCATAAAATTTGAATATAAGAAAGAGTCATTATAAATTATAAGATTTTAATTTGATAGTAAATTAACTAATCAATTCATTATTATAGTATTACCTAGTTAAAATATGCACATGAAATGAATTTTAATATAAATTTTTATTACCAAAGTAAAGTATAAATATATCCAATGAACAGTTCATGAACATATTTCATAGAAGGAAAAACTCCATCTAACCCCCACTAAATTGCCTGAAATCCATATAATCCCAAAATCCCCAATAGTCCAATGAATTAAATTTTCGTTGATAGATTAAGATTATTCTACGAATATTCTGTTTGATTAATTTTAGTTGTAAACATAATATATCATAAAAGCTCTACAATGTGTTAAAAATGCAAAAAATCATATGTAAATAACAATTTTAACCCTCCAGATAAAGTTTTATAAGCTATTCAAAGGAGTAAAATCATCATTTACAGATGATATTTTTGCATTTTTAACAAATTGTAGGTATTTTTTTGTATACTTTGTTTTAAGTCAGTGTTAACCGAATAAAATAATTCACAAAATATTAATCATCTGTCAACGAAATTTTAACTCAAGGGGGTTATTTGGATTTCCATATGTGTTTTCAGGAGGTTATATGAATTTTAAAAAAAATTAGAGTTACATGAATTTCATGCAATTTACAAGGGGTTATTTGGTTTTTCCCTCATAGAATTTCAAATACCTTGTTCACTTCGATATCAATTTAACACAAATTAAATAAAATCATAATTATATATATCACTAGATAAAACGAAAGCCAGGAGAGCAAAATAAAGTTTTATTCAAAATTGCCTATAAATGAAAAACAAGAAATGAAGTACTAAAAAGGACAGACACATGGGTTTGGCTAGTACTGCTTGAATCTGTAGTTGTTGGAGATTCACTATAATATAATCCAAGATTCCAAATTTAACTATACAAACCCAAAGTGCATTCTAAACCAAGATTGACATTAATCAAACAGTGCATCAGATCCCATTTCATCATAACACAATCAACATTTATGAAAATGGAGGAGTCCAGTAGATCAACCAACTCGGCTCGGCTCAGAAGCCGAGTCCGGCGGCGCCGATCGGGCGGTGTCGCGCCTTCCAGAAGCACGCCTGCGGCGCGAGCTTCGCAGAGGACCTCATCGGCTCGGACTTGCACCGCGTGAGCACGAACGGCTCGTGCGCCGACGCGCTCACCAGCCTCTGCTCCACCGCCGTCGCCATCGATGACGGCGGTGGCACTGGGGGAGGCGGCGCGGGGGCGGCGGAGATTGGTTTTTTGGTGGGTTCCTTGTTTACCGGCGGGAGGCGGCGGCGGGGGAGGAGGAAGTCGGCGGTCTCGACCCATGTCTCCTTGGAGACTTCCATGGAGAGCTTCGGTTCGCACATCATCAATAGGAGGCACTCCGGCGGCATTGCCCCTCTCTTTTCGTCGGTCTTCGTTTGATTATGCGGTGGTGGTTGTACGGGCTCCTCCTCCCCTGCTCTTGCTTCTTCGGCTTCCACCGCCTCTGCTTCAAGTGGGTCTTCGTGAAATGGAGGAGCTTTTTCGATATCTTGCTCTGTTTGGGTCGCCGCTTCTGCTTGTGAGCTTTGATGGGTTTCTTCGACTTCGGGAAATGATGACCCATCTTTCATTTTTGCTTCTTCTCCTCCTCCTCCTCCTCCTCCTCCTGGGTTCTTGAGCCCTTCCTCAACCTCTGCAGAAGACCCACTTTGGGTCTCTTCTTCTGCTACCCTTTCTTTTTCACCTCCTGAAATTTTATCTATTGATGACTTGATCTCTTCCTCCTCTTGTGGGTTTTCAAGTTCATCAATAGCTTCAACAAGCTCTTCTTCCTCTTTTCCTCCATCTCTCCCTTCCTCCACCACTTCTTCTAAATCCCCCAAATCATGATTCTCTACTTCTCCATTTACTTCAACCAAATCTTCTTCCAACCTCTCCATTTCTTCTTCTTCTTCCACTTCATCATCCCCATCATCATCATCAACGTCATCCTCATCCTCATCTCCTCCTACTAGGACCTCTTTTGGGGAACTCCAAAACTTACTCGTCAAAGCCGACATCTTCCATGGATCCGACCTACACCTCATAAGCAACAAAGCATTTCTTGGTGGTATACAAATGCTCACCCTCTTCTCCTCCTCCTCTCCATCTCCCACCACCTCCACCAACTCCACCATCCCCTCCTCCTCCACCAACTCCACCACATCCTCCTCCTCCCTCCGCCTCACCACCACCCTCATCTCCTCCACCCTCTTCTCCTCCTCCTCCACCACCATCAACCACCTGGCCAGAGCCGCCCCACATGATCCCCCACCAACCCAAAAACCCCTCCTTTTCCTTGTCTTCTTCTCCCCTCTCTCCTTCCCAAACCCACAAAGACCCCTCCTTTCACCACCACCACCACAAGAAGGGAACATACAGCTAATCTCCGCCCCAAAAGCTCTCAAGGCCTCACAAACGCCCAAAGGGAGATGGACCCACCTCTGATTCCGGCTCGGCAGGCATTCCGTCGTCGTCTCCACCATCTCCCCCTTCCGAAAGCTGACCTCCCCACCTCTCCTCCTGGATCTAGACCTCAAATGCTTATTGTGGTGGTGGTTCTTCTTCATGGCCTTGACCCGGACCTGGCCGATGCAGGTCACCTTGGGCGAGGAGGGTTCGGGGGCTTCAAAGGCGCCGCCTTTCTTCCTCTGGGTCGATGAAACCGAGGCCGGGAACATTGGGGACTGGCCGCCCTTGATGCTGCCATTGCTCCTCAATCGACGGCTGAGGGAAGTGGAGAGGGAGGAGGAGGAGGTGGGTTTGTCGGGCCGGCCCGGGATGGTGGACTTGGAGGAGGTCTTCAGGGAGGGTGGTCTGGATGTGAAGCAAATGAAGAGCTCGCTCCGGTGATGGTGGCCTCTCTCCCCTTCCATCTCATCAGTGGAAAATATGGAATCTCTCAATCACACACACATTCACTGCTCTCACTATGTATTTTTGTTTGGTCATGCCGGTCAACGGGGACACAGGCGGTACGGATGGGGAAGATGAAGTCTGATTTTTTGGGTGAAATTAATTGAAGATTTTTTTTGGACCCTTTTTTAAGGTGTTGAAATTTTTTTTTTCTATTTTAGAAAAAATCCCAATAACCCCCGATAAACGGTTTGAAGTTCATATAACTCCTGAAAAAACCTTAGTTAAATTTTCGTTGACAGATTCAGATTATTCTATGAATATTCTATTTGATTAACTTTACTAAAAAAATCCTATAATATATTAAAAATACAAAAATTTTTCTATAAATTAGTGGCGTTTTATCCCTTCAAATGATATTTTATAATTTACTAGGAGAGATAAAATCATTATATACAATAGATTTTATGCATTTTTAATGAATTATAGAGGATTTTGTTGTAATGTGTTTTCATTCAGGGTTAATAAAATAGAATATTCAATTAATATTATTTATCTGTCAACAAAGGTTTAACTCATGAGGTTATTTGAATTTACATATGTGCTTTGATGGGGTTATATGAATTTTAGAAAAAGCCAGTGGGTTAAATAGATTTCAAACAATTTACAAGGGTTATTTAGATTTTCCCTTTTTTTAATTAATCGACGCACTCCTAAGCTGGTAGGATACTCCCACCCTCCTGTTTTCAGCCCTCGAATTTTTTTAGGTGTGGGAACAGGGAAGGAACAAGCGGGTTAGGTTAATTAACTAATATATTTTGTTTAATAAAAGGCCAATTACGTACTCTAGTGAAATGAATGCACATTGAGATAATGGTTGTATGTACAACATTCAGCGATTTTATATACCATGTTAGTTCATATAAGACTGCAAAATCGACTAAACTAATTTTGTTTATTTTACAAGTATATTTTGTTTAACAAAGGACAAAGTGCGTACTCTAATGAATTAAATGCACATTGAGAAAATTATTGTATATACACCATTGAGAGATTTCATATATCGAATTAGTGCAGTATGATTGTAAACGAGATTGCAAAACAGATTGAACATATTAACTCGTTTTTGTTTATTCCATTTGTTATTTATTTGTTTAGAGCAGAAATAGTTTTTTTTTTTTTTTTTTTGCTGTTTTACCCACCATACATAGTCTATTAGTTAATAATACCCTCCTAATTAAAAACTCTATTTGCTGTATACCCTTCCAAATTGTAGAAAGGTTTCCCTGGGTATACCAACAAATTAAAAACAAAACCATAGGAAATGTAGTTTAACTGGGGGTTAGAGAAAAAATGGGAAAATAAAATATAATACTAGTCAAAGATTGAATGGGAGCTGTTCATAAGGAACAGTTGGGGGTAGCCTGGGACACATTAATGCCCAGACTAGTCAAATGACTCAAATATATAATTGTTCTTTATTTATACTAATTATAAAATCCTAACCGTTGGAGATTCATTATCAGTTGTTCGAAGCCATGCATAGTAAAACCAAATATGTTAAGAAGGTGTAAATGAGGTGGTAGTGATGGAGTGGTCCACATGGAGAGGTTGTGAAGGGCACGTGATGGATGTGTCAGGTTAACATTGCAATGCAAAAAGTGTAACGTTTTTTTTTGTTAGTCTCAACACAAACATTGGTGGCCGTTATTAATGCTACCTTTCCATGTCTTGCATGGTTGTATATTAAGTGTCATGGAGTGTGTCACTGTGATAGCTTGATTGCTTTTTATAATTGTGAGGGATGGTTCAGTTTTCCCAATCAAGCTTTTATTATTTGTTTTTATTATTATTATTATTATTATTATTATTATTATTATTATTATTATTTATTGTTATTATGTCATTGTATTTTGTGTATTGACTGTTGACTAACTTGATTAGGGTTGTCATAATCTCTGGTGGTACAACTCGGGTTGGTTGGGTTTGATAGGAGCTCAACCTGAATTTAACCCGAGGTTGAAGAAAGCTGACTTAAACCAACCTAACCCGACTCTCGGGCTCAAGAAGCTCAACATGAAGGTTAAGGTTGAACCCAATAAAACCTCAACTCAAACCCACCCACATTTCAGATAGGGTCGGTTTCAATCTGTTCAAATTGTACCCCTAATTACTTGTTTGCACTTATTGTAATTTTTTTAATGAATGAATCAATACAATTTATTGTAATATATATTTTAATTTTTTTACACTACAAATTTAGTTTCAGCAACGGATCTAAATCGCTACATAAGGTTGCCCAAACCATCAAAAAATAATATTTGTGAAGGTTTGGCAGATCTTTTTAGTAGGAGCCACAAAAGTTTGTGTTGTAAAAGATACTTCATTTGGAACTGATATTTTAGAGAAAAATAAAAAGTAATATGAACTTCATTTGGAACTGAAAATAAGGTTAAGTATAACATTCTCCCTGTCTTGACTGATATTTGTGGCCCATGCATGGTTCTATGCTTTTGAGCAATGATATACTTAGTCTTTTTTAGCCCGTTTTATAATCTCATACACTATAATAGCGTAGTATATACTGCGCTGTCATATTATATAAGGTTTTATCATAGTATATAGAATATATATATTTTTAAATCTTTTCAAAGATAAAAATATATTATTGTATATCAGTATATATATTATTTCGTATAACAATATGTACTTTAATGGAAGAGTGTATGATTTTATAAAAAAAATGGTGTGAAGTGCAAATGAGGTTGTACAAGGGGGTGGATATATCATTTTCCACTTTTTTTTTAAAAAAATATTAGGGCTTCATTTGCAATTTTGCACCCATAACATGTTTGATTTTTAAAAACAAAAATGTATTTAGCCAATTGAAACATATATTTTTATGGAGAAAAAAATAACATATTTATGAATGAATGATTATAATTTTATAAAAACAAAAATTTATATTAGAATGAAATATTAAATATACTAAATTAGGAAACATAAGGGACACAGCTGCAGGAAAGACACTGTGTCTCATCTCTTTTTAAGCATTGGAATGTAAGTTGGGTTGAGGGTATGTGTAGCCCAAATAATAAGAAAAATGTTACGTTGAATTATATTTGCAATTTTTTTTTTCTCTCACACATTTTCTGATTTTTTTTGAAATACATATATTTAATTAGTATATTGCAGCATTCTTTTATAATTTTTTTTATACTTATATGATATGAATACATATATTTTATATTTTTCTAGATAATATATTTCATATATTGTGTTAATTACGTGGTTACAGTAAATGACTTTGAAAAAATACATGGGGGATATCCAAAGGGGCCCACTTTCCTCAGCCCATGGGCACTACGTGAATGGGCTTGAAATGGATGGGCTAACGTATCCTACAAGTTTGATGCCTCGGTAGGTCGAGCTGTTTTTTTTCAGAAAGAAAAAAAAATGATGCGTTCAGTTTTATATGTAGCTCCGTTCAGAATCTTATCATTTTTATGTACTCGTTCACTAAAACACATATTGTTATAAAAAATAAAGTATATATTAAAATATATTAATATATTTTTATTTAAAAATAATAAATTTTCATATACTGTAACAGTGTAGTATGTACTATGCAGTGATATTATAGTATATATATTATACTATCGTGCAAGACCGCTCTTTTAGAAATTATTAGACAATTATATTTATAGCCTCACCTGAGATCCATGTATATTTTGATTTTTTTATATTTAATATAGGATACTTATCAAATAAGATATATATATTTTATAAAATAAAGCATATGCTCAAAATTTGTATGGTCCCTTTTATAAAAAAATGAAAATTCTTTTGAGATATATATACTCACCTAACGATAACTGAATGCATTAACACTCTTGTTTGTCACTAGACATAATTTTTTTTTGTTGAATTGGGTAACCACATAAGTTATGACGCAATAGATAATTATTCACATATAGATAAGAACTTATTATTTTATGTTTGATTGTGTTTTCACGTTAGGAAACGTAATAATGAATTTTTTTTGTTTGGTTGAATATTGATAAACTATTGATAAAATATTAAAAAAAAGTGGTAATAAATTATTAAAAGCAAAAAATAATTTGACATTTGACCCTTTGATTGAAAAGTGATGATTTGACATGTGAACTCTCATTATACCAGTGTAATAGATTGAATAAAATAACATAATTCTAAGAGAATCTGGAGTACCAATATCAGCTGATACCCAACTATTCTATCAGTTATAACCACTTACTCCTTACAACGAGATAGTTTTTTTTGAATTATTCATTTATATCTTGTCCTATTCTCCATCTATTCCACTACCCAAATAATCCTTTTTAATTCTACAGTTTTCATGTTCTATTTTTTATTTTTTGGTGGATGTATATTTCTCATGATGATCATATATACATTAGTTGATGAACATGTGCCTATGTATATATATTGAAAATGGAACATAATAGTTGGAGAAGACGGAAAATTAACCATCATCTGTCAGCTCTTTTTGCCAATAAAGCAACTGCTCTTTCTATGTATGTCTAGGAGCACGGGAAGCATTTACACTTTGAGATCTTTTCCAATCTCATAGTCAATCTAACCAAAACTGGGGAAACCATTGTAGTCTAAAGGCTTATATAACAAAAAATCTGAAAGCTTCGTATGACCATATAAATTTATTTGTAACATTTATTTCTCCCTGTTTCAATGAGATTAAGAAAGATAAAAAGTAAAGAGCAAGAGCAAGAGCAAAAAGATAAAATCAATTTAAAAATTACCACATCAACATTTGGATAAAGCTAAAAATAATGTCGGATTCTGTAGAAGATGAACGCAAGACAAACACATGGAATACCAAATAACAAAAACAGGTGAAAAGACATTCTAAGGGTGCGTTTGGTTGCGCGATTGCGCTGCGATTGCGATTACAGGAAGCTGCGTTTGCAATCGTGCAACCAAACAGTTTTGTAATCGCAGTTTTAAACCCAGCGATTGCAGGCAAATAGTGTCCAAAAACTGCGATTTCAAAAAGCTGAGAAAGTGAGCTTCATGCAGAATCAGGTTTGCAATCGCAGATTCCTGCAGAATCAGTGTTGCAATCGCGCAACCAAACGCACCCTAAATCTTGCAAGACAGAAACATTGATCAATCTAAAAACACACTAAAATTTAAGAACACACTAAAATTTAATAAAATACAAAGATCAAAACCCACCTCAAACATTATCATATGATTCAAAACCCATCTCAAACTTATTGCAGTTTTTCTTTCTTTCAATATGGTGGAAGCAGAACAAAAAAAGGGACAAAAAGAGAAAGGAATCATAGGAAATCGAATTTCATCAATTCCATAAAAAATAACAAAAGTAGTAACCCAACTAAACAAAAGCCACCACCAAACTAAACATGGAAATCTTTAATAAAAAAATTAAACTGAAATACATACAATCTATGTTTTTAGGTTTCCCAAAAAAAATAAAAGAAAAAAAAACTAACGAATGATCGACATTAAATAACATTCTAGACAGATGGAAGGGATGGAACTTCACCTGAATTGGAGAGGTGGAGAAGCGGAATTGAGGTTCCTCCTCGCGGCTGTGGTCGCATAAGATCCCCCACCGGCGAAGCGAAGCGGCGATCATGGTCATCGGTGGTCCGATGAATCTTGATGCAGTAGATGAATGTCTGGTTATCCCACTTGTGGTCCGACATATAAAATTTGTATAACAATTTCGATTCTCGGCATGGAGGGGTTGTCGACCAATGCCATTGGAGGTGAATTGAGAGAGAGAGAGAGGGGGAGGAGGAGGGTTGAAATATCAATCAAAAGAAGAGATGTTTTAGATGAAGAGAAACGTAACAGAACTACAACAGAAGATGAAGCGGTTTGGGAGACAAAAAGATGTGAGGAGGGTAAATGAAAGAGTAAAACTGTCAAAAGGACATGGATGGATTTTGAGAAATTCAAAAGGGTAAAACTGTCAATAGAAAGTTTTTTTTGGGATTGGTGTTTTAAAAAATAGTGTATATATATATATATATATATATATATATATATATATATATATATATATATATATATATAGGGAACTGATTAGGTGCGGCGAACGGCGGGTGCGGCAGCGATCACGGGCCATCGATCACGGGTCCATTGCATCGGACGGTCGGGTGCGATTTACGTCGACCGTTGGATGCGATGGACCCGCGATCGAACGGCCCACGTCGCGGCCGCACCTGCCGTTCGCCACACCTAATCGCGAGCGTATATATATATATATGAGCGCGATGAGGTGTGGCGGCCGCACGGTGCGGCAGCCGTCCGATCGCAGGTCCATCGCATCCAACGGTCGACGTGAATCGCACCCGACCGTCCGATGCGATTGACCCATGATCGACGCCGCACCGTGCGGCCGCAGCACCGCATCGACTCCATATATATATATATATATATATATATATATATATATATATATATATATATATATATATATATATATATATATATATATAGTTAGGTGCGGCGGCCGCATCGTGCGGCGTCGACCACGGGCCGTCGATCACGGGTCCATCGCATCGGACGGTCGGGTGCGATTCACGTCGACCGTTGGATGCGATGGACCCGCGATCGGACGGCTGCCGCACGGTGCGGCCGCCGCACCTCATCGCGGTCGTATATATATATATATATATATATATATATATATATATATATATATATATATATATATATATATATATAGTCGAATGATAGGGTGCGGCCGTGCGGTCGTGCGGCCGCGATCGCGGGTCGTCCGATCGCGGGTCCATCGCATCCGACCGTCGGATGCGATGGACCCGTGATTGACGGCCCGTGATCGCCGCCGCACGGCCGCACAGTATCATTTCCCTATATATATATATATATATATATATATATATATATATATATATAATATATTGTTATATATATTGTTATGTAAAACAAAATTAAACATATTTCTCAGTGGCCAACAGAGAGGTGGACCATCATGATTCAAAAGTTAAAGTTGGTGATAACAGAAAAGCGAGAGGAAATGATGAACCCCTTGGCATGATATATGTATGATAGACCCTCTGCAGACCAAACAAGAAAAGTTTGTATCACCTTTTGAATTTTGAATGGACCTTTCAAAATGTTGTTGGGACGAACGGAAACTTTTGGTGTGAGCTTCTGTAATCAAGCTGTTATATAAATAAAGATTTCATTATCAAACAAAATTTGTGCATTGGCATTATGAGGATGGTGGTGGCGGTATACGATTTTGTTTTCACATTTAAAAACGTATGAAAATATCATTTTTTGAATGCCTTCCTGAGTTTCCAGTGTCCCACGCCACAATCCCAATTTTGGTCTTAAAGTTGAATTTTAAAATGAGATTCCTTATTCATTTTTTTAATAATTACAACTCATATAATTTTAGCTTTTAGAAATTTATTTTAAATTAAAATAATCCCAAAAAAAATAGAATCAATGAAGTAATAAATAAACAAAGAAATAGATTAAGTTTTAAAGAATATATAGAAATGAAAATAACATAAAAATGAATCCCAATAACATAAAATATGAAATATTGTTATTGGAATTTTGAGGTCTTTGGCTTTAGACAATTGTCTTGATTGTCTATTAGTGACATAACTACATTGGTCTAATTTTTTGAGAACAAAGATTGCGTTCGTTGACACAAATGGAGAAGACTCTCCTAGTCTATACTTCCAAACTTTTGATTTTGGATTACCAGTAATATATACAAAAGAATGCTAATATTGATTAAAGAAAATACCTATTTTTAGCATGCATCCATTCAAAAAGGCATATAATTCATATATATACCTTTAAAATGAACATCCATTCTATTAACAGATGTTATTACAATAACGTCCTATTGCATTTAATAAGGGGACTGGTATAACTCATCACGTGATGTCACAGTGTATAACAATTACTTCAATATTAGCCTTACATTATTTTATATATACAATAATTATCATTGGATACTTTCCAAAAATTTAATCAATGTTAATTTCTATATGTGGTAATCCGTGACGAGTCCCACAAAAAACCCCTCTTCATCATATAGGAGACCCGAGAGGGCATACAAATACATTCAACATATTTGTTGTTTCTGATACAATCATTTATGCAGTATTAACTGATATAAAAATTTCAATAGAATATTACTCAATTGGACGAGTATATACGCGATGGGAAAAATAATTGTATGTGACGTATGTACACCTTCAAATTTTTTAAAATGTGCTGAATCTGCAAATTGCCAAAAAAAAGAAGAAGAAAAGGGATGTTCATATCTATGAAATATTCATAAATCCAGAGATCTAATAAAAATGGAACTGTTTTGTAGGCTATGATCCATAAAATAAACCGTCTGAAGAAAATGACAGGAACTGATTAAAATAACATACACAAGGTTTAGGAAATGGGTCATGTGGGGAAGGACTCATTGAAATAAAATACACAAGGTTTAGAATAGACTTTTTGGAAGGGGTGGTCATCAACTCAGCCAAGTTGGGAAGAAATTTATGTTTGGTGGTCCTTGGAATCAATAAGAATTCATCAAAACGAAGACCAAAGAACAGTAGAAGTTCAAGAGGATGGAGTATATACAATTGGGTCTTTAAATTTTCAGACATGTTGGTGTGAATTGAAAAGATTGATAACATCCATCACATTGAAAACTATGGGTCATGGAAGAAAAATTTATTGGACATTAATTCAATTTAATTTTGAAAGCACTGAACATTTTTATTTTTATTTTAAGAGGAAAAAGCTACAGTTCAGAATATCCATTCCTAATTAAGAAATGATAGTAATAACAAAAAAATTGATCCAAATTTTAACCTCAACCGATAAGAAATGATAACTAAACTTCCAAACTTTTAACATGTCCTCTAATCATTGACTTATTAAAATATATTTGATTAACAAATTTTGGTTCACATTATTAGAAACCCTAACAAGTATATTTATGTGAAAGAAGTTATAGCAATGGTACCTCTACCAACCTGTCAAAAGGTGGTTTGATACTATGTGGAGGTTTGATATTCTCCTCATCAATGAGATAGATGTACAAAATAAATAGATTTGTTCTAATTACTAATGAATGGGGTGTTTTTACCATCTTACCGAGACGGCGAATAGATGATAACATTATTTATATAATTAGTCATCAAATTATTAGAGGGGTTCACCTCACATGAAAAAAATAAATAAAAACTTGTACATTCAAGTTGCTCACGACTTTTCTTGTTTATATAAATGAATACTCTTACATGCAGTTTGTGTAAACAATCCTGCTAAAAGTCTATGTATTTAAACATGAAACAAGAAACACGTGATATACATTTTTATTTTATTTTATTTTTTTCTTCACAAACAATTTTGTTACATGTCATCCCCTCAATAAGTGTAGTCGGGTCGGAGGTTCACCTCCAAGTGAAGATCCGGGTCGTTGTGCTTGAGATTTTACACCAAGAGCCTAGGGGACGCTGGTGTGGTGCCAGCCAAAGAGATTCTGACACTTAAGTCAGTGGAGTGAATGAACAAAGGAGATGAAGATGAAAAAGATGATTCTAGAACCAAAAGGCTATGATGTTTTTTGAGTGCTTACTTGTCAATGTCCCTTCTCTCTCCTTCCCCCGCTCTTTTAGCTGAGTGAGTGGTCACGTCATTTTCCGCTCAGACGTCTCTTTGCCTCGGCCGAAATCTTCTGATATGAAAGATTCCGTGGGATTCGAGACTGATGGTTTGTTATGATATCGTGGCCAAGTGTCACCCTATTGTTGGCCTTAAATGTAACTGCAAGGAACAGTGGTAGGCGGCTTGTCAGGGTCAGGGTACGTCTCTGCCAATTCGGCGGAGTAGAGCAGCCCTGGCCTCGTCTTGCAGTGTTAGTGGTCCCTCTCCTCCTATGGTTAAGATGGTTAGTCTTGGGGACACTCCAATGATTGTATTGGGTACAAGTGGCTAGTCTAGTCGACTGACCTTGATCGTTCTTGAGACAGTGTTGGTCTAGTTGCCGAGTCATCCTACTCCGACGGGAAGGCGCTCCCCGAGCAAGCCTCCTCGGGTAGATTTCCTCGAGTGGGACCCCTCAACAAGAGAACTCGTCTGTTCTCTTTGAGTGATCCGTGTTCGGTCACATTCTGGATTGAGTCGCGCTGCGCATTTACTTTAGGACACGTGGTGCCCCTAGGAAGAACGCGAGATTTTCCCTCTACACGTCATATTGAACATATCTATAATGCATGTTTGATATATTTTTTTTGAGCGAAGATAGACCTATTTATAACCATATAAACGAGATGTTCAATGTTTGATATAACCATAGACCAATTGATATATCCAATGTTTTTTTTGTTTCAAGCAAAGATAGAACAATTTATAACCATCCATAATATATGTTTGATATTGCATTACATTCATTTACATTGGATAATTACATAGCAGGATGAAAATGAGGTTCCTCATCATCTGCCACAAGATGTTCAACCACTGCATCCATTGTAGGCCTTCTGTTGCTATCCTCCTCCACACACAACAACGCTATCACCACCACCATCTCCGCTTGCTTCATGTTCAACTCTCCTTTCATAATCCTCATGTCCACCAATTCCCCAACCCACGATTCATCCTCACTCGCAATCTTATCCTTCACCAACCTCACTAGCATTCTCATATCCATCTCCCAATCCAGAACCCTCTTCCCTTTCAGTATCTCCAGAAGAACAACTCCAAAGCTATAAACATCGACCTTCCCAGTGATTGGAAGGTTCATCGCCCACTCCGGAGCCATGTATCCCTTCGTCCCTCGTATCTTCGAAAGACCTGAAGCAGGGGCTCCTCTCTGCGACAGCTTCGCCAGTCCAAAATCCGCAATCTTGGGTTCGCAATCGTGGTCAAGTAGTATGTTTTCAGGCTTGACGTCACAGTGAATGACCCACTCAAGGCACTCATGGTGGAGATACATGAGCCCTTTCGCCACCCCAATCACAATTTTGAACCTCTGCTTCCATCCGAGCAGGGCATCCCCTGTTCCCGACCAGTTGAACAACAGCTTGTCTAATGATCCCTTCTCCAGATGCTCATAGACCAAGAGGCGATGCTTGTCTTCGGAGCAGAACCCATACATCCTCACTAGGTTCATGTGGTTGATCTTACCAATGGTGCTCACCTCCGCCCAAAACTCATCTTCTCCTTGAGTCACATCTATCAATCTCTTCACAGCGACGACCCTCTTATCATTCAAAATTCCCTTATAAACCGCCCCACTCCCTCCCCTGCCAAGCTCTTCCTTGAAGTTCCTGGTCGCCTTCTTCAGTTCACCATAAGTGAACCTCCGAAATTGACTTGTTATCATCTGGTACCCCTCTTCGACCTCATTCGGAACATCTCGTTTACGGAAAAGAAACCACCAACCGGACGCGATGAAGAGGAACTCGATCGCGCCAACCGCCAAAACAAAGCCATAGAAGTACACCCAAATCGCCTTTCGACCGTTCGTCATGTACAAAGAACCCGCTGTGGATGTATCACCTTCAGTTGCGTTACAAGTTAGTCCAGAGACCTGAAAAGTTGAAAACTTTGAGGATTTCACAGTTCTCGGGATCCTAAAGTAAAAACTTCCAGGGAAATTCGGAGAAGTATAGCCATTAAACAAAGCACCTTTTGGGTAACAATCCCCTCTGCCCAATAATTTGTACCCAAATCCCTGACACCCGCTATCGTTCAAGCAAATGTTCTTGCAAGTTTCAAATGTTACGTTTGTTCTGTAATCATTATCGAACCCGTAAAAATCAGTGTGGGGTACCTCTACGAACCTATCCTTGTCAACCGAATAGTTAAATCTGTCGAACCCAAGTTTGCATCCCCTGTTCCAGTCGCGTTCGTCGCTGATCTTGTAAAACGGAGGGCACGAACACTTCGGCGCGGGGTCATAGACGCAGACACCGTTCCTCCCGCACGCGCCATGCACGTTGCAGAGCTGTGAGAGGGCCTCCCAAGTGATCTTCCACGACCCATTGGACTCGTTCAAGCTGTACAGCCTGAGATTCCCATCGTAGTCCACCGTCAGCCTCCGTTTGATCCCCGGGCCGGCGTCTGAAGCGTTGAATTGCAAGCGATCACTGGACGAGAACCGGCCATTGTCGTCGAGGACGGCGCGACGGGTGCTGTTGTATATGGTCCGCCCGTTCTGCCACACGTTGAGGTCTTGGTTGGGCCAATAGATGCTGGAGATTTCGGGGCCGTCGTATAACAGTCTCAACACGTTGTCGCTGTCGAAGTAGAGGCTGTAGTAGCCCGACGAGAGGGCTCGATTGGCGATGGAGGAGACGAGTTTTGATTGTTTGGTGATGGGTTGGGAAGGAAGGATTGTGTCGGTGGGAGAGTCGAAGCTTTGCCATAAAACCCTGCCGATTGAGTTTGTGATGACGAGGTTCCCGCTGTTTAGGAGCTCTGCTTTGGACGCGTCGGTTGAGCTTGTGTTGGTGGCCCATACGACTGCGCCGTCCACGTCCGTCAAGACCATGGTTCCGTCGTTGCGGAACGTGATCCTTGATCCTCGGCCGTTGATGGGGTGGTCGCGGTTGGCGGTCCAGGCGATGGTTTTGTTGGCGGAGTGGGTGAACCATATGGAGAAGGAGAAGGCGTTGTCGCCGAGTTGGTAGAAGCCGCAGGAGAAGGAACCGGAGGGGGAGGTGAGGATGTCTTGTTCATGTTCGACGGAGAGGGAGGAACCTCTGTTGAGGGTGGTTTTTGAATGGGGGGTTGAAGAAGGGGAGGCTTTTGGGAAGGATGAGATGGTGATGGTGATGAAGAGAGTGGCAATGAAGAAGAAAGAGGAGTTTGTTGTCATTGTTTTTTGAGTTGGATGGATTTGATTGATTGGTTTTTATGGAGATGCTAACGGCTGTCTCCCAAGCCCCATCATGTATCAAAAAAAAAAAAGGTTTCAATTGGTGTGTTTTCAAAGGGTCTACTTGAACAAAAAATTAATATTTGAAGTTTGAACGTCATGTGAGTGATGATTTTTAATGAGCCCTTTTGGCGAGTTGTGATTTTAATTGGTCAACAGTCAACTTCCATTTATGCATGTGATGACTGATGAAGAAGGCTTTATATAATTATATGACATTTCATGTTCGCTATAAATTGATGGACATTATCAATATTGCCTTTATGGCTTAAGCTTCTTCATGGATGGCTTGAGCTGTGTTCCGTGTTCGTGTGTAGCATGGCCCCCTTTGGTTTAAATGTAGTTCGTGGATACATTCAGCTTTGTTATTCCATCTCGTCTACCGTTCAGAAATGATCTATTGGCTGTCTATATATTACAATAATGTAATATAGATTGCGCTATTGCAGTTATGAAAATTTTAAATTTTTTTATTTTATTTTTTTAAAATTATACTTGTCTATCTCAGGGTATACTTTCACTTTTATAACAATATATACTACAATGACATAGTGTAAATCTTTAAAAAAATATGATAAAGTGCAGATGGGGTTGCACATAAGGTTGGACATGTCATTTTCATAATATGCAATTATTTCTATGTGCAACAGGACCCTTTTTTAACGAGTACTAAGTATGGCTTGGGTTATTCATGTCATGTTAAGTCTCAACTACTCAATAGTCGTTATTTCAAAATCAGAAACTACAACATAATTAGAAATTACAATGGTACTCACAATGTTCAATTATATAAAGTCTTCAACTATATTGCACCACTCATTCCTCAATGTATCTATATCATGTTCTGTGTAGGTGGCTATTCTTTCAAACTGCATGTATAACATAATTATGATATTGGCCAATGAATTTAAATATATCAACCCAAACAAATATTAGAGATCTTATCTTACATTTGAAGAATGTGAATTTTTGATTTTTCGATGATATCTTTCATGTACTTCATTACAAAATAATCGTGATCACATGTCATGTATATTGCACATCTATTGTTTTCTTTCCATAAACAGTGATCAAATGTCATATTGTAATCGTTTATATACAATTTAAAAATAATTCATTCGATCAATGAATTATGTAAACCGTGATCGTTATGCTTCTTCGATGATAACAAATAACCATAATTTTTTAATCACGCTTTGAATATCATCATGATATCGTAGATTGTACAAACCGTAATAAAATGATAATTATTTGATCACGGTATACTAAAATCATGATAATATAGTAGATTCAATCATAATTTTTTTCGCAACCGTGAGCAAAGGTTAATTTCAAAAAAATTATCACAATTTTTGAGCAGTCAATGATCACGGTTTAGAATAATCTGTAATCTTAGGTATCATTATCACGTTTGACATGAACCGTGATCTTTTTGTGCCGTGGGCTATTACAGTTATTGTAATAGTGTCACAGTCAGTTTCACTTGGGAATGGTTACTAGGCATTGTGACTCTTTGCTTGTGTTGACTAAGATCATCATATTTCTAGTATGATCAACTTTGTTTTCAATTGGTTCTTCATTATATCTTTCAAGGTATGATTGGCCTTTAGCCTCCTGAACATCGAGGGATTGTGTTGAACAATACCTTCGACTTGGATCTCTCATCTTTCTTTGACTATGTTTTTCTAGCATCACAAATTTCAAAACCTAGCTAACAGAATAATTAGAGACTCATAGTATTAAATGATGTGAAGATGGAGTTATATAGTAATCTGGATAATCTAAAAGTGCATCATATCTCTTCTACCTTATTTATAGTGGTTGTAACCATTCTTTTAATAAGAAATTTTCTCCTTTGATTTACACTGGTTTGATGAGAACAATAACAAATTTATTTATTTTGTACATCTCTATCTCTTTGATTAGGTGAATATCAAACCTCCACATGGATTGATGAAGGCATTGAATGAGATCATGCATGCATCCATAACTGCTTTCACGTAAGTGTACTTATTAGGGGGTTCTAATAATGTGAGCCAAAATTTGTTAATTATATATATTTTAAGTCAAATGACAAAATGACATGTATGTTAGGGCTTGAAAAGTTTAGTTATCATATCTTACTGGTTGGGGTTAAAATTTGGATCAAAATTTTTGTTATTAAACCTTTTGCACTTTACTAGGCATGAATATATAGGTCTTTTTTCTCTTGCAATAAAAATAAAAAAGCTCAGTGCTTTTGAAATTGAATTAATGTCTCTCCAATAATTTGTTCTTCCTTGAGCCATAGTTTTCAATAATATAATTTGTTCTTCCTTGAGCCATAGTTTTCAATAATGTGATGGATGCTATCAATCTTTTCACACCAGCTGCATGGCTGAAATTTTAAATACCAATTGTCTGTTCTCTATCCTCTTGAACTGTCGCTGTTCCTTGGTCTTTTAATTTGACGAATTCTTATTGGCTTCAAACATAAATTTATGCCCGATTTGATTGAGAGTTGATGACCACCCCTCCCAAAAAGTATATTTTAAACCTTGTATTTTTTTTTATTTCTTCCCACCACACTACCCATTTTCCTATATATATATAATAGGACAATAGGTTAGTTACTGGGATCTTCTTCAAAAGGTTTATTTTATCTGGATCTTCGCGTGCAAAACAATTCCAATTTATTAGACCTCTGCAAATATGAAGTTTCATATCAAGAACATCCCATATATATTTTGACATTTTCAAAGAGAAACGTGGGAGGCAGTTTTATAGTCCCAACACATTTTAAAAAATTTGAAGTTTGTATACGTCACAAACAATCATTGTTTCCAACTAAGTATATATACTCATCTAACTAAGTAATATCATATTCTACTAAAAAAAATTATATATTTAGTGAATGCTACAAATATGACTATATTAGAAATCAACAATTAGGTTGTATGTCTTTAATTTTGTGATGCCCTCTCAAGTCTTCTGTGAGATTGGGAATTAGGTCCAATATTTATTAAACATTTCAATTGTTTAACACATTTTGCACTGTTTGATCTAAATACATTAAAATTGATATATTAAAAGCAATTATATTTAAGATACTATGTAATTAAAGCTTTTAAATCAATTTAACATTTAATTAGATTACAATTTTTTTCATTTTTAAAAACTTCTCTATTCCTTCCCCCCTTCTTCTTCTCCTCCTCCCAGACCCTTCTCCTCTTCTTACTTTTCTCCACCTCCATTAACCCCTCACAACAATTCAAGCAAGCAAGCAAATCACCATGTCACTGAATTTGAGTCTCTCAACATAATCATCCAACAGCCACTCCATCAAAGTGTCATTTATTTAGATCAACGAGGGAGACAAGTGATGCTCAAAAATCACTTGCTGACATGGCAGATGTCGTGGGCCTTAGACCAAATGAAATAATGAAGTTTCTATGACTTGCTTGCTTGAGTCATCATGTATTATATATTGTGAAGCCTGATGATGTGCGAGATGATTGTTGGCGCTACACAGGGTCGGACGGGGTCACTGGCTATGTCTGCCTCTCCCTTGCAATTGCAGGTTGAACCATACCTAGCTTGCATCCCCACTGGCAATGGCAATCAATATATAATGAGAATTGGACATATATTGAATAAATGCAAGAATATAATATGATGATGATGAAGAAACTTGGGACCGAGGAGACGCGATCAAGATCGTAGATGAAAGTGAGGGACATACATTTTATCTAGAGACTAATAAGAAAAAGGCGTTCATGACTTTTATCAAGGAAACGATTTCTTTGGTGAAAGTCTTTCAATGAAACTTATTCTTTTAGTTGATGTCTTTGCAGCTTCCATGGAGTTCATGTAGTCATCAAAGATAAGAATAGGAAAAAGGGCCCGCCATGCAGTGTGAATGCCAGAGGGAAGTATGTGTTCTTTGAAGAGATTGATTTTCATGGTCATCAGGAAGGGAGCTATAAACCTTACTTGACATTTGATTTATCTGAGTTTCTTTTGTTCTTGTTGTTGTTGTATCTTATTTTCTTGTTTTCTATATATAAAATTTTCTATCTTGAATAAATTGATTATCTATTTTCTCTTAGACTTAAGGGTGTCAAAACTGATTTTATGCAAATGTTGGAATTTAAAATTGATTATGCAGGAAACTACCCTTACAGCTTTTGAAAAACGCATCTCTTGATTATTATTTGTCTGAAACTTGTCTGCAGGAAGCTACAAAGTTTTTCTGTTTGATTGCACGATTATAAAATGTAGCTTCCTATAAATGCAGAAGATGTCCAATCGTGCAATCAAACCCACCCTTAATGTATATGAAATTTTTAATCCATAATCCAATGCAGTATGCAGTTGAGGTGGACTTCACTAGACTTTCCCCAAGCAAAATTATTTCCTGGGTAATAATATTCATCAGACATTTACCAGGAAAGAATTTCGTCCATAATTCTATTCTAAATGGATTTCTTTAGCCACGAAATTGTTGTAGACAATTAGTTTTTGCAACGAAATATTTTGTTGGTAAATATATTTACCAACGAAAAACATACTTTTTCCAAGGACAATTTGCCTCGGTAAAAAATCTTATCTAGTGATAAACTTGGGATGAATGAAGAACATAATTTTTCATGTACTCAAAGAACATGCATTGATTTGAATAAAATTCCAAATGATAAAAACATCAGCATGGAAGTTGGAATGACATTTTAATCTTTATTTTTATTGAACAATCCTTTCTTAGCGAGTGAGAGGCATTTGTTTTTTTTATAAAATGTACGCACATGACCATGGATTTTCAATTCGTCAAGGCAGATTCATCAAAAAGGATGGGCGGACAATAAGTGATTTTTTTTCATTGGAAGTCAACCTTTGAAGATGATTGGTTCTTCTAAGATACAAAACACGATAGAGTTTCCATAAAATATGTCCACTTACATTTTTTTTAAATCAAACCATTGCTCTGATACTCAATTTTATACTTGCGCTTTATCACCTTATATTAAAATAATTAACTATTCATTTTAGTTCTTACATGTTTTTTAGACTTAAGACGCATAACTAGAATCAAGACTTAAAAAAAAATTGTATAACACTTAAAACGTCAAATTCACGTCAAATTTTAAATTTTACTTATTTATTTAAGAACTAGACCCATCAAAAACCCACCAATTGAAACCCTTATCTTTTTTTTTTATAGGAAAATGATTCTCAGGCCCCATCTGGTATGCCCCCCCCCCCCATAAGCCCCATGAGGTGGCACATGTGATAATACCTATTATACCCTCAGAGCTATTATAGGTAACTAACCTCTATCATTATGGGGCAATTATTTTTTCTTTTTTTGACCTGAATTCTTTTTGTCCTTTTTTTATTTTGACATATCACAATCAATTAATAATTGACAATTGAATGCAGTCATCAATATTTTTGATAAATTTTCAATTTTTTTAACTAACATTGCCATGAAGATCGGAAGTTTGAAGATCTCTTTTAATACATTCTCTGTTTTGATGTGTGAAGATTTTTCACACAAAAGCATAATTGAACAATTTTGGATATTGTAACAATGTGTGGCGACTCAGATTAGATATTTGTATTTGTTTGTTTTTGCAATTTTTTTACAATTTATTTTTGGAATCTAATGTTTGTTGTTAATTATCATAGTATTTGATTTGCATATTCAGAATATGAGATTCTATTTTAATCTTTTTAATTCCTGTGATATTAAAGGCGGTTCAAAAAATGATTCGATTGATGTAGTTGAACAACAATGTGCAGATGTGATTGCTCCATGTGTTGGAATGACATTTAATTCAAAAGATGATGTTCTTCCCCCTTTTCTCTTTCGGTTTCTCTATTTTCTTTGGTCCTATACAAAGAAAATATACACAATGAAATCAGTTACAATATTTAACATTCAATTCTATGTCATATACAAAGAAATATACTTTTTTTTTTCTTGTCAGATATCAATTGTAATCCTCATATGAGGCTCCGTTTAGAAAAATGTCTCAGGACCGGAAGCGGAGTGTAATGCGAGAATTTATTTTTTGAGGCGTCGGGGAGGCGAAAAAATTGGCTTGAAGCGTCGGATGAAGGAATCAAACGCGGAAACTCATTTTTCCGTTTGATTGGGCGTCGACGTCCGCCACCACCAACGCGGATGGGACGCGGATCCAAACAGAGTCTGAGAAATAATTGACCTAGTGTGTCCATTTGTATTTTAAGATTGAGTGGATACTTGAGAACAGAGATAATTTTCCATCTAGATTTATGTAAAATTTTAGTAAGGAGAAGAAAGGTGATATAGAATGTTATCAATAATGATTCCAATCTCACCGTCAATGATGTTAAAGTGACTTATGACACAAGCTACATATACATCTAAGCGACCCCATGCTTTTTTTAAAATTTTTTATGAAAAATAATATTTTAAATAAAATACCTTATATAAAATTGATTTATGAAAAGCAAGATTTTTTTCATTTTTTAAAAAATCAACTTTTTTACATTAAAAATTAAAAATAATTTTTAATTAAATCAATTTTTTATAATGTGTTTTTGACAACACTTTTTAGCTTTTACCCATTAAAGGGGAGGTCGTGGGGTTAAACCCGTCTTTACCCCCCATTCAATGCCAAATGCCAATAATATATTTAATGATTCTTAGGGCTCCATGAGAGAATGCATCCCCAACCCTCCTCATACTCTGTACTAGAGAGAAAAAGTTTCTTTTTTCATTCATTCCTTTATTATTAAGTGGGATTTCCAATCATTCTGTCTATCTTTTCTTTACTCAAAACAAAATGACAAAAATACTAAAAATAATCAAATTTTTAATTTTTTTTTTATTTAGACAAACTCAAAATATTGCACAAAAAATATATTTAATATCGTGAAGCAAATATTTAAAGAAACATTTTGGCTCGTGTGTAGGGAGCTAAAATCAGTTTCTTTATTTTAATGAAACATTTGGGGGAGTGGGTTGGGGAGAAGTTTTTTTAAAAAATTTCTAAAATTTGAGGAAGAAAAGAGTTTAGGGAGTGGGTTGGAGATGCTCGTGATCCACAACATGCTCAAATCTACAATAAAGTAATCAAAATACAGTAATTATGTTCAAGGCCTACCAAAACAAAATTAAGTTCAAGGCCTACCAAAAAAATTTAAATTATGTTCAAGGCCTAACGAAACAAAATTAAATTTCACTGATACTCAACAAAGTCATCAAAATACAATAATTATATATGTTCAAATCTAACACCACCTGTCCCTTTTTTTTTTGGTTCCCCTGACACCACCTGCAAGCCCAAATCCTATACACACTTCCCCGAATTGAGACCTCACATTTCACCATCAGAAACACCCCCCCCCCCCCCCGTTTCCCTTTTTTTGCCTTCTCAAGATTAATGTACTATAATCAAATATTTTATTAACAATGTCTAGTATAATTACATTATATGCAAGCACCAATCTAAAACAAATCCTACTTCTAATGAGTTTGATTGGCATTCCTCCCCAGTTCCAAAAAAAAAAAAAATCACACTTCCCCTACAAGGCCACCATGTATGCTCATAAAAACTCTTAAAAAATCTCATTTTATCAAAATACCCATGATGAATGACTGTTTCTAATAATATCTTTCAAAATGGTTTAAACCGTGTATCAATAATGTCCTTTTAAAATGTATTACTATAAAACTTTAAATTTTTATATTATGTAAGTATACCATTAAGAAGGACATTCATGTACAAGTTAAGCTATTTAGAGGAATATTGTTAAAAATAAATTTCAAAGGGACATTTTAACAATATATATGAAATTTTTTTAAATTTTTTTTAACAGTATATATACAAAAATCTCTAAATTTTACACAAATGTTGCTACCCAATAACTATGGTAACCCTTCATCTATGACCGCACCATAGCTACCCCTTGACCCTCCTCACATCTCTCTATCCTCTACTGCATATAAACAAGCCTCTGAAGATTCGATGACAGATAAAATCACATATATTAGTGTGTGTGTGTGTGTTTTTTGGTCGTCCTTGTCCCATCAACAAAATGTTTCTTGTAACCATATATGGATCCTCTCTTAATTGTTGGCGTGAATTGACAGGTGATTGGCTTTGGGTTGGATAGGATTAGATTGGGTTAAATTAAGATTTACTGATATGGATCGATATTAGAGATGATTTTAAAATGACATTTAATTAAGGAAAAAATCCCATTATACGGCCGATATAATTAAAGTGAGTGGCAGGATTTGGTTTGTTTAGCTGATGCAAGCAAGATATAATTGGTTCCCATGCCTAATATTTCATGTTTCATTGTGGGCACCAATGTTGCGGAAACGACGAACTTTGATATGATCTATATTGCAATAGATTCAACAGGGCTTAAAAATAATGAAAGAGTTGATGGATGAGAAAAGTACAATATTAAAAGACAAGATTTTACGTGCTTCTCTCAACTTGAGGTACATCCACTGCACGGACTCCTTGCACAAGCACAAATCCACTCAAGAACAAGGCAAACAAGGGATTACAAAATGCAGTAGTCTCTCAATCTCTCTCTCTCACAAGACCTCTTTTTTCTCTTTTTCAAAAAGTTTTTAGTAATCTTTTTGTGTTTATTTTTGTGCTTCACATCCCTCCTTGGAGAAAAAATAACAAATAGAAAATCTCAACTTAACAAAAATTCTTAAAAAATCTTAACCAACATCCAAGGGTGTGTGGGTTCGATCATGGGTTCCGAAAATTCATATTCAAACTATCAATATAATATTCCATGTGCGTGTCATGAAATAATGGCTTCGTCAACATCCATATTCAAGTCAATGGCTTTTTTTATTGGTATTCAAGTCAATGTTAATTACTTGTTTGACGTGGATATTGCATTCATCATGCCTTTCATTTCTTCCACAGTATGAATGAAATCTCAGAAAATCAACAGCGTGTAAACTTCTATTGATGCCCATTATGTGTAGGAATGGTGTGTAGGAATGGTGGTTTGTTTGGGTCCATATATGTTTTCAAAATGAGTCGTGCCATGTCGGCATACTCGTTGCATTTGACTTAAATTATGATATGAAAAGTATATACGTCATGTACATACATCATACATGCATACATACATAATATATAAATGTTATCTACGTTATAATTTAATTCCATGCAGCCTCTCTGATGCAGCACGATCATGGATCATTCAATTAATGTTGAGGACCACCATATGGAGGATTCTGGATGATTTGTATTTTTAGTATTTTAGTTTTATTTGTTAGGATTTATTTTTATTTGTTTTAGTTACTATATTTAGATTTGAATTTTAAATCATTATTTGAATTCAAATTTGAATTTTAGTTAGGATTGGATAAAGATTTGTTAGATTTGTTTGTTAGTTTACAGATTTAGATAATTAGTTGAGATCCTAGTTTGTTAGGATTCTCTTATATAAATAATAATGTAAACCAATTGACAATTCAGAGATTAATGATTATTTGAAGTTTATTTATTTTATCTATTGTATTTTGTTAGGAGTACTAACATTTACATAGAAATATCAAATTTCTGGCATTTCTTAGGAAATCAACAGATATTTGAAGCCCAACATCCCTGGTATCATTCTATTGAAGAATCAACAGCCTTGTTGGAGCCTGCAGATCTCGCATTCCTGAAAGTCGATCGAGTCAGCAGAAGAGCGTGACCCCTCACGCTGCATCAGTTGGTATCAGAGCAAAGTTACGACTACCACCGCAAACCGCTGCTACCGTCGAGCGCCGCCGTCGTCGAGAGCCACTGCCTCTGTGCCCCGCCGCCGCCGAACAGTCGTCGTCACTGCTGCTATCCGGCATAGCCACCTCTTCTGTCGAGAGTCACCGCATGCCGCTGTCGTTGCCGTTGCCGAGCCACTGCCATTGGTGAATTCATATCTCATTTATCTATCCCTTCCCTATATTTTATCCAAAAAAAAAAAAAAAATCACTCCATCCCATACAACCCCAGATCCCACCGGAGCCCATCTCCTCTTCATTTCATAAAAAAAATTACATTTAACCCCTCATACTCAAGTCTTCCTTCCAAAACACCTATCCTCACAAATATTTCTTTTCATTCCAATCCAATATAGAAAAAAAAATCCATGACCACCGAAGATCGAAATAATGCAAAAGTCGATTTGCTGAATGACCTTAAAGCCATCAAATCAAAATTCAGTGGAACACGTCATCAGCTACTCGGACTTCATCACCAAATCGTTCAACCAAATTCAAACTCGAGGACGAGTTTTTCTGAAGAGGGAGAGAATGATGCAGCACACTACAACAAATGTGGGTATTAGCTGCGAAATGTATCGTAGCGAAAAGGTTATATTTCGCAGCAAATAGTCTTCCTCGACGAAATCATTTCGTAGCTATTTTCGTAGTAACTGCCTCGTCTGGGAAGACTTTTTGCTGCGATTTAAAAATTTCGCAGCAATAGGTGGTCTAGTGCTACGAAAATTTCTTTGTCGCAAAATATACTTTTTCGCAGCAAATACTCACCTTTTGCAACGCATAAAACTTCGCAGCAGAAGGTTACCTATTGCGACGAAATAATTTTCGCAGTCAAAAGGTACATTTTACTACGAATTTAATTTCGTAGTAAAATATAATCTTTTGCGACGAAACATAATGCGTTGCAGAAGGGTACATTTTTCGACGATATTATTGTTTGTTGCCAAAGATTAACTTTTACGACGAAATAATTTCGCAGCTAAAGGTATACAGATTTAATTAATAATTATATATATAACATTTCCCTACGAAATAATTTCGCAGCAAAAGGTACTTTTTTGCAGCGCAAAAATTATTCGTAGCAAAAGGTGACTTTTTGCAATGAAATGATTTTGCAGCTAAAGGTAAATAAATTTAATTAAAAATTAAATACTAATCTTTTCCTACGAAACATTTCGTAGGGAAAAGTCTGTATTTTTGTAGAAATTTTTTTTTGGTATTTTAAATATTTTATATGATAATTAAATAAATATTTAATGATGACAATAATAATAAAAACATTCCAAATTGCTAATAAAAAGATTCCAAGTTTCTAATAATAAGCTTTCCAAGTTTCTAATATAAACTAATTGTATGCATTACAGATTTTTTCAAGTTCAACTCATGGATCTGATGGTAGGGAAGGATCTATAGAAGAGTCGGATGGCGTTGATTGTAGTCCAGGATGTTGAGGAACTCCAGGCATTTGAGGTTGGGGAGTTACGCCTGTGAGGACGCCTAACTCAGGAAATCTCTGTAGCAACGCAGTCATCACTGGTTGCAGGGTAGCCAGTGTCTCCAACTGCGCTTGTTGAGTCTCCAACTGCACTCGCTGGGTCTCCAACTGCTCTCGCAATCTCCCCAACTCGCTGGCCGCAGATGATGATGACATTGTGTTGTTTCCACTACACTGGCCATAATTGGCAGGGCGTGGGCCCCATCCTAATCCACGTACGTACCCTGACCGATGCCCAAGGACCTCTTGCGTGATCTCTAACTCATCGAACGATGCTGGTTGTCCCTCAACAGTAGACTGGGATTGTGACTGTCGCCGCTCCTCCATCTCTCGCTACAAAATCGAATTTAACAAAATAAAATATAATTAATAAATGTACATGATATCATCATTTCTAATAAATGTACATGAAGACCTTAATTAACATTAATGGATACATGTAGATATAGCACTAAACCGTCTGATGAATATGTATAAAGAATAGGACGAACAACATTTTCATATATTGCAAGGCAGGTTATGCTTAGCAATCTAAAATAATTTCAAGGTCTATTTATAAAAGAGGGGGGCCATCACATCTTCATACTCTTCATCTTCTTCTTCATCCACACCGGATGGTTGAGGTAAGTTATGTTCATGAATATTCCTTGGGAACTGATGCTCACGAGTATTCCTGGGAAACTGAATTGGTGGCACTACTTCTCCATGTGAAATCCATGTTGTATAGCCAGACATAATTCCACTTTTATAAAGATGCACCTCAACAGTTTCCAATGAAAAATAAAATCTATTGGCACATCTCTGACATGGGCAACGAATATGTCCCGCTTCATTTTTTCTCTCTGCGGGACAATTACGTGCAACCTCCAAGAATGAAGCTACACCAGCCCGAAACTCATCAGATCTCCTATCCCGAATAAACATCCAACTCTTGTCCATCGCTAAATCTGTTTACATATCACCCAACCTAACAAAATAGCTAAAAAACACCACACGTTCAAAGACAATCACATGATGGAAAAAGAGTTTCATTTTAGATAGGTCATTACAAGAAAAATAAAGAAAGAGGACAGAAAATGATAAAAAAAAACACCTCTGGGATTTATTCTCCCCTCGTTTTATGGGAGAAAAAAACTTGGATCACATCTAAACTAACTTAAATTCATGGTGGGACCTCTGGGGTTTCACACTACATGCATGTAGAAGAGAGAGAGAAAAAAATTCTTGAACAGTACAAGATTGATCAAAGTAATTCTGGACACATAAATAAAAAGGGTTCTTATAAATTTATATATGGTCTTTAATGGAACAGGCAGCCACTCATTTGACTCATCCACTCAAGGTCAATCAACTACCCCTTCCCCAATAACAACAACAACAATAATAAGGATGAGATCCAATTATCTCATCATCACCTCACATGTTTCACATATGAGTTTTGTAATAATTGTAGCTACTTGTCAATTTCATATGAATACCGATAAGAATTGATGCACCAACACGGATTGAATCACATCTCCCTATTACATATCTTGACAGTTGATCAGTTTAATTAGGAACTAATTTGTCGATTATTGGTATTATTTTCTTATAGGATATAATAATGGGACATTGGTTCTCTTGGAGGAGCTTATGTTGGTGTTTTGAACTTCCTTTTGTTGATGTTCTTGTGTCTGTGGACGGCTAGGATTAAAATTTGAGAAAGAAAACAAAAGGAACTACTGTTTGGGTGTTTTATGACTTTGGTGGCAACGACAGTCTAGTGAACCTCTGTCTTTTTGCATCACTCAATAGCACACAAGACAACTATTTATGTTCTTTCATCATCAATTACAAAATTGTATTCCTGTGTGTCCATGATTGAAAGATAACCCAAAGTAGGTAATTTTGAATACCTGGTCTTCAATTTTGGCTACTGCTCTATATTCTAGTGGCCTGAAGCAGAACATGGTGTTATGATACTCTCACTTGTTGTGCTAACCCTCCAACTCCAAGTCAATCATAAACTGTTAATAACTATGTTTAAAATCTCAAGATGAATCAGTTCAATCACACTATGATATTCTTTGTTTTCTTTTGCAATATATGAAGTCACTTTTAATAATTTAGTTTGTAGTTTGTTAAAAGTGGTTAGATGTTCCAATTGATGGATTACTTTAACAAACTTCTAATGCCATCTTAAAAAATGACTTGTAACTATTGGGAATGTGGGATTCAAATTTAAGGCTGCTTGTAGCTGTTGAGATATGAAAAATTTAATCTGATAAATCCACCAAACAATTTAATCAGATTTTACATTATTAGTTATATTAAATTACTTGTTGCTGTAGAAGCAAATGAATTATTTTTCAAATGAATTGATGGACCAACACTAATTGAATCACATCTCCCTATTACATCCCTATGTACATCCCTATACATGTTTCACATATGGGTTTGGGGGAATTTTATTTTTTCTTACAGAGTCAATCCAAGCTGAAAGACTCACATATCTTCTTCAATTCCTAAGTTATCCTCTACCACTCTCTAACCCAAATATATGGCACATGATTAAGAAACACCCATTATAAAAATATAGGGGAATTAAGAAAGGCAGACAGTCATCATGAAGAGATCATAAACCCTAGCCAGACCAAAAGGAAATAGAAAAAAGGAAAGGGTAAACAAGAGACGAATTTTTTTCCACTCACCAAGATCTCAAGCTTAGTATTACTGCCTTCCCCGAGAATCTCCTTGTCAGCCAGAGAGAGGACCAACTGATTTTATCCACAGCCTACAAAATCAAATCCAAAAATAGAAACTCATAAGATCTAATGTTATATTTGACATATCCAAAGCCTACAAAATCAAATCCAAAATCAAAAGTTCTCGCACATACCGATTTGGAGATGCAAAGACCCTAGCCCGTTCGATCTTCTTCAGATCCACCGCAACACGTCGTCCACCAGTACCTCCACAAACGGCAACACGTCCGCCGCCCCTTCAAAACAAGATTCAGTGAAAAGAGAAAGAGAGATAAAGAGAGAGAGAGAGAGAGAGAGAGAGAGACCATAGAGACCCAAATCAAAGAGAGAGAGAGAGAGAGAGAGAGAGAGAGACCAGGACCCAAATCTTTTTCTTCTCTGTTGGACGATGTGTTTTGGGGGGGAAAAGGCCTAAAAACCCTAAGTGAAAATGAGGGGGGGAATCCCTAAAACCCTTAAGTGAAAACGAGGGAATGTGTTTTGGTTTTTTTTATTTTTTTTGATAAATTGGATTTGTTGATGGTGTATCAATACCCCCATATTATTCATTGTATTACAATACCCATATTATTTGTATTATACTATTAAACAAAGAGAGACACTATATAAATATCCTTTGTATTTCTATTCTTTGTATTACAATACCCATATTATTAATTGTATGCTTTAACAAAAAAATACTTATATTTTAATCAAGAAAGATTATTTATATAGTGTTTCTCTTTGTTTTTCAAAATAAAATAATTATAGTTTGTCTCAATTATCATGCTTGTTTACTGCGACTGAAAAATGATGAAGTAATAAAAAAAATTGATCAATTTTGTCATCCAAGTAAATGTACATCAACTAAAAAAGTTATAGCACATCTAACATATCATATTGCGTTTGATTTTAAATTTTTTCATAAGATCATGACTCTATAATAATACTCCATTGGAGTTGAGAATTTTAGACAAAGCATTTGAACAATAATGTATGTGATGGAGTGAGTCAGTCAAATTTTAAACATAAAAAAATAATACCTACTTCAAATGGCTATCACATTTTGGATCACATATGACCATCAAGAAGAGCTTATAAAGGTGGATGTAATAAATTTTAATTTAATTTTTTTCATAAAATGTTTTTAATTAATTTGATGATATAAACAAAGAAACATATATAAATTTTTTCATTGATATATAATTAGAAAATAGATTAATATATATGTCTTACACAATAATCATATCTTCAATTTAGTATAAATAAATTTTTATAAATGTAAATTTTTAAAAAATGATTTCTGAAAGTCTGACTTTGATGTTTAAGGACACTTGTCCTTTGACAGGACTTTAATATAATATGTTCAAGTTTTCTTTAAATAATAATTTTCTATTTTCTATCTAAATGTATGATATATAAAAAGATATTCAATTCACTTGGACGATGGAGATACTATACGGTGTTTTGATGTTGGATTGTGCATTGAATATATGAATGTGATGATGACATCTTATTCAAAATCGTGGTATCAAAATGAGGTTTATGAAGGATGGAATTAATGGCAAGAACAAATAGAGCAATAACTGAAAATTTAACTTTTTGAATGAATAGAAAACACCGAGAAATGGTGAAAATGATAACATTTTTCAGTTATCCTATAAGCTCATGCCACAGAGAAATGAGGTTTATTAAGGATGGAATTAATGGCAAGAAAGAAGAGAGCAATAACTGTAAATTTAACTTGACACTAGACTTATTAAAGACAAGAACAAATTAATTGTATATAATATCAAAATCAATATGCTTAAATTTGATGGCAACGAACTTTAGTCAATTTGGTTGAAAAGACATGATGTCATTTGAAAATGAGTTTATTAAGGACATGAATGATCCAATATGTCCTTATGAATATTTATTTACAATTAACACAATTAATATAATTAACAATCTAATTCAATGAAGGATTAGCGTGAAAAATAAAATATATATAGAAAGGGGACCCTTCAAAAATGACAGTATAAATGTTTGAAATCAAATTAAAAGAAAGAATTGATTTATTAATATTTAACAGTCAAAAGGATCTTAGTCTAATAATGATACAATATAGATTTCTCACTTTGATTTTGTAAAAAATTAAATAAATTAAAATCAATAAAAAAATTGATAATGCAGCAAAGAGGCATCTAATTTTTTGGACAAAAATTTATAACTTTTGCTGTGAATTTTAAGTTCGCGGCAAAACACTTAATCTATTGCCACGAAATTTTACTTCGCAGCTAAAAGCCATACTATTTGCTAGGAAAACTTTTATTCGCAGCAAAAAGGTAGATCATTTCCTACGAAATAAAATGTCGCAGCAAAAACTTATACCTTTTACTGTGAAATTTAAATTCACAGCAAATACTTATTTCTTTTGCTATGAAATTGATTTTCGCAGCTAAAAGCCACATGTTTTGCTGCGAAAAATAAGTTTCGCAGCACAAAATTCTATCTTTTGCTACGAAATTCAATGTCGCAGCAAAAAGTGATACCTATTGCTACGGGGATTAAGTTCGCAGCTAAAAGTCATATCTTTAGTTACGAAATAAGTATTTCGCAGATAAAGGTCATACTTTCTGCAACGACAATTTACTCCGCCGAGAAAGGATAAACTATTCGCTACGAAATAATTTTTCGTCGGTAAACGTTGCATTTAGCTACGAAATTCAATTTCGCAGAGATAAGTTCGTAGCTAATAACCTAATTTGTTGTAGTGGCACGATCATGGACCATTCAATTAATGTTGAGGACCACCATATGGAGGATTCTGGATGATTTGTATTTTTAGTATTTTAGTTTTATTTGTTAGGATTTATTTTATTTGTTTTAGTTACTATATTTAGATTTGAATTTTAAATCATTATTTGAATTCAAATTTGAATTTTAGTTAGGATTGAATAAAGATTTGTTAGATTTGTTTGTTAGTTTACATATTTAGATAATTAGTTGAGATCCTAGTTTGTTAGGATTCTCTTCTATAAATAATAATATAAACCAATTGACAATTCAGAGATTAGTGATTATTTGAAGTTTATTTATTTTATCTATTGTATTTTGTTAGGAGTACTAACATTTACATAGAAATACCAAATTTCTGGCATTTCTTAGGAAATCAACAGATATTTGAAGCCCAACATCCTGGTATCCTTTTATTGAAGAATCAACAGCCTTATTGGAAGCATGCAGATCTCGCATTCCTGAAGGTCGATCGAGTCAGCAGAAGAGCGTGACCCCTCACGCTGCATCACTCTCTCTTGTACCAAAGCTGAAAACATGAATTGCAGTCCATCCCCAATAATCTTTCTTCACCTCCTCCTCCTCATCTTCTTCTCATCTTCCTTTCCAGTTGTCTCCCCCTCCACAACCCTAATAACCACTCTCAACAGAGGATCCTCTCTCTCCCCAGAAATAATGACATCCTCACCTCCCCCGACGGTTCCTTCTCATGCGGCTTCTACCAAGTCGGCTCCAACGCCTTCTCCTTCTCCATATGGTTCACCAACTCCGCCGCCAAAACCGTCGTCTGGACCGCCGCCCGCGACCGTCCCGTCAACGGCCAGGGATCAAGGTATTAAGAATAAATAGTAAAATCCAGAGAAGGGAAAGAAACATAAACACGCCATAAGACTTCTTCATATGCTCAAGCAAATGAGCCCTGATGTCCTCCCTTTATGGTTTTTCTTATTTTCTCCTTTTTACTATTCTCTTTCTTCTAACTCCCTTTCAGATTTTGTAAATCAAATTTAGAAATAAAATCAGGTAGTGAAATCTATATTTTCTTAATAAAAAAAAAAAACACGCCGGCCAGAGACTAAAATATTATATGCATGGATGTTATATATTAAGGTTTTTTTTATCTTATTACAACTTAATCAAACTATTTAGGGTCAAAGACATTTGAGTAACTGAAAACGTTGATCAACCCATATAAGTTCTTGCAAAATTGGAGTCCAACATACAAGTCCTTTAATCTGTTATGATTAGTCAATTTAGTCCATCAGTTAATTTTTTATTCAATTTAACTGTATATTCTCATAATATTTCATCTATATAAAGTTAAATACTCGTATAAATCACTGAAAAAAATAGAAAAAACATATATATTCTTTTAAATGATCATTTTACCCATGATCAAATTTATTTTCACTTTCTATTTCTTTTGTGGATATTTATGTTATTGGTGCATATTACTTCTTGTTTTTTTTTTCAAACAATTATAATTGTGAGGACAATTTTATTTATATATTGTATATTTAGTATACTATAGATGTTATTTAAATTTTTTATTTTATATTTTGAAGAAGTGATTACACAAGTTAAAAAGTTCATGTTAATCACCATGTTAATTTTAAACATACACATGGTTAATTTTAAACATGATATGTTAATAATGATTTTAATAGTAAGGATTTATTAGACCATTTCTGTGTTTTTAGGGATTTAATTGGCTTGCTCCAAGTTTACAAGAGCTTAGGTGGGTTTATAAATGTTTACATATACTCAAATGTCTTTAACCCAACTATTTATTCTTAATTAAAGGATCCAGTTCGGCGGCGACGGGAGCATGGTCTTGATGGACGTCGACGGCACGGTCGTGTGGGCCACCAACGAACACAAGCTCAACCAAGGCATCGTCGGCGGAGCTCCTCAACAGCGGGAACCTCGTCATCACAAACTCAATTGGTAGTGTTTTATGGCAAAGCTTCGACTCTCCCACCGACACCATCCTCCCTTCCCAACCCATCACGAAAGACATAAGACTGACGTCCACCATCGGCGATGGAAGCCTTTCAACGGGTTACTACAGCCTCTACTTCGACAACGATAACGTGTTGAGGCTGATCTACAACGGACCGGAGACGTCGAGCATATATTGGCCGGACCCGGAAGGGATGCCGGCGTATTCGGGAGGACGACATTCAACAGTACACGATTTGCGCTTCTCGACGACGTGGGTCGGTTTATGTCGAGCGACGCGTTCGGATTCAATGCTTCGGATTTGGGTCTTGGGATTAGGAGGAGATTGACGATGGATTATGATGGGAATCTGAGGTTATACAGCTTGAACGACCCGGATGGTTCTTGGTCTGTCACTTGGATGGCTCTTTCCAATATGTGCATGATATTGTTACTTACTCGATCATTTGTTTTGTATTTCATGTGTTATCATGAGCGAGCATTGTTATCGCATGATCTTTTTTACAATTTCAAATATAGTTTTATGTATCTTGTTAGCCCTCTTCACTCATTGTAACAAAGGTATGTGAATTTTTTTTCTTCTATAAATATAATATAATTTAATTTATTAAAGTATATACGTCAATTTTTATAAAAGCATTTACTTCAGTAGATGAGGTAAATGATATCTTGTTAATCCCTTTCACTCACTTAACAAGAGCACACAAATTTTTTTCTTCTATAGATATAATATCATTTATAATTTATTGAAATATATGTCAATTTTATAAAACTATATATTTCAGTAGATGAGATAAATAATATTTAAAAACATAAAAACATGAACGGACTGTATTTTATAGTCTGAAAATGTGACTAAGCGACTTTTTCATATGTTAGATATATATATGATCATGATGGTAATGTTGTTTTTGTTGGTAATTATAGCACTAAATATGTTTGATGTTATATATAGAAAACCTAAGACGGCCATGACACTTCATTGTAAATACACGTAGGGTAAAGTAAAATCAGATTGGAATGATTAAAAAAACATGATGATCATCTGATGTGGATTTGCAATAAAATTTTTTTTTGTTAATAATGATTTTATGAACTAATTATTGAAAATAGTTAGTTAATTTTTTTTAATTAACTTGTTGTCTAGCTTGACACCGAATGATTACTAGCTAGATAAAGTTAGCTCATTATAGTTGGATCTATCGTAAATGGGGAGTTTTGTTTGGACATTAGTTAGTTGAAGTCTTGCACAAGATATAACAGAAACAAAGGTGGGTTTTTTTTTCTTCTTTTTGGTCGTTGTCGTGACAAGGTGTTGATTTTTTAAATATTTATAAAGAGATGGATAACATATTCCTAACTTTTAGCAAATCCTAGGGGGATTTAAAATCTGAGATGAGATTCAAACATCATATCAGTGTTTGTCAATTTTTAATGATAGACTTATAAGTATCCACTCTCATGTGTAACATGCATGCGAGATTTTAATTAATTTTGAACATGATCCAACATTGATAAAATCTGATCTCTTTGAAATCCTTGGGTGATCACATCACCAAGTCAATTATCTGTTTTAACATAAGATTTATATATATATATATATATACTCGTGATATTATGCGGTCGGTGCGGTCGCGATCACGGGTCCATCGCATCGGACGGTCGAGTGCGATTCACATCGACCGTTGGATGCGATGAACCCGCGAATCGGACGAACGACGTCGTGTCCGCACGCCGCATATTATCATTCGACTATATATATATATATATATATATATATATATATATATATATATATATATATATATACCGATTACGTGCGGTGTGCGGTCGGTGCGGTGCGCGATTCGATCACGGGTCCATCGCATCGGACGGTCGGGTGCGATTCACGTCGACCGTTGGATGCGATGGACCCGCGATCGGACGGTCCACGTCGTAAACCGCACCGACCGCACACCGCACGTAATCGCGACTATATGGATCCGATTACATGCGGTTTACGGTCGGTGCGGTGCGCGATCACGGGCTGTCGATCACGGGTCCATCGCATCGGACGGTCGGGTGCGATTCACGTCGACCGTTGGATGCGATGGACCCGCGATCGAACGGCCCACGTCGTAAACCGCACCGACCGCACACCGCACGTAATCGCGACCATATATATATATATATAACCAAGTCATTTTTTAAATATTTAACATAAGCTTTATATTGCTTTAAAGGTACATGGACTCTGCGGAAGGAATGGCATCTGCATATACGCACCAGGACTTCAATGTTCATGTCCTCCATATTACGAGATGACAAACAAAAGTGACTGGACCAAAGGGTGCAAGCCCACCTTCAACCTCACTTGCGACTCATCTCATCAGAAAACAACCACCTTCATAGAGCTCCCTCACTCGGACTTCTGGGGCTATGACTACACATCAAACACCAACTCATCTTTCGAGTCCTGCAAGAACACCTGCATGAGTGACTGCACATGCCAAGCTTTCAGGTACGGTTTAGATCGCAAATGCTTCGCCAAGAGTGCTCTCTTTGATGGCTATTCATCTCCAGAGTTTTGGGGAGACATATATCTCAAAATCCCTGTCACTTTGGATGCCTCAAACCCTCCCCCACGTAAACTATCAAACCTAACATGCAACACGTCTGAATCAAAAGATCTATTAATTTCTCAAAGATCTATTAATTTCTCAAACGTTGGAGTCTTCATCACGTTTGGTTGGTGGGCTCTTCATCAAAGAAGAGAAAGAAGTCCGATTACAATCGATGAGGGTTACCGGATCATAACAAGCCAGTTCCGGAGGTTCACCTAATGTGAACTGAAGAAGGCCACCAGAAACTTCAATGAAGAGCTTGGCAGAGGTGGAAGCGGCGCCGTCTATAAAGGCATATTGGGTGACAAGAGAACCGTAGCCGTGAAAAGACTGGAAGATGTGACTCAAGGAGAGGAGGACGACGAGTTCTGGTCCGAGGTGAGCACCATTGGTAGGATCAACCACATGAACCTAGTGAGGATGTACGGCTTCTGCTCTGAGCGCAAGCACCGCCTCTTGGTCTGCGAGTACGTCGAGTACGGGTCGCTCGACGGGCTCTTGTTCGACGACGCCGGCCCGCTTCGATGGAGGGAGAGGTTCAAGATCGCGGTCGGGACCGCGAAGGGCCTTGCGTACCTCCACCATGAGTGCCTAGAGTGGGTGGTGCATTGTGATATTAAGCCAGAGAACATTCTGATAGACATGAATTACGAGGCGAAGATTGCGGATTTTGGGCTGATGAAGCTGTCGCAGAGGGGGCGCCGACGACGGAGCTGTCGAGGATTCGGGGGACGAAGGGGTACATGGCGCCGGAGCGGGTGCTGAACCTGCCTATTACGGCTAAGGTTGATGTGTATAGCTTTGGGGTTGTGCTTTTGGAGATGTTGAGGGGGAGGAGGGTTTTGGAGTGGGAGGTGGATATGAAGAGCTTGATTAGGGTGGAGAAGGAGAGGCTGGCGAACGGCGATGATTCGTGGATCAAAGATTTGGTGGATGCGAGGCTGAATGGGGATGTCGATGTGAAGCAGGCGGAGACGATGGCGTTGATCGCGTTCTTGTGCGTGGAGGAGGAGGCATGGAAGAGGCCTACCATGGATAAGGTGGTGGAGAGTCTAATGGCGGTTGATGAAGTTGATTGTGCGACTCTAACAGTGGATTTGTGTGAACAATAAGAAGACCATGTTGTTTTACTTAGAGCCTTAGTTAGAGAAGTAAGGCTTTAAGTAAAGTAGTAGATAGCATCAAAATGAATCATACATGAACTATATATGCATTTGAAGAAAAAAAATGTGATAACTAGAGGGACAATGCAAAGGATAGCCCCTAATATTATCCATAAGAAGAAAAAAAAGGTTTGGGAGAACCTGTTCACATACCAAACTACAGTTCTAACATGTATGTTTTGATTATTTTTAAAGAGATATATAATTGTCCAATGTAGTATGAAAACAATTTAGCTCCATTTAAATGGAAAATGATACGTCCAACACTGTTTGTTATTCCTAACTGTTTGATTTATTTTTAAAGAAGTATATACTATTATGAAACATAAATATATACCTAGATCAACTAATATATATTTTTATTTTTATTTTAAATAAATTTTTTAGTCGAGCATACAATGCACTAGTAGAATATATATACTACATTGGGACAATATTTACTCCAATAGTGGATCGGAGTGTATCATTAATAAGTAGGGAGTGTATCATTAATAAGTAGGGAGTGTATCATTAATAAGTAGGGGGGTGGTCTTCAAACTACAAATTAGGTTGCAACGCATATTTGAATTAGTACAAATTAGGACAATAAATGAGTCAGTAAATTTTGATATCGGAGGGACCCCCGTAGCTGACCTTATGGTCAAAATGAGAATACTATCTCCGCCTGTTTTTTTTTGTCCCACAGAAAATTCTTTTTAATAATCGCCAACAAACAGGTGGTTAAGTAAGCATTAAGACTCGAACTCAAGACATATCATTAACACATGTAAACTTTAAACCATTGTACTATGACCATTGAGGGCATCACCATCCTATTATGCTATTCATAATGCTTAGGGAAATGATATGTACAACCTCTATCGCTACTACATTTACAATTCACACTATTTTTCTTTTTCTTTTAATAAAAATTATACACTTTTCTATTGAAATGCAAATTGTTATTTGAAATAGAGTATGTATTGAAACACAATACTATTTTTTTTCAATTCAAAGAAATGAAAACAAATTTTGCGCATACACCATGATAAAACCATATATATTACTATAACATAAAATATATTATGCTATCATAATATATAAAATAATAAAATAGACTAAAAAACAGATGAAGTGTATCAGCACTTCAATGCCTATGCATGCCTCCATCCCACCTCACATATTCCCATTTCTACTTGGCTAGGCTTTTACAATTAAACTGATCGGCCTTTAAGGAATGGTCTTTGGGCTCATTACATCGACCACCTAACAAGATATTGGACACCCCTCTACATGATCTAAAAGTTTTTGGGATTAATTGCATTTGGCTAGCAGGCAGGCATGGCCCTAACCCCGATACTGGACACCCCTCTACATGATTTTATATCGATGCATGTGGGACTAGATGCATATGAGACTAGAATGAGGACTGAAAAAAAAATCCAAAATATCATGTAACAGAAATCATTAGCTGCCCAAATTTACATGTGAAAATGGAAAGTCCAAAGTGGACAAGGCCTTTCACAAGTCAAATAGGGTCACTTTTGTTTATATTGATGGGCTTTGTTTTTGGCACCACATAATTCACGCATGGGAGCTTATAAAAGGCTTCAAGTTTGACATCCCGTAGAATTGTGGATAAAAGGGTTGTTAATTTGTGTGGTTATAGCCACCCCAAAAACTCTCCTACCCATCTCTTTTATTTCTCCACTCATGCATATATCTCCACTTCATAAGCCCAACCTTATATAAATATTCAATCCAAATCATTTCCTCCCCACCCTATCCACTATTCCAAAAGGCCATGTATCATGTCGAATCAAATCAAACACGGAAAACATGAAACATGTCAAACGGGATAAAGAGCACTTCAAAGATTTTTTATTACAGAAAGTTATGGACCATGTCGAATCAAAATCAAACACGAAAAAAAAGAGCATGTCGAACGGGATATAAAACATTTCAAGCTCTCATTTGGAACGGAAATAAAGGATAATCTGATATAAAAGAGGAATAAATGATAAAACGTGTTTGGAAACATAGAATAGGTAGGGATAAAATATGTCAAAATAAATTAGTATAAAATGGTATATAAATTACAATCTACCACTGTAATTAAAGTTATCATAGGTTATTCTACCCAAATAATATATGGGTCAACTGTCAAATCAACTGTAATCACCTCTTATAAATCACATGTCAAATCATTATCATTATTTTTTCATCTTTTATAAATTTTTATCCATATTTCATTCACATTTTACCCAAACAACAAAACATTTATTCTTACGTTTACTAACGAGAATAATTCAAAACACAATAAAAAAACAAAATCATTTTATCCTCACTTATACCGGAATAAATATATATCAATGAATAAGTCTTATTCCCGTTCCAAACGGGGCTAAATGTTTTTTTTTATTTCAGAAAGTCATGGACCATGTCGAACCAAATCGCACACGAAAGACATGAAACATGTCGAACGGGATACAAAACACTTCAAAGGTTTATGATTTCAGAAAGCAATGGATCATGTTGAACCAAATCAAACACGAAAAACATGGAGTATGTCGAACGGAATACAAAACACTTCAAATGTTTTTTATTCCAGGAAGCCATGGACCATGTTGAACCAAATTAAACATGGAAGACATAGAGCATGTCGAACGGAATACAAATCACACACGGAAGACATGAAGCATGTCCAACGGGGAGAAAGAGAAAGTTTCTGATTCAATGTTTCTGATTCCAGAAAGTCATGGATTATGTCGAACCAAATCACACACGGAAGACATGAAGCATGTCCAACGGGGAGAAAAAGAAAAAGAGCGCGGGACTTTTTTTTATTGTGAGGTGGGTAATATATTTATGGGGGATGTGTGGGGTGGATAATGTTTGGGGTGGATAGGATGTACCATTGGGGTGGGTAGTGTTGGGGTGGGTTAGGTGTGAGAAAAAATGTAACAAAATATTTTTATTTATAAATAAAAGAGGTGGGTAGGAGAGTTTGTGGGGTGGCTATAACCGCACCGTATTAATTTATGTGTTGTAACATATAGTTTTTATTCTAGCCTTATTTCTAGTCTTATATGCATCGATATAAAATTATTAGAACGTATATTAATTTTTGCGAGGTATATGCTTCGACAAATTTTTTTCGCATTTTCTATAAATATATACATGCAATTCATTAGAGTATGTGTTTGATGTTTTTATAAAAAACATGTACCTCATCAAATAATGTATACTATTTTTTAAAAATTTAAAATATATGTAGACTGAATTATGACTAAAAAATGGACTGGATATAGCATTATTACTAATATTTTGTTACATGTTAGACTGCAAATAACATTATTAATTTGTTCAAAAGTATATTGATGGAATTTCTGTTGTCTTCTTGCAAAATCTTTAGGCCACTTTTTTAATTATTATTATGGTTTTTCTTTAAAGTCATGCAGGATTTTCTTCGGGGTAAGATGGGCCAAAATACAAATACGACACCTATAATGGTCTACATTATCTAAATTGAATAATTTAATTTGTTCCTGATAAAGCTTGGTCACTCACTCTTATGTCATTCCCACTTTAATTAAGTCCCTTTCTTCGGCTTTCAAATGTGGTGGCTTCATGCATGGGAGTTCTTTCAAAGTCATCCAGCTAAGTTTTTCATGTATATATCTATGTATTTCTCCTGTTCTTATTTTTTTTTGTATGGCTGTCTACTTGGCCATGCATATCCTTTTAGCTTAGTCTAAATTTCAATTAAATCTGATATCTATCTGACTATCTTGCTTGCATTTGATCTATCCAACGTGCAAATGTGAGGCATATATATCCAAATAAGTAAGAAGGGAAGATCACCTAATTTCCCCATAAAAATTTTAAAACATTTTAATCAATAGTTTATTCAATACATTTTCATCATGTGATATTAACTTATAATTAAATTTGGAAAAATGCATATAGCCCCCTCAAAAATTATAATTATCTATATCATACTATATAAAAGTCTCTTAACAAGCTTTGATTATTATATACCCCTACGAATTTATTCTAATTCCTTCAACCCATCCCATGATAAAACTTTCCTCGAAGAATGAATTTCATCATTCCCACACCGTTTCACACGCATTATTTTCATTAATTCATCCTTCAAATGAAAATTCATCACTCATCAAATCTAGAAAATACATTATGACGTTTCAAATCCTCTCAGTCTGTGGGTCTAACTCTCTCTCTCTCTCTCTCTGTTTTTGCTTTTCAGTTGATCATTCGTTCATTTATTGATTGGGCTCGGACAAAGCTGTATATTTTATAGAATTTTTCATTACCCTTACATTTCTATTCAATTCCATTAAAATCTATTTACAGCATCTTAATCACATACATTTCATCATGTAATATATTTATTAACTGATCATAATATTAATAGGATAGTCTTAAATTTCTATTCAATCACATGATATTACCATTTAAATTTCATTACTAATACACTTTCATCATGTGATATATTAACTTATAGTTAAATTTGGTTATCATCATAATATTATTAGGATAAGAGGATCCTTCCATTTTTTTATTTTACCCCCTACTTTTCTATTCAATTCCATAAAAATCATAATATTATCAGGATAATAGAATACATAAAAAATGAAAGGATATTCATCAGTATCTTTTTTCATCAAAACAAACTGAATCCTCTTCTTTGCAGTCTCTCACAGCCCCAATGGTTGATCTTGGGAAGAGGACTGTTGGGACTAAATTAAAATATTATATTATGCAACACACTCAATAAGGAAGAAAACTCTTGTTCGATGGCTTTTGTACAACTCCTTGTGTAAGAAAATGTTTAAGCAGTGGTATTTTTAACATTTGTGGGAATTTTATAAGTTTTTAGAGAGATATATTAATTTTTCAAAAATAAGGAGTGATAGCTTGTTGAATTTTCATTAAATGTCATTTTTTTATATTACAGGGCTAAAATTATTTTTGGTGCGGATTATATTCATGAAATATATATACTAAATATCAAAATATAATATTAGTCTAGAGACATTAAATTTCTTGCATTTGGAGTTATTATTATGAAGATGTTATTGTATCAGACACTAAAATTAATCAAAACATATTTTATACTTTGTTTATGTGCATCTGCACATACACAACAACTAGTATATCCAAATAAGTAAGAAGGGAAGAACCAATCCAATTAATTTTTCAATCAATTTAATATAGGAAAAATGCATATAGCCCCCTCAAAAATTATAATTATCTATATCAACCGCTCATTTTTCTAAAAATCCATATAAACCCTTGATTTTATGGCTTTAATTCATCTATCCCTCTGTTCGTTAATAGTCTGAAATCGGAGTGTAATTAAGTTAACCATATTTGATTATATTACCATATTACCACTGTCTTTTTCATCCCAAATCAGTATCTTTTTTCATCAAAACAAACTGAATCCTCTTCTTTGCAGTCTCTCACAGCCCCAATGGTTGAAAGAGGACTGTTGGGAGGAAGAAAACTCTTGTTCGATGGCTTTGTGTAAGCAGTGGTATTTTTAACATTTGTGGGAATCTTGTTGAATTTTCATTAAATGTCAGGGGGTTATATATATATATATATATATGGTCGCGATTACGTGCGGTATGTGGTCGGTGCGGTTTACGACGTGGACCGTCCGATCACGCATGGTCGACGTGAATCGGACCGTCCGATGCGATGTGATCGAATTAAACCTGGCTCGGCCGCAGTTGCAGGGGGGTTACATATATGCTTAACCATGACAATATATGTCCCCACAAGCCTTGGCGTGGTGGTAGGAACACCTGGGGGAGGTCGTGGGTTCAATTCCTGCCGAGTGCAGGAAGAAAAATAAAAAAGATATTAATCCCTTTAGAGACTGGTATGTCTATGGGCTCTCTTCCCAAAGTTCCTACACCCCTTTAGGCTAATTATAAACCCTGACCCTTACTTCTACTATTCTAGATGCAGAGCCTTTAAAAAGAAAAAAAAAAAAAAAAAAAAAACAAACTACTATCACAATGTATGGATTTTCAGAAAAATCAAAGGTGGAAATGGATATTCACAATATTTGAGGGGGCTATATGCACTTCTCCCCTCAATATAATGGTTATTATAAACACCCCTACCCCCTCTTTCCGGAAGGATCCTTCGATGAAATTTTGCATCACATATCTATTACTATCTGACATTTTGACAATTCACCCGCCCCACATGTCAGCTAATTTAAATAGTTTGAATTTTGTGTGTCACGTATAAAACTATTGATGAACAATGTTGACCTTCACATAGATTCTCCTAGACCCCACAGTACCATACACATCTTATTGAATCAAGAAAATGTGACTTGTTACCAACTCAGATTTCTGACTGTTAATTAATCGTTAGACCAATATCAGGTTTAACAAATGAATTATTTTAAAAAATAACAAAGCATAATGTGGGAATCCCAAAATTTGTTTTTATTATAAATTAAATCATCAGATCTTGTACCTAATTTGCTTTTTGCATGCCTAGAGTTAAAGCCTCTCATAAGTCCCGGAATAGGTGCTGAATAAGGAATAAGAAAAGGAGGTCCACTTGGTTTACAGACTTTAAAAAGGAGGATTAATAACATGTTTTCATTCTTAATCGATCAAATCATGGATAAGCATGGAATCGTTGTAACTTGAGATGTGAAGTTTGCTCTCATGTATTGATTACCAGTTATCACTATTTTTGCAAATATATACAACACCTTACTGCAGCAGAAAGCATGGGTTTTAATTTATCAAGTTTTACAGGCTAGATCTGGTCCACCAAGGTCTTCTTTAACATGTTATCAGGATCCATGTGAGTTCTCCCTTTTGTTACCCATTTTAATCTAACCCAATTGGAATATTCTAAATATGGAGTTTCAATAAATTAATTTTAATTTATTATAATTCTTATGTATGTGTTGACACATCAACGCCTTCTGTTGTTCAACTTTTAATTTGCACATGCATATATTAATGACGAAAATTATTTTAAGTAAACGAAGACAATTTAATATGATGCTTTGATTTAAATTTTTTTCTAAATCTAGAAGGAGAGAGCTGAGAAATCATTCAATACATCAAGTAATCAAATACTGAATAATTGTGCGCGCACACACACTTCTTTATTTATATAATTTATTTATTTATATATATATATAGTCAGGGGGGAAAATGTTTTTTTTTCAATCTACTGGAATTGAGATTAGGGAAATATCACCTCTTGAGTGGGATTCATAATCCCCCTAATTAAGAATTTTCAATCCCACTCTCTCAATCTCAATCACCCTTTTAAAATTTACTAAACAACTTATTGATCTGGATTGTGATTCTTAGTCCCAATCCAAGCATCAAATATTCCTATCCAAGTGAGGCCTAACACCCTTTTCACACAAAACAACATTGTGTAACAGCTTCCTAAAAGTAGTACTCACAACTCAAAATTTAAAAAGAACAAGGCCACGTTTGGATCTCGAATCTAAAAACTAGGATTTTGAAAATCCAGTGGTTGAAACCCTTGAAATTTTTTGTTCCATCAGCTTTTCAAGTGTCTTTTTTTTTCTAAAAAAAAAATTCAAATGCTTTGCAAACTTAATTTGAATGTCTAAAACCGTTTGATGGTGATTGAGAATTTTCATATTTTCAATACAATAGCCACCCAATCACAGATCCAAACAGTATGCTTAAAAAAATAGAGATTAACTATCCTACAACAATATGAGAATAGACCCTCTAGCCCACGCTCATTTCCATATAGTATGGAATATTCGTGGTGATGTTCCCTTGGATCCTTTTTTTTTTTGGTTGTTCCCTTAGATCTAAATGTTCCCTTAGATCTTCTGCATGGGGGCAATTAATTTTATTCAATTTTTCGGGATATATATATCCAAATATTGGGCATCAATTAGACAGGCAATATGCACTTCTTTTGTATCATATATGATGGAATCACCACCCATATATCATAAACTCTTGATTAAATAAGCAAAATCTAAATTTGTATTGGTAAATTATTTTTATCCGTTGTAGTTTGATACTTATTAAAAATTCTTTTTATAAATTTTTTTTGAAGCCGAAGCAATGGTAGACCTTGTATATAACCAATTAAAGGAGTTACAATAGGTTCAAAGATAAGAAGAAAAGGGAACAAAAAAAGGCAGAAAACTAATTAATTTGCTTCAGTTCCTTGAAAGCTAAAATTGCATAAGTTCTGTGAGTCTAGACCTTTTGTTGAAGAGCATGCCTTGCTAGTGCAGGCCACTCTTTATTCGGGATCACACAAACAAATTTTATAATAAATTCATGACAATAGTGTGACATGATCATTCAACTCTTTCAATGCATGCCACTATAAAGAAAATTATTCAATGAATGGCTGCACATATAATCTTTGTGGAATTTCTTTGTGAACAGTGGTGTAGCCGAAAATTTCGTTAAAGAGAGGGGTATCTAACCATCATTATTTTCTTATTTTATTTATAATTATTTTACTATATTTATTTTAAAACAAAAGAAAACATGGAAGTATATATAAGTTTTTAAATATATATTGCTAAAAGAAGAGGATTATGAAATATTATTAACAAATAATTAATTTTGTTTGGAGCTTACTGTCTAAATGAGCCAAACTGCATAGGAGAGGGACAGACTCCCTAAGAAGAATATGATACTGTGAAAAACTAGAAATATAGTGTGTTAGTGATGTAGGACAGATTATGCAGATGGAATCATCAAAAGTAGTCCACCAAATAAATTCAAATCAATGGTCACGATCTCGGAATCGAACGAAATTTGACATGGTGAAATATATCGAGGAGATCTTCTGGATAAGTTGTTATACAACTAACAATTATAATTTTTTTAAAATTCATTCATTTAGGCATTTAAATTAGCGATTTTCTATTTATAGTAATTTGTAGATTTGTGATATCTCAATCATAACAGATCGGAATTGATTTCTATCAATTGCTATGATCATTTAGGATCTCATAGAATCAAAAAATTTAGTTTACGAATTTTACTATTTTTAGTAATATTTTAAATGACACATTGTAAGAATAAATAGCATACTTGTAACCTAGGGTTTTCAGTTTTTATTAATAATATTTTGAATTTTTTCTCTTTTGAGGTTTTTTTCCTTGTGGATTCAAGGAGCTTATGCAATGCTGGTTGGATCATTTTATTAGTTTTTCACTGTGTTAGTGAGTCAAAGAGAATGGATGAACTATCTAAATGTGAAATGATAAAACATTTTTTTTTATTTTATTGTTAATCATAAAATTGTGATGTAATATTAAGCCACTGTATGCCAGATCTTCTTATGAATATAAATGTTTATTTTGACTAATTTTGTTATCCAAATTGATGTTGATCTAATACAAAAATGATAACATCATATGAAAAAATGATGAGATTACATGTACTCTTATGATTGATCAGGATCACCAAATTTATTTAATTTTTTGTTAGGTGATCAATACTCAATTTATTTATATATGAGATCATTCTGACCTGTTTAAAAAAAATCACTGTATTTCAAATTGTTTATTTGAAAGCGTGTAAGTGTGTCAGTATACAAGCTTTCACGAATTATCAACACGAAAATTTGATATTTGTGTATAGATTAGATAAATCGCTGTATAGAACAACCCTAACATTTAGGATTCTGAAAGAACAAATCTTCTTATATACATATGTATCATAATAAAAAAAATTAGGCTTAACCATGGAGTCCGGCACGTAATGACAACAAAAAGTTTAAACAAAAAACACATGCACATGCAACCGCTGTTTGACTCCGCCAAACACGGCTGCGTGGGCCAATCTCGGCCGCACGATTATCGATACGGCACCGTACTCCCGTCCTTTACGGACAATAAGTACGGATGTTTAATTGTTTAAAAATAATCATAATTATTTAAATAAGAAAATATAAAACAAGAGAGATCCGGTTCATTTAATTTGGCACAAAAAAAATGCAACGTCAGCTCGACATGGAACTATGTATTAAAAAAATAATATTACAATCTTTTAAAGTGGCTAATGAAAACATAACGACGTCACACGACCACCACCGCCTTTATTTACCACCAAAGCACGAGTTTTGTTGTATTTCTTTGACACTTTCTCGTATCATATGCGTTTCCGTTTCATAGGATAATGGGCTATGTAAAAACTTTGGTACTCATATATGTTTTTAAACATTTCTCAGTACAAATATTCTAATTTTGGTATTTTCATAATGAACTTTCATATAATTAGTTTTAGGATGATTGGAATATTTAAGGTGGTTTTGGAAAATGGTGATTAAAAATTGTAAGAATTATTTTTTATGATTATAATTAATTGTGTAGGGTAATTAAATTTAAATTATATAATACAAATTAGATATACATATTTGTATTAGATTTATATGATACCCATCATATGATATCTGAATTATTGTAGTTTTTTTTATTTTTTGAATACACCTATTGAAATTTTTTCAAAAAAAATATCAGATTGAGGGGAATTGTCAGATCCATCCATTCTAGTAGATCTCCAATGAGGAAGAGATTGGTCTAAGGGTGCGTTTGGTTGCGCGATTGCAAAACTGATTCTGTAGGAATCTGTGATTGCAAACCTGATTCTGCAGGAAGCTCACTTTCTCAGCTTTTTGAAATCGCAGCTTTTGGACACTATTTGCTTGCAATCGCTGGGTTTAAAACTGCGATTACAAAACTGTTTGGTTGCGCGATTGCAAACGCAGCTTCCTGTAATCGCAATCGCAATGCAATCGCGCAACCAAACGCACTCTAAATAAATGATGGGATCCAGCATTTATTTGATCCATCTCAAAGTTTACTGTCAAAGTACTCAAGTAGATTCCACCGTTGAAATCCTTCAATTAGACGTCATAAGAATGGACGTACGTGATCAATTGTTAGAACACAAGGTCAACGGATATCTTTGTTGGAACGGTGTAGATTAGTTGTTCAATATGTCAGCCCCTGCACGGCGGCTGTTAGATGGGTACACAGCTCTCCCGCCCTTTTTTTTAATATTCATTTTACCATGAAAAAACAAGTCTTGGGAGGTCCAGTGTCTCCATTTAAATACAATTCATGATCTCCTACAAAAGCAACCACATCACAAACTCTCACAGATCCATTCAGAGATAGAGAGAGAGAGAGAGAGCTAGAGAGATCAAAAACATGGCCGACAGATCCCTTGAGAACACCCCAACATGGGCCATCACCGGCGTCTGCTTCGTCCTCATCGCAATCGCCCTCGGGGCCGAATACGGCCTCCATCTCCTCGCCTCGGTACGTATGACCACAAATTCATTCTCCTGGATCTGATACCTTGACCTCTTTTATGAATAGAAGAGGTGTTAGTCAATTAATCAAAGTTTGATTCTCTTTTTGATGCACTTTTGGTATTTGAAACATCTTTGTTTGAACACAAACTGCAGTTGTTCACAAAGAAGAAGACGAAGCCTCTGGATCAAGCGCTTGAACGTATTAAGGCAGGTGTGTTTGAAAAACCATTGTATTTGAAACTTATTTACAGGACATGCATAAGCATTTTTTATTTGTGGGGGGTTGAATGTAGAGCTGAGGAGTTTTGGATTCATGTCTCTGTTGTTGACGGTTGGTGAGCAACCCATATCGAAGATCTGCATATCGAAGAGCTTGGGTGGTTCTTTTCTTCCATGCGAGAGCGGAGAACACGAGATCGAAGTCGTCGGAGAGTCCTCTTGTGAGGCGCATGTGAGATCCTTTGAAATTTTCATTCTTTCTTTCTTCTTCTTCTTTATTTTTGATAAAGATGGACATATTTTAAATTTTTTTAAATAGTAAATTTTATCTTACAAAATATATATTTTGATAAAAAATATATATCATGCATAACGGTAAACTGAATGAATTTATTTAACATGCGCCTTACAAAAATTTAATAAGATATATACTCAATAAATGATAATGGAGACATGCAATGTCCATTAGATTGTCCAATCCAACTGCTTGTACCAACACTCTTGATTTTATGTTTTGTTGAACAGGGAAAGGTGCCACTTATGTCTATAGAAGCAGGAGGTCAACTACAAATGTTGATTTTCGTGTTGGCTGCATTTCATGTTCTTTCATGCCTTCTAACGCTGGGCCTTGGGATGGCTAAGGTGGTTGTTCTATGACTTTTTAACATGCATGTTCATGCCCTTAATTTTCTTTCCTCTTTTGCTTTTTCTTTTTTTAAAGCAGTGTTTTTCAGTATTTCTAAATGTTTGACTTTTGAGGATAAGGAAACTGTAGTTTATGGAAAAAATAATAAAAAACCCATGAAGACAAAAGTGTACTTGCCGATTGTCCTTAAGTCAACAACCTAAATGTTGACACAATGTTTAATTTAATTTTACTTGAACTAAATTAACCCTTTGTATTTCACAGATGAGAAGATGGAAGTTCTGGGAGGAGGAGACACAATCACTGGAGTATCAGTTATGCAATGGTGAGATTCGATTCGTTCAACCAAATAAGATAAATCATAGAATTTTGTAAATTGTTTTTATGAGGTATGCACAAATTTATGAATTGAAATATGTGTTGTTTATGACATAGATTATGTGAACTTTGTGTCTAATAATAATAATAATAATAATACATGTATTAATGGTGGCCATGCCAATTCAAAAACACAGGAGTCAGTATACCACTCATAAGTTTGATTGGTATATATGATTTTGACTTAATGAATTAAAAAAATTGAGAGTGAGTACAAATTTCAACAGGATATGAAGTTAAGAGTGCTTGTAGAAAATATGTACCCCTCTCTTGTCAGTTTCTCTTGTCCAATCCATTGAATGTTTCATTACAGTTGTGTAATAAAACCAACTGCAAACCCAATAAATATATATACACTCTGAAGTCCTTAATTAGCCTTTTTAAACATTTTTATCTCTAATTGCATCTAATACTTTGAAGATTTTCACATCCTATATAGACTCGAGAAGATTTATGCTTTCCCGAGAGACTCCTTTCGGCAAGCGGCATCTGAAATCCTGGAGTGACCATCAGTGCTTTCTTTGGATTGTAAGTAAAAAAAACCTCTCACTTCATATAATCTAGATCGACGACCCCCCAATTTGTTGAGTTTACAGAGAAAAAATAAATATTGTGCTATTTTCAGGTCTGCTCATACAGGCAATTCTTCGATTCGGTTTCTAAAGCAGATTATCTTGTTCTTCGGCAAGGGTTCATTACGGTATGTGAATAACAAAATAAAACAAAGCTTAACTATTCTAATTGATCCATTAATTGACATCCATTTTTTTTTCAGACTCATGTATCTAAGCACTGCAAATTTAATTTCAACAAATTCCTTAGTAGAGCTTTAGATAAAGACTTTGTGGCTGTGGTGGGAATCAGGTATATACGATCTTCTATTTGGATATTTGACTATTTCTTTCTGATTTGAAAATTTGGTTCCATATATATCAAACCCAATTTACATATATAAAATCTAATATTGACTTTTTCTGTTATTAATTTTCAGCATCTGGAACTGGGTGTTCGCAATACTTTCCATATTATTCAACGCGCACAGTATGTGATTAATATCTTCATATTGTGCATAAATTCTACATGTGCAATGTAATTTGATAATTAATTTCTCCAAAGCTAATTATGTTTCTTTGCATATTTTTGTACAGTATTCTACAGCTATTTTTGGTTACCATTCATTCCCTTGGTGGTAAGCAAACAAATTAATTGATTTAAAAACTAAAACCGACAAATTGAAAGCTAGTGATAGAATTATTATTCTGTTTAAAAACTGACTCACTTGCACTTTGCAGGTACTTGTGGTTGTTGGAGCAAAGATGGAATCCATCATAACTACAATGGGTGTGGAGAGCCAAAGTAGGAACATTATCGTCAATGGAAGCATCGTTGTAAAGCCCAACGACGATCTTTTCTGGTTTCGTCGACCCCAATTGCTACTTCATCTAATTCATTTCATCCTATTTCTGGTAAACACTCATTCAACACCTTATGATCTTAGCATATTCAGATGACTATATTTATTCATTCAACATGGTGTGATGTGAATCAAGCTATTGCACACATGTATGAGACCTAACTAAGATAACGTCGTATGTGAATGTTGCAGAACTCCTTCCAATTGGCATTCATAACTTGGACTTGGGTATGCATCATTGAAGACTGAACAATTGATCATATAGCTTCTCTTTAAGTTTTAAAAGTGGCTAACATAATTAATATTTGCAACATGCAGTACAAGTTTGGGATTCAATCTTGTTACTATAAGGGCTCCAAAGAAACCATCATATGCACCATACTTGGTGTCCTAGTTCAATTCCTATGCGGCTACGTAACTCTACCTTTATATGCGTTGGTATCACAGGTAAAAAAGGATTTCTTATGCTTTTACATGTGTATCACCGTTATATCATGCTATATTGGTCTTGGATTCGAGGCTTACTCCTATTGATAGGATAAAATTTAACAAGAAAATAAAACAAAAAACTTATATATCTTACTTTGCTCTTATGTTTAATTGACCGGATTCACTTGTGCCAGATGGGCTCGACGATGAAGGAGACCGTATTTACGGAGAGTATTTCGAAGGCTTTAAAGAACTGGCGCAGCATTGCAAAAGAAAATATTGAGAACAAGAGGGTCTCTGAAACTGGTTCACCATTGTCCTTGACATCAAGCCCCTCTATCACTTTCGAGGGGGAGGAGCTTGATGAAATCATAGAGCTCAAGCAGTCAAGCAGGATAACATCAGGTAATGGTGCTGCCGAAACTGAGATGGGCAGGTCGAATGGTGTCAATGCTAGTGCCTTTGATGGCGAAGCATCTTTTGGGGTGTATGTTGGCGAGGAGCCGAGCTTTCGACAAGATGTCAATCGATGATGATATTTATTCTTTTGTTTGGCGATAATGAGATGTGGATATACATTTTCATGGTTGATCATAGATCTTTTGTAAAGAGAGATGATACAATACTCTGATACAAAGGAAATGAAATGATCAACATTTTCAGTTTGAACATAATTAAGGGAATTCTGATTGTTACATGTTTGTCTTTTAAAGCCCAAAACAATGTGGACCATTGGAGCACCCAAAAAAATGAAAAGTTGTATGATAAGCATGAAATAAATATTCAAAAAAACTATTCTCAAATGCTTTTTCAGATTCTTGTCGGGTTCTCTATGTGACAATACAAAGAATTCCTTTATGAGCTACCATGGACCATGTAAATGATCAAATAAATCGGTCATTTCTAATAACAATATACTTAATTTAATTGAAATTTACATAAAAAATCAAGCATTCACATTTTAAATAGTTCTCTGTCATATAAGTGACACTTTCATTGGTGATCCATGCAGAGAAAAACAGGATATCTCATCACTATGAAATATAAGGTTCAGTTTCTTACAAGTACTGCGAGCCAAGCCAGTTTGGAGGTTGTTTAATAGGTGAAGTTTGGCATGCAATTCCTTGCTTCTTTTGTAGATGCAAGTCTCTCGAGTAAAGGAAGTGAGTGTAGCTCTCATATAGGTTTGGCATTTGGCATGCAACGAGTCAGTGCATCTCTACATTATTGTTTGACAATAACTAGACTTTTAATCATGGTCCCTCCTCCATCCAAAAATGAATAATAAGCAACAGTCATTATCAATGGAAAACCTTTTTTATGCATTAAAAAATAACAATCTTTAGAACTTGTGTGCAGATATCCCTCCTTTTCTGTCACTACATATGTAACGAAACTGCTAGGAAAGAAATTGACAAATCAATTTGTGTTGGACTGAGAGGGTGTGTTTGGCACCAAATAAAAAAACAGTTTTTAGTTTTTTTATAAACTAAAATTAAAAGTTATTATCAGGGGCGGGCTCATGGGTTGGCTGAGCTGGACTATAACCCGACCCAGATTTTGTGAAAAAAAGCCCCAAATAGCAGTCAAACCCAATTTTATTAGAAAACCCCCCAATAAAGTCCAGCTCGTATTTTGTTCAAAAACCCTCAAAACAGTGATCCAACCCATTTTTTTTAGAAAAACCCCAAAACAACTTGCTGTATAAACTTCAATTTATTATAATTGAGCATCATTTAAAAAATTATCTTGCGAATCACGTAATAGAAGGATAGTGTACAAGTTTGGGTAGACTCCTTATTTATCCAACACTGCACCTTATTTTCTTTGGGGTGTTGATGAGAGTCATCCACCCCACCCCCCTTTATTTTTATTTTTTTCCTTTCTATTTTGCTCATTTTTATCATCTTCCTATAACCCCAATTTCTGACATCGTCTGTTTCTTGAAATAGATATGCATACATTCGACTAAAAAAAAGCTGGAGAGATGGACGGCCGGCGGGTGTGATTGGCCGAATGACAAGGGATGCAGGGAGATGATTCGAAACCCTATGACATAGTTTGGTAAATGGATAAATTTTTATGATAAGTTAGTCTAATTTATGAGGACAAAAAATCTACTATTTTTATCCAGATTTGCATTTGTTAATAATTTTTATTATTCTCATTTTTTGTGTTCTTATCATCAATCTTACATTTGAATGAAATATAGGATAACTTCAAATATTTTATGCCTTTCATAGAAATTACTGAAGTATCCCCTGCATTTAGTATCATCTTCATTTATTATATGTCATTTGAAGAATTTTATAGGGTTATAAAGGGTAAATAAAAAAAAATTGGACCATGTCGTTTGTCTCATATGGCGCCCATTCTTAAAAAATATATTAAAAAAATAAAATATAGATAGATTTATATTTTATAATATATAATTTTTTTGTTTTTATATAAAAAAATCTCAGTTGAAATTATTTTAAAATAAAAATTCAAAATTTATCTTGTGTCAATATATTCTTGTGAAAATGTTACGTACAATATCTTTTCTAGAATCAATTCGAATTTGTATATGTTTTGATTTTTTTTTAAAAATAGTTTACATCAACTAATAAGATATATGTTTTTTTTTTTAAATTAAATATATGTTCCAATAAATTGCATAGATTATTTATAAAAAGAAATTGTGGTATATATTTGGTTAATATGGGTATATGATGCTTAGGAAGTGTATAAAACTAGAATTAGAGCTGGAAAAAGAATTGCTCGTTTAAATAAGTTCTTTCTTCTTCTTTTCTTGAAAAAAAAACTCATGGGCTTGTCAAACATGATAAAAAAAAGTTTTACTTAATACATGTTTAGCCCACCCTAAAATTTTGTCATGGCTCCACCCGTGGTCATTATTGTACCTATTTTTTTCTTTCTAGTTTAACGTTTGTGAAATTTTTATGGTATATATTTGCATAACAAGAAACATACATCTCCAAAAAAAAAGAAAAAAATACATACATAATTAAATTGGGTGCATACCTCTATACATTTTTTAGAATAAAATATACCCTTACGTAGTAGAGTATATACTCTGCTAGAGATTTTATTAACTGAGTTAAGACTACAATAATGACGGTTGGAATGACTGGGTGTATCAGTGTCTTAGGACAATGGATTAACATAGTCTATTTTATAGTTTCATTTGCAATCTCATATACCTCGTTAGCTTTCAGCACGTACTTTAAATAAATCCATTGTGAATTTTTTGGATTTGCTGGCCCAAAAACACACACACATGTACCTTATTCTATTCAAATGGGATAAGATCACATGCCCAAATTAATTTTTTCGGATCAAACTTATCTGAATTTTTGAATCAAATTTAAATCTTGAATTTTAGAATTTGCTCAAGAGATGTGAAATTGTCTTTTTTAGACAAATGCTACAGACCATGAGCACTAGTGTAGAGTAAATATTGTCTTTAAGACATAGATTAAGTTCAACTCCATCCCCAGTCTTCATATATACAATTCATTGAAATATATATTTCATATTTTATAGAATTATGTATCTCATAATACTATGAAACAAAATCAACAAGAGTGCATATTGTAAACCAAAAAGGGGTCAGGTTCAGCGGGGACAAAACGGGGAATATATGTAATTTGATTTGTATTTTATATTAAATACTATTAACAAGGTAAATAATCCTTGATAAAAGAGGATTAATTACTAACAAATGTATTTCATTGTGTACACTCACATAATTTTTTTAATACTTTTTACCAGAAAAAAGATTCCTTGGTAAAAAAAATAGTTTTAGAATTTTTTCAATGAAACTGTTCCTTAGTAAGAGTTATTTTTCTAATAAAAAAACTTAAAAATAAAAAAATTAGTTTTTTCAAATAATACATTAATTGAAAAAAAATATAAACATTAAAAGAATTCAAATTTCTTTTTCAAATCAACCCACATTTACCAAGGAGAATATTCCTTGGTAAAGATAATCCACATTTACGGAAAATATTAATTGGCGAATGAGTATTTCTTTTAAGGCCTTCACTAAGGAAATGTTTCCTTGGTAAAAAAAATAGCTTTAGACTCTTTTCAAGGAAACATTTCCTTAATAAAATTTATTTCCATAATAAAAAAATTTACTTTTTTCAATTAAATACATTCATTGAAAAAAAATACAAAGATTAAAAGAATTCAATTTTTTTTCCAAATCAATCCACATTTATCGAGAAAATAATTCCTTGGTAAAGATAATCCACATTTATTAAGGAAAATATTCATTGACAAAGGAGTTAATTTTTCTTAGGTCTTCACTAATAAAATATTTCCTTGGTAAAAAAATAGCTTTAGGTTTTTTTCAGAGAAATCTTTCCTTAATAAAAGTTATTTCCATAATAAATAACTAAAACCTAAAAAATATAAATATTAAAAGAATTCAATTTTTTCTTTATTAAATCCACATGTACCGAGGAAAATATTCTTTGGTAAAGATAATCCGGAAAATATGTCATAGTGAAGTAGCCATTTTTTGTAAGGCCTTCACCAAGGCAATATTTCCGTAACAAAAATCAAAAGTGCACCATTATCAACAAAGTATTTTATTGGTAAAAAAATGTGAAGAATAAAAAAAATTCAAAATTTTGTTTTCACCTTTACCCAAGAAACAAAAATTCCCTTGGTAAATATGTAGAATTACCAAAGAAATTATTTTTCTTGATAAAAAATTTATGGCTAAAAAACTTTTACTTGTAGTACATAGCCCAATTAAATATCTATATGTCAGAGTAAATAAAAGCTCAAACATAAAATTATTGTCCTAAAAGAGCGGTAGGTCTGATACAATACTCCTGGGATGTCCTCGTATGTCATCTTTTCAAAAAAAATTTAAAAAAAACTCAAAATAAACAATGGCACAATCAGCTCAATAGTCATACACAAGGGAAATTGCTGACCAGACTCACCGATGATGACGATGCTGACACGCGAAACCCACCAACCCTGATTTGATCATCCACTGGATCTTCTTAATTAAGACCAACGTAACGAACAATACTTTGGGTTGCGTTTCATTGTACAATTCTAAAACTGATTTTAAATAAAAATTGAGTTGAAAATTGATTGTGTAGGAAATTGTTTCTTCACAGCTTCTAGAAAACTCATATTTAGGACATCTTTTTATAGAAATCTGTCTGTAGCTTTTGACACTAATTTTTCTGTTTGAAAACGAGTCTAAGAAAAATAGTTTTCTACAAATCTAAAAGCTATCCAAACTTGTTTTCAAATAGAACTTATGAAACTCAGAAATATAAGTTACAAAACTCAGTGAAAAAAAATTTAACACAAATGCTAAATATTTATACACATATTTATGTCTAAAAAAGATCACACGAGTTCGATGAAGTGACAACTAAATAATGAACACACAATGCCCTAACTTAATTTGGATCTCACAATATTTCCATCATGAATCCTGAACTAGGTCCGTACATTATATAAAATACTCATATGACAACTCCGAGATGCAATTATAACACCCCTTCCACTACAATAAATCCTGATTTCGACGAACCTTGAGTAGTCACAACAAACCAACGCTCACACAAGGACTCAACACAAATATATCAGATTATAATTGGCAAAGAATGTTCTACATGGTCAGGTAGCCCACACTCCAGTAATCTTACTAATCGGTACTATCAACGTCCCATGATTGGCAAATAATGTTCTACATTGACATCTTATCAATCCGAAGATTTTATTTGGCTTATTATTTTTGTTTATTTTTTTTCAATCTCTTTCACTCATTGTATGTAAATTCGAACATGATCTGTTTTGATATTATTATTGAAATAGATATACTCAAATATTACTAAAAAAGACATCCCACAGTATGTTGAAATTTATATAGTAGGAGAAATCATACAACACTCTCATGTAAAAATCATGCATACACTTCATAGGTGCTACAACTAGAAATTAAAATACATGTGAAATGAAAGGGGATTCCTAGACATCACGCCAACACCCATTCTTCATTTCATTATAGATTCTAATGCAGGGGTTCACAAGTATCATCACTAAATCTAGATAACTAATTCCACTATGTTGTAAAAAACGAATAGGAGCTAGATATCATGAACTAGTCCTTACCTTTAAGTCTGTTGCGCTGTCGAATCAAAGCTTAGCACAATATCTTAAATTTCTTTTGATTAAATAAAAAAATCTTCCTACAACACCTATTGATAAGTAATCCTTCAAATATTACCATCCAATAGTATGCTATCATACATATGAACATATGTCAATTAACTCTTCAATGACATAATGATAAAATAATGATGCTTTAATATATTTAATCGTCCTAAAATTCAATGGTTATACTTGGGTTATGTTTCGGAACACAATTTGATTTCCAAATATCATGTTCTTTTTCTTTTAAAATTTGAGATTCTCTAAAAACATATTTTTTTTGCTTTTTGAAAAACTAATTTGAATTGACATTTCTAACTAATCATGCAAAATTTTGAGCATTGGAAAACAAGTTTATAGCTTTTGACTTTATGCAAACACATAATTACCAAAACAATATTTCTAAATGCCCACTTAGGCATCACAAAATTAACTAATCATAATTCATAAACATATATGAAAGATGAATAAAATATAAACTTCTAACATTTAATATGCTAACATCCTGTATAATACATAATTTATACCCAAAAAAATCTCATTATTATCTAAGTATCACATTTACAAACAAAACATATGACAGGGTTAGTGGGCTGGGTTGAAAGGGTGCTTCGCTTCTCTAACCGTGCTCCATTTGGGTGGAAATCCATCTCCAACCGGCATTCAAATTTGACAGTTTAAGCCTCCAAATTTCGGGACTTTTTTTTTAAAAAAAAATATATAACTTCTTCTACATGATTTCAAATTTCATAAAATTGATACTATTGGATAGATGTCATCGATACGATTCAAATGAGTCTAATATTGAATATGTTTAACATTTGTTTTAAAAAAATATATTTAAATTTTTTTTAACATTAATATTTATTTTATTTAATTAATTATTATTTGCACTTATGTATTAAAATAAAATTTATTCTAATTGAAATGGATAACACAACAAAAGAAAGTACATTAAAAATTAAATAAAACACAGCAATGAAACACAACACCACAAAATAAACATCTACATCCACCTTACAATAGATGAGCCGCTACATTAGTAATCCCTTAATCATCTTTCGTATGGATCGAAGATGTTGAAATCATCATGATTAAAAATAAATGAGTTGTCGGATACTTAAGTTCTACCGATTTTAAATTTTTAATATTTTCAATTTTGTATACTATATCAAAAAAAAAGAGGGATATTATAAATTAAAGTTTTATAAAATATATATATATATAAAAGTTAAATAGAGATGAAAATGGAGATTGCAGTTGAAAGTGATAAATGAATAATAAAATTTAAAACACTATTTTTTTTTTTTTTTTGGTCTCCACTTGTGATGTTCTTTAGGGTCTCCTTGCTTCTCAGTTCCTTCCGAATTGTCTTGCTTTTGTAATGAATAAATAGGAAAGGGTAATGTGGGGTGTCACATCAAAGTGGCGCATGTCTTGCTTTTGTTCTTTTTTTTCTTTTTTGTCACATATGGCAGATACATGTATATATAGCTCTAGGGGTAAAGTATGCGTAAGAAAAATCCAAGAATGGAACATGGCCTCACTGTCAAGTCCTCTGTGAGAGGTAAACCCACAAATGAATGCCTGTGGGTTATTTGGATCCAAGTTTAGTATATTAAAGATAAATCAATTTGCAATGTGACCCACAGAGTTAATTTTACTGTGGGAGGTAATCCAAAACATCTAGTAAGGATATTTTTAGTGTCTAAACAAACCCCTTATCATCTTTCAAGTTTGAACACTCCCATCAAAACTGACCAGGTAACAGATGCTAGCTATTATGGATTACAGATGTCCAAGTAGTTCTATTGAATAATGTACATTCTTTTTAAATAATCAAAATATGCATGAATTATATAATAGCACTGCTGTAACATTAGTCTATTCATTTTGGTCTCCATAATAATGACACTCATTATTAGTCTGTTTATGCCAAAAGAATCCCATGAAAAATAACAATAACAAAAAGAAAAAGAGAAAAAACAGAGCAAGCAAGCAACCCATGAAAGGATAACAAGAAGAAACCTTGTAAAGGAAAACTGGAATAAACTGGAATACTTGTGAGATTATCATCACACATTGACAATAAAAAAAAAATCCCAACTCAAAAACAAACATGGACATTTTACACTTCAAATTCATCCACCGATTCAACAATCACCTCTGTGAAAGCTTCATGATTCAGTACATCAGCTGCCATTAGAGTCTCCACCACCTTATCCATGGTAGGCCTCTTCCCCGCCTCCTCCTCCACGCACAAGAACGCGATCAGCGCCATCGTCTCCGCCTGCTTCGCATCGACATCCCCGCTCAGCCTCGCATCCACCAAATCCTCGATCCACGAATCATCGCCGCTCGCCAGCCTCTCCTTCGCCACCTTAATCAAGCTCTTCACATCCGCCTCCCAATCCAAAATCCTCCTCCCCCTCAACATCTCCAAAAGCACAACCCCAAAGCTATAAACATCAACCTTAGCCGTGATAGGTAGGTTCAGCACCCACTCCGGCGCCATGTACCCCTTCGTCCCCCGAATCCTCGACATCTCCTCCGTCGGCGCCCCCCTCTGCGAGAGCTTCATGAGCCCAAAATCTGCAATCTTGGCCTCGTAATTCCTGTCTATCAGAATGTTCTCAGGTTTAATATCACAATGCACCACCCACTCTAGACACTCATGGTGGAGGTAGGCGAGGCCCTTGGCGGTCCCTACGGCGATCTTGAACCTCTCCTCCCACTCAAGCGAGCTGTCCGCGGCGTAGTCATTGAACAAAAGCCTATCGAGCGACCCATACTCGACGTACTCGTAGACCAAGAGGCGGTGCTTTCGCTCAGAGCAGAACCCATACATCCTCACCAAATTCATGTGGTTGATCCTCCCAATGGTGTTCACCTCTGCCCAAAACTCCCCCTCCCCCTGCGTCACATCCTCCAACCTCTTCACGGCGACGGTCCTCTGGTCGTCCAACACGCCTTTATAGACCGCCCCGGTGCATCCCCTGCCGAGCTCTTCACTGAAGTTCTTGGTGGCCTTCTTCAATTCACCATAAGTGAACCTCCGAAACTGGCTCCTCATGATCTGATACCCATCATTAATCCCACTCGAATTCCCTCCCCTCCTGAATAGAAACCACCAACCCAACCCAATAAAAACAAACTCAACCACACCAATGGCAGTAAGGAATCCATAAAAGTAACCCCACTGTGTCTTTCCAACCCTCTCTGCATACAAACCCGAATTACCCAAAGTGGGTTCAATCACAGTTGTATTGCAAGCCAACCTCAAAAGCTTCTGTGAAGTGGGAGAAACCGTCGCATCCAAATCGCTTGGGATCTTCAGATATATAGTCCCCCAAAACTCCGGCGACTGATATCCATCCCAAAGCGCGCTCTTATCATAGCACTTCCGATCCAAACCGTACCTAAAAGCGACGCAATTGCAGTTACTCATGCAGATGTTCCTGCAAGTCTCAAAAGACATGTTGATATTGAAAGTGAAATCATAACCCCAAAAGTCCGTGTGAGGAAGCTCCACCAATTTAATCTTCTGTTGGTCGCAACTCAGATTGAACTTGGGCTTGCATCCTCTGTTCCAGTCACTTCTGTCCGTCATTTCATAGTGAGGCGGGCAAGTACACTTGGGCTCCGGCGCGTAAACGCAGATCCCGTTCTGCCCACACAAACCATGCACTTTGCATAGATGGGGGAGAGCCTCCCAAGCGACGGACCAGTTCCGGGTCGTCTCGTTCAAGCTGAAGAGCCTCAGATTCCCGTCGTACCCCATCGTCAGCCTCCGCTGACCCCGACAACCCCCGCGTCGGACGCGTTGAAATGAAGCTTGTCGCTCGAATTGAAGCGGCCATTGTCGTCGAGCATGGCGAGTCGAGAGGAGTTGTATCGGGTCCTCCCGTTCTCCGACACGCCGACTTCCGGGTTCGGCCAGTATATGGTCGACGTCGCCGGGCCGTCGTACATCATGCGCAACACGTTGTCGTTGTCGAAGTAGAAGTCGAAGTAACCCGAGGTGAGGTCGCCGTCGGCGATGGAGGACTTGAGGCGGGTGGTCCGCGTCATGGGTTGGTTTGGGAGGAGGGTGTCGGTCGGGGAGTCGAAGCTCTGCCACAGGACGACCATGTTTGGGTCCCGGATGACGAGGTTGCCGGAGTCCAGGGTGTCGGCGGTGGAGGCGGGGGTCGAGCTGGTGTTGGTGGACCAGACGACGGAGCCGTCGATGTTGGTGAGGACGAAGCCGCCGTCGCGGTTGAAGGAGATCTTGGAGCCGCGGCCGTTGACGGGACGGTCGCGGGCGGCGGTCCAGACGACGGTTTTGGCGGCGGAGTTGGTGAACCATATGGAGAAGGAGAAGGCGTTGGTGCCGACTTGGTAGAAGCCGCAGGAGAAGATGCCGGAGGGGGAGGTGAGGAAGTTGTCTTCGTCTTCGACGGAGAGGGAGGAGTCTCTGTGGAGGGTGGTTTTTGAGTGGGTTGGTGAAGGACATGAAGAGATGATGATGATGAGAAGGCAGAGGAGGATCGGATATGTGTTTCTCATGTTTTTGTTTCGATTTCAGACACAGAGAGGAGGAGAATGAGAGGTTGATTGGATCATTGGAGAGTTTGAGAGAAGACCATTGGATTGAGTGTAATATATATATGATAATGATATTAAAATGAGGTAGTGGAGTTATATAAAACATGTAGTGGATGGTTTGGTTACAACTTGCATGTAAAAGTGTAATATATGGTGAGAGTAGGCCATTGAAGGGCACGTGATGATGTGGATATGAAGACTTTGGAATTATTAAACATTGGTTGACGGACAGATTTCTTTTGAGGTCCCGTTGGAGTGACTTTTACGATTTTGGGCCGTCAAAGAAGACTCGTCTCTTCTCTTGTACTTATAAAATTGACCGTCTTGCAAGATTTTACGCCCGTCGACATATCACTAACAATAACATCCTTTTTTATTTGTAGAAAAATTGTTATGCTAAGAGACTTCTCTCCCCCTTTGTCATGAAAGAAACCCCTCAACATGGCATGATTCATATGATTCAATTGACCATGATTGTGGTCGCTTCCTTGCGGGAGCCATCGGAGCTGCCCTCAGTTAGCGTCATGGCGTGAGGATGGGGTGTTTTGGCGAGGCGCCGAGGTCTCAGGGATAGAAGTTCCTTTTCTTCTTTTTTTTCGGGTGAATCAAAATAGATATTGTATCAATTTCAATATAAATCAAAATAGATATTGTCCAGGGGTGAGATAAAATACATAAAACATTAAAACAAAAGCAGCGAATAAAGAGAGGACCGTAAATGTTAACATAGAAAAGGTTTCTATAACACTTCATCGCAACCATGGTCCGTGTTCTGCGCTCTAACCATTGGGACAGAAGTCTCATATATCCTGCATTTTCTCATCTCAACGATTTCGCGTGCTTGGTTTTCCTTTTCTCTATTATCCTATCTTTCCCCCTCTTCTAGGGCTGGTAAACGAGCCAAGCCGCTCGGGCTCGGCTCGGACTCGGCTCGGTTTGAGTTCGTTCAAGCTCGTTCATTTAGATAAATGAGCGAGCTTGAACAAGTTTCAAAACTCGGTTAGACTCAGAACGTAGATCGAACTTCATTTTATGTTTAAATTCGACTCGTTTGTATTATTAAAACTTAATTGAAGTTTGACTAAACTCCTTTATAAAATCAGAATATTAAATTAATACAAAGTTATGCTCGTTTAAGCTCATGAACTTGGCTCATTTAGGCTAAAATTTTGTTTTCAATACATAAAAACCCTAAAATGAAGAAGAACGCTAGGCTCGTTGAGGCTCGTGAACTCAACTCGGCTCAGCTCGGCTCGTTTATAAACGAGCCGAGCTTGAACGTGTCAAAGCTCGGCTCGTTCGACTCGTTTACCACCCCTACCCTCTTCCCTCTCTATGTTCTAATTTCAGGCCTTTGTAACTTCCATTATCTAATGAAATTGAGATAACAATTGTCAAAGGGCTTCTCCAAAAAAAAACAAAAACAAAACTTTCATGTATATGGACCAGGTTCATCTTCCTTTCTTTGTTTCTTCTTGATCGGGAAAGTCCTGAAAATTAATGGATTTTTTATAGCAAAATTATACGTTTAGTCCTATGTGCATCAATTTTTTTTAATTAAAAAACTCACCCATTGAAATACATAATAATATAAAAATTAAAATATACACTGAGATATACTGGTTTTTTCATTGAAAAAATAAAAAAATTGATTTTCATACAATGATAATCCAATATATACTGTTGTATTGGAGACTGTTCTAGGCTACAAAAAAGTCTGGGTGTACCAACGTTCTTTTCCATAACAGAGAAGCCCATGATGGAAGAAGAAAAATCTGTTTTTGGGTTGCGGGTCTTGACTTGCAGAAAAGGGTAGGTGTAGAGTAGTAGAGAATAATAACTAATCGCATTGGTTAGTGTCATATTTTTATAAAAGATGTAAAAATAGTGCTTCAATGGAAGTGTTAAGAGTATGTTAAATGTGGGTCCCACCTGTCATATGTTAGTTTTCATGTTAATTTTAGCTAGTGCTTTAGCCAACCATATGTGGGTCCCACCATTCAAAATATTTTAAAAAATATTATTTTGAGTGGGTGGAGAGCTTTGAGTGGGTGAAGAGATGGACCCACTATTATTTTAACTAGTTATTTAGCTAATCCATTGGAACAACCACGACCAACTAAATGAGAATGTAGTAAATGAGGGTCTAATTGATGGATAAAATGCTGACATATCACTTTAACATCTTAGTTAGTTAACATGTCCATTGGAGATGCTCTTAATATGCTCAAGACTTACAACAAAAAAATATTATTTGTCCCATGGACCATGAATCATCATAATAGTCTAGTACAACTGTGGAACAGTGGCGAAACCACGTATAACAAGAAAATACATATATTTGAAACATTAATATGTCTGAGGAAACTGAACAGGCTGATTCTTGAGGAAAATAAAATCATGTTGTTTAGAAAGAATAAACTTTCATATTTATTTCCTGGGAGAGGCTGGTATAGTTTATTCCTAATTCTCCATCCAAAACTAAACTACATTATAATATGAAACACAAAAGCAAAAAACTATCCATTCCAATAGAAAATCACCTAATTCTTCTCTATCCCCATATATCTATTTATGCCGGGATAAGCTATAACTTCAGATGGCTGAGGAAACTGGACTTCAAACTGTCATCAACTTTTTCATATCTCGCTTCTCTCCTCACTTTCAGATTTGTATTACAAATTCAGTTAATGAAATCGCAGTGACAACATCTACCATTTTCGAAAGAAAAAAAAACTAGTTAAATAATAGCACAAGAGTTTACAGCTGAAATGAATGCCAACTATTTGCAAGGCTATTCAAGACATTATTCCATAATTGGCCATGTTTCAGTTGTAGACTCATCTTCAGAAAACACTCCTAAACATTGTTCAGGGAATTGACCTTCACTTTGATAGCATTTAGTCTGTTTCAGTATAGTTAGAGATTACAAGGTGACAGACGAAAGACACAGGAGCAAGGAATTGAGAGCCAGTCAACGGTGTGCACATTGAAAATAATGTCAAACCTCTATCTACCACAATGAATAACTAGTCATAATTCCATGAGTATCTGTCCTGGTTCATGGAATTATGACTATTCACAATAAAAAACTGCTTAACAATTTTGTATATGGACCACAAACACACGATTTAGATATACTAGACAAAAATGCATGATACATTTCTCAAATAGGTAAATATAAAACCTTAAGTATAACAGAGCATCACTATGAAGAACATTGATTGTAGTACCTCATGTCCAGGTTGGAGATGAAAGAAGAGAACTCATTGCTCCTTTTTCGTTCCTTCAATCTGCCATTTTTTTCAAAATATTGTGACATTTCAACAAGTTAAATATTGTCCAGGATCAATTTATAACAATTGTCATTTCATAATTAAGAATGATGAAAAATCATGGAGAAAATTCAGATACCATTATTGAAACATTCCCCTTGCAAACCTGGCATATATTTGTGTATGTAAGCTACAAATTGCAGCACTGTTTATGTTACAGCATCAGTTAAATTAAATGTACCATTGAAGGATTTCGCATTCGCACAAGTAATTCATGTCATGAAGTTAATGCTATTAGATATTCTAGACCTTCATGCATTACATAGGAGCATAGGGCCATGACATAATTTGGTGTCTGGAATTGACCATGTGGGATGTGAGCTGCAAGGATAGCAACAGATAAACCTTACACATCACTGATGCAGAAAGCTTCAAGAGAGAAACTGTAACAAACCAAATCCCACGGCTCAGTGAAAATCTATGAAAGAGATGTTTAAGCTTATGTAACCATTTCAACTGGTAAATTTAATTGGCAAAATGAGAGAAAACACAAAGTTACAGATTTTAAAAATGTTCTCATTCATTGCTTTCTGCTCACTAAGCATGTTTCTGATTAATAGGGTACTAGAAATGAAAAGCTTCTTTAGAAAAAGCGTCTCTCAAACCATCCATGTCATTGGAACCATCGTCATGGCAAGCTATGGTACATATGTCTACACAATCTCATACCCTCCTATCATTGTTTGCCCTCACTAAACATCTCAACACACTGGATACAATGTAGTTATAGAACATCACTCATTCAAGTACCATTTAAATTCAGAGATAACAAATATATACATACATACATACATACATATATACATACATTTATATATAAAGCTATATGACATATTAATAGGATTTCTTCTGTTATTGTACATATAAATTATACATATTAAGATGCAACATAAATATTCCAAATCATTTTCCAGGTGCTCGAAGCAAATCAATCCAAGCAATGGTGCCCCTCAGTGAGCAAAGTTGTATTTGGGTTGCAGAATCAATGCCATTTCAAACCCACAATCAAGTTCCTTCCATTTTGGGGCACCAAATATATAACTGGTTGATAAGAGCCTCCTGGAAGGAAGAAGTTCTAACAACCTATTTTGCTTTCCCAGATCTGCAACAATCCTCAACTACACGCTCATGAGGTGCATGTAAAGGTCGTTGTAAAATGTATATACATGTACTCAGAAAATCACAAGAAGTGCAGGGAAGAGATGAAGAATCAATAATGGCTTAAAATAAGGCAAGATTTGTTCCATCCTAATACTTATTGCACAATGTCATATAAAGTCATTGTGACACATGGACAAGGATTACAAATTTGTTGTTTGAAGGTGTATGGGATATTATTGTTCCTACCTCCTTAAGTATAGAAATAGAAAATAAGAAAAGCAAACCAACAATAAAGCTCATTTCAAAGTTCATAAGAACCCAACAGACACACATACACACAAAAAAAAGAAAAAAAGAGTCAACTTCAAATCATGGATGTTGTGGAACCTTTTTTCGTGGCCTGACAACAGAATATAAATCATATCCACTACATGGTGCATAAGGTGACATTTGATGTATGTCCAAAATGAAGGGGAAAAAAAGCACAATGAGTTGTAAAGTGAGAAATGTAAACATGCACCAACAAAAATGGACACCGAAAAAGAACATTCAAGTAACACAGAATTAGATCACACCTAAGAAGCTCCAAAATTTTATGTATAAAAAGAGAAACAAAATGGTGAAATAATCAATTTCATTTCTTAAGGAAGATTGGCCAGCAACTAGAACTAAAATCTTCTCAAGTACGAAGTTACATAGTTTCCATACCTCACTTCACCATAATACAAGGTAAGGCCATTGTGTGTTTTGCTTGCTAAGAAAATTGGAAATGAATGCATCACAACTTCAATGAAAAATCTTTTTGATTCTTCGTTATCCTCTCTGTGAGTGCACATATGCAGAGATTCTCAACATTGCAGTGAAGCCCAATATTGTTTATGGAATGGGGAGGAACCAGTGTGCCATCCCGGAAAAAAAATTTCAGTCCAGGCCCAAGAGGAGAACTCTTGTGAACATCTGTTGATGCAGCATCTTCCTGACCTATTCGGTGGTTACCACATGTGGCTGGCAAATTTTCCATATTTTTTACATTTCCACACTGATGTGGCATTTTTTTAAGCTGGTTGCCCACATCCTGACAAGCACAAAGCTTAGCATCAATTCCATTTTGTTGCTGATTGCTGCTGCGATCGTCACAAGAGCTATTTCGAGTAAAAAAATACTTCTGGATTTTTGCTGAAAGGCTCACAGAACATGAAGCAACAACATCATGTACATCATCTATTGTCAAATACCCGTAAGACTCCAAGCTATCAGAAAGAACTTTACGAATCAATGTATGGATGGCATGGCAACAACCAGAGCAGCATTCATAGACACAAATACATGCTGGCATAGCTGGCACACTGTTGTTTTCTCTTATATTGGAGACATCATCTCTAACTGTTTCAGCATGAATGCATCCACCAACGTCAGAAGAAAGTACGGTGCCAGTTCTGGACAAACCATTGCACTGCCTCCTGTCTTTCCTGGAGATGCAGTCATCCATAATGCCCATATCTTCTTCAGAATGACTCACACCATCAGCCTCTGCTGAGACATTGTCTTGCTTCACAGTCTGACTCCGTTGATAAACCAATTCACAAGGTTCATGATTCTCTGATTGGCAAGGCTCACAGCAACCGGTCTTCTTCGGCTCATTCAAAGTGTCTCCATGGGCCACTGAACGAAAAACTGAGAATGAATTTTGACATGAGTCAGTATCAGTAGTCAACGAGAGTTTATCTTGCGAAGGCCTAGGAACTGCGTCGATCATATCAGAACTAGGTAATCCATCATTAGCAAGATCTTTGCTGGAGTTTATACAAGTACTATTCTCTTCCTGAGAACTTTTATTAGAAACATGTGGCAAGCATGCATCCAGGTTGGTATTGCTTTCATGATCCTGCGTGTTCATGGTTACCCCAGGCATCGGTCTAACAATTGATGCTGGCATTTGATTGTCCAACTGCGACCTGCAGAAGGTAAAAACAAAGTAAGAAGATGAACAAAGAAACTGAAGCTTGATGAAGTGACATTGGGGCTCAAATATCAAGTATTCAAGTGTAGTGTATCACCTTTGGAATGAGTATGCCCAGCTGTTAACCATGTCCTCCAAATAAGCCACTTGTGAAAGAAGACGAATGAAACGATATTTGTCTTTCCCTCCCAAAATTTTTGAGTTAATCTCCCCAAGCAAGAGCTCTAAAACATTTCGAACTTCACGAGAAACTTCCAACACAGAGGAGTAAAGACCTCTGTATGCTAATAAGCCGACAGCTATCAGGCCTCTCACTATGCTAAAATTTTCTTTGTTCTTCTCATTGCCAGGGTATGACCCCATTGCAACCTTATCTGATGAACTAGGAGGACGCACAATACAAGAATTGAATGGCCAACCCTTCCAAGGTCCATGAATATCTGCAGAGGGACCTTCTTTCAATCCTGAGGTCGCCCAACAAAGTTCAGCAAAGTGAGGATAACACAAAATTTGATAACCAAATGTGGCAATTGCTAGCATTATGTTGGATTTCCCTTTCAATATTTTATTATTGGTTCTTACACAAGCTCCATGATGATGGTGCATCTGAACCTCTTGATCATAATGGTTACATATTTTACATATTGAAGGTAAACTCTTATCACCATCAAGATATTGCTGGTATCCTTTGTTGCTACAAGAAGCTCCACCATTGGAAGTTATCCTTTCAGAATCTACAGGCTCATCCACGGATTCAATTACTTTACCCTCTACATTGTCACGTTGGACTTCCAAAATGTCATTTGCAGAATCACAATTATTAGTTTCGCATTCAACGGCCATGTGAGTTTTATGATGTATCAGTGGACAAACTTCTGGATTAAATCCTGTGACAATTTTATTGCAGATGCATCGACCATCACATCATGATTTAACTTCCCATCCACTTGCAAAGCATATTGTGGTACAGTCTGTGCAGAAGAAGCAGGATGAGTACAGATACCATTCACCATTCCGTCGTTGAAGAACCCCCTAATTCCAAGAGGGAGGTCATGATTTGGCACCTCACAAGTAGCCTGCACATAAAATAAATGCCAAAGCAAACCCACTTGTCAAACTGCACCAAAGTATGCTAGGAAAAAAGGCATATATAGTATTCCTTAATGCAGATAATGGAAGATAAAATAATGGGTAGAACTCATAAATTGGGAATAGCCATAAAAATATATTAGATGGAAAGTTTTAATATCAAGTATTTAAATGGCATTCATCCTGATACCAAGATCTATCATACTATACCATATGATATCATATGATACACTAGAATATTTTGTTAAATTTTGTAACTCAATTTTATATCATAGATGACTCGGAAAACGTTTAATAGATACATCTCCCTCAAACTCTCTTTTGAATATTCCAATGCTTAGATAGTAGATACCATATTTTAGACAGGGAAAAAAAGGAAAAAAATTTGGGGAAAGCACCGGAAAAAGGATATGCACAATATCTATTGATAAGACAAGTATTTATATGAACAAAAAAAAACAGCATGTATGAATGATACTGGAAACATGATATAGTGACTGAACCAACAATGCATTACAAAAATATTATCAAAATGAGCAACCACACTGTAAAGCAAGCCAAATTAGGCACAAATGGTTTATAGGTGATTGTGCATATCCGTTTCCTCGTCACACACACACCCACACAAAAAAAGGCACAATTTATCAGCATCAGGATTAGTTGCATTCCCTACAGAGTATAAAGATTTTAATGGCGACATATCATAATTAATCTGAAAAATGGCGTTAATTAACATCATATAAGCAACTCCTAGCTCTCATTACAAAGAAATAGGGGAAACAACAAGTCTTGCCACATCAGAAAGGGTACTGGGATCCTTGTCAAGATAAGATTGAGTTCAGCTCTCTCTAAATTCAAAGTAAATTCCAATATACAATACCATCGTGTTTTCATTTTTTTACGATTCAAAATTTACAATTTACAAGTAGCTGCACCTAAACACATTTTTTTGCCTTTATGTTCAATTCAAGGAAAGCTGTTCACAAACCAAATCTTCATTTTATAATCAATTGAGTAAGAACCATATTAAAAAAATTAGCATTGACAGAGGTATTTCCAAATCCCATTAAGATGTTTCAGCATATATTGTCATTGTAATTAAACTCCCTACATCACCCAACTAAATGTGATAATTTTAATTTGCCAAGATATTGCTGCACAAAGCAACTTTAAATTTTTCAAGCTTATATAATTCTTCCTTCAGAAATTGTATGACGGATTATTTAAAAATCTACTAAATTTTTCAGGTTCTAAACTGACTGAATATCATATTCTCACACTTTCTATGAGAAAATGCTGATATTCAACAATGTGCATATCTTCTTCAAAAGAAAAAAAAATGTCGTGTGTGTACATCCACCCACCTTGTCACACAGGCCCTGGCTACCATGCCAGGTTTTGTGTGTGTGGGGGGTGTCTGGAAGCCCAACCAGACACACAAATAGCAAGCAAATTGCTCCTGCACTTGCATTTTTTTTTCATGAGGATGAAGTGTACATTAGAAAGAAAATATATGCCACAAACAAAACCATGTGCCAACAATGATTAGATATAACAAATTTAGCATAAAAGTAATTTAGTTTCTAATTTAATGCAATCACAGAATAAGATGACGCAGATATGAAAAAGATGAGCATTATTCTAAAATATATATAACTATTACCCTAGACATAAATTTGTAGCGGGAGATTTTGACAGGCTACAAATCTGAATAGTTGCATTGCTGAAATGTAAAAGTTTAAAGTCAAATGTAGAATATTACAACATATTGGGAAATCAAGTGGGCATACCACTATTATAAAAGACGGAGGCGTACACACAGAATCCACCTGTTCAACAAATGATTTCCATGCCTGTGACATATTTTTAGTTACGATCTGAGGACATGGAGTCTCAAATATGTTGGATATTTTTTTAGGATAGATATCATTCTCCTCATCAGAAGGTTGTTGGCAGATCTCCTCCAATGCCCATAAATCAATTCTAGGCAAGTAAATTATGCACCGTCCCAAACTCAAGCATTGCACTGTAGAATAATAAAAAAATGGATATACACATAAGTAAGCACCATAAAAAAGAAATAGCATGCATCATGTAGTGACAGAGACCACAGATATGGGAATGGATATTGTCATAAATATCATGTGCCATTCACATCTTTCAGCAATATTATGAGCAAAAATAAGCCTACCAAGATTTAATAAAAAAAGGGTTTCTTAAAAATAAAGCTTCAGATAAGAGGACCCCCTATGGTTCATTGTTATAGTCATGTCTTCGTAGTCATTGACTCATTTCCCACTCCTTGATTGATGTGGGACAATAACAGAGATTTGAATTTGGACAGATAGACAAAAGTCAAGGTCATCCCCCAGAGTAATTCTGCATATAGTAGGGCAACGGAAGGAGAAAAATGGACAGTCTTATCCTTTAGTGTGTGTGGGTGTTTGGGCACAGTGTCCGTTCTCAAGATTCAAACCAAAAGACTTTATCCTGTATAGCCTGAATATTATCATTGCACCAAGAAAAGACGCCCCCAAACCCTCCCCTCCCCTCTCCCCGGTAATATTCAAGGACTAAAACCGATATAACTTCCACACAGAGGAAGGAGAGTGCACTTTATAATGTTCAATGATTTAGTGAAGATCCTTATCTACCGATCGGTTGGCTTCCCATATACCTAGCACCATTTCTTCCAATGGAAAACTTCTCAACATCTCCAAGTTACGCTTCATGGCTAAACCCATATTGATGGTCTATGCTTCTTGGTTCTGTTTCCATCTATATCAATTTAAATCTAATCTAAATATCTAAAAAGATTCTTCAAATTATTTTTATGAATATATACTTACATATATTGCGAAGCAAACTTTACTTAACCAGTATGCAATATCCACCTCCAAACCGGACATCTGGGATCCAAATCCCACCCCCATGAGAACTTACACATACTGTATATCATCATTGTCACCAACATTAGGGTCACCATAATTGCATGCACATGTAGAGGATGGGATCACATATACATGCTTTAAGAAATTGAGGCACCTATAAATGGCCTATCTCTATAACTACCAACAAAACCATATTTCTTGCCAGTTCGAAGCCTTTTCTTTAAAAAAAAAAAAGGAAGAAAAAAAAATTAATCCAGCTCGCCACTAAATCTAGAGTTGAATAAATTAACTGGCATGATATTAGGTGTGAGCATATGCTATGCACCATTTGAGGCTCTAAAAATATGAAGAAAATAAATAATTGATAATCATATGAAGGCCAAGAAGGGGAAAATAGATAAAATAGCACTTACATAGAATGTGTGTCACCCCACGAATGATATCTCCATGTCCTTCTTGTGAAATCGTAGCCAAGTCTATTTTACGAATTTCAATGTGGCCCACAAAACCATGGAGAAAACAAGAGGCTAAGTGATGTTGACCAGATCTAGGACTTCCTGTAATTAATACTCGAAAACCTGTTTTCTTACCCAATGGATTCAAAAAACAGAGCAAAGACTTGCTAAACATACGTGCACCAGAAGAATTCAACTGGAACAGTACAGACTTCCAATCATCATTTTTGCCTTCACCATCTGACTGATCTAAATAATAATCAGATAAACCATCTAAGAGTCCAGCACGATAAAGGCCTTTCTCTATTTCTTTTGTAACATCTGGTTCCTGGATCAAATTATGAAGATGGGAACACCATAATGCCACAGAGATTCTCTTGTTTTCCAACACAGAGAAAATAATGTCTTTCATTAGTTTTGATCCTTTATAGAGGGTAGGAGGCAACCAGACACACTCCTCCAGGGACAGAGATATAAGCAAGTGCAACAATGGTTGCAGCAGACATGGAATGAGATGCGGATGGAGAGGTGAAGAAAACACATCATTTGCAGCCATGCCTGCTTCTCTCCGAGAGCATGGAGGAGGAACACATGAAAGAGCACCCAACCAATCTGTCTCCTCTACCACAATAGATGGAAGTAAGGTGCGTTTACCATGTATAAAAGACTTCTCAGCAGAAGACATAAGTCCTTTCAAGGAACAGTTCCTCTTCAAGGCAATAATTGCTGCTTGGGTGCACAGAGCCTGAAGATCAGCACCTGCAAATCCAACTGTTTGTTTTGCAACCCATGAGAGAACGGGTTCAGATATAGGCTTAGGCCAGCTTCGAGTGTGAAGCGAAAGAATAGCAGATCTATCCATAACAGAGGGAAGTGGAAAATAAATTTCTCTGTCAAATCTCCCTGGTCTTCTCAAAGCAGGATCAACAGCATCCGGACGATTTGTTGCTCCTATGACAATAACAGACCCACGAGATTTTACACCATCTAGTAAGGCAAGAAGAGTCGACACCACCGAACAGTGTGTTTGATCTTGCTGCCGTGATCTACATGGTGCTAGCCCATCAATCTCATCAAAAAATATAATTGCTGGTTGAGATTTCTCAGCAACATGAAATAGAAGACGTAGCTGGCGTTCAGCATCTCCAACATACTTCCCTAAACAATCAGCACCTTTACGTGCAAAATATGCAATCTTTTTATCACCACGTGAGCATGCACCAATCAATGCCCTCACTACTAGAGTTTTACCAGTCCCAGGATATCCATGCAAAAGAACTCCCCTAGGAGGTGTGATCCCCATAGAGCTATAGAATTCAGGATAAAGAAGAGGCAATATGACCACCTCCTTCATGCATTGGACAACATCTTGAAGCCCAGCCACAGATTCCCAACCCTCATATAAGTTCTCATTCCCAGAAGACCCTCCAATATAGACAGGTGAAATTCGTAGAATATCTCGATGAAGCCGCTTGCCTTCACGTTTCAAGAATTCCTCATCTTCACCACAATTCTCAAGCCATTTCTCTTCAGCCTCTAAATCCTTACGAGATGCATCAGCTGACGTCTTCCTAATATCCAGTCTCATTTTCTTGACTTTTAGCTTTTTTATTCTCTGCAGATATAGGCTCCCTTGAGGCTGGAAGAGATGTCGGTGATCAGTGCAAACTATAAGAAACTTTCGATGGTCAAATGTACAGCCTTCAGCTCGAGCACAAGGCTGCAATAATAAAAATACTATGTAAGCAACACAATCAGGAATTCCACATAGCCTACAAGGAAGCTGAGAGAATGCACAGAATTAAATTGGCAAGTTCAATAACATAGCATAACCAGGTGGTATGTTTTAGGACAGCGATCAACTCGACAGCCGATAGTAGCTCCAGGTCTTGAACAGCGGCTACACTTCAAAACTCTCCCCCTGCAAAGTGCCGCTCTAACATTTTTAAGGCATCCCAAACCAGCAAAATAAACCTGAAAAAATATTACATTCATGGGAAATTTTTAAGACAGTAGATTCATAAAATAATAATAATAAACACCAAAAGGACTTTAAGAGGGTGATCACTGCAAATGCAAGAGAGCAAAATTCAGCATCGATTATAAATATATGTACAAAACTAAATGCATTTCATAGAACTACCAAATTTATGGGACAAACCAAATGTATAGCTCATCTAGAACTCAAGAACAATAACCTAAATTAAGCTCATTCTTGTCCAGAGTAATATGCACAATTAGACAACTGCAAATCCTAGCACACCATCCAGTCATCATAGTGTGAGATCAAAACTCATAGTTGATTTCACTTTTACCCCAGGTTGCACACAGGAAATTTCAACAGCATGCATGCATGCCAAGATATCTACAACACTTGCGAGTTGCAAGTCTTCCAACAAGTACCAACAAAATAGAAAAATGAGACAACTCAAGGAGAAAGTAAAATCTATGGGCAAAACAAAAAAAATTATTCTACACAAAAATCCTAATAGAAATGACAGAAAATGTAAACTTCTAGTTGATCATAAAACGCTGCAACACTATAGACGGCTCACATTGGACTAGAGGAGAAAATACATAACAAATATTCATGCCAAGCACAGAAGAAAATGGCAGAGTTATCACAAGCTTTTGCATTAAGAAAAAGATAAATCCATTTACAATTACCTTGGAAACTATTTATCCATTCCACAGAAAGTAAGATGAATGTAAATTATAATACTTGTCATAAAGACACTGGACAAGCATGAACATAAGCACTGTTCCATCAGATTAACAGTTTAGTAACCCTAAATTCCTATTCGAAATAAAGGAAGACATGAACAGAAAAAACAGACCTCTGGACTCCAAACAGCACAATGTTGGTGAACCCAAACGCGAGCTATACCAAAGCGATCAAGTATCGGACCCAAGAGCCGTCCAAGCCAACCAGGCTCATCACCAAACCCATCCAAAACATCATAGTTCGGCTCCTCTGACGCCGAGGAACCATCATACCCCTCATCATTACTATCATTAAAATCACGGACGAGCCTCTTGGGAGGTTTCCCATCCGTCCCTCCACCACACAACCCGCACCTCCGCCCTTCCCTCCCCCGTGGCCTTTCCACTTCATCTTTCAAAGTGGGTTTTGGTTCTACTTCTACTTTAGCTTCATCATTACCAAACTCATTTGGCAAAACAAGATCATCAGGACCACTTTTGCCATCGACGTCCTCCATGGGCCTCTGTTCTTCCTCAATATCATGGTTTTCACTCTCCAAAACCCCGGGCATTTTCTGTTCTTCCTCAACATGTTCACTTTTGCTCTCCAAATCCTCATTAGGCATCTGCTCCTCGACAACTCCCACTTCAACCTTCTCCTCTTCAACCACTTGAACATCCCCACCATCCGCGCTCTTCGATGGTGAAAGCCACTCTTGCAAGGTCTGGTCTTCACTCTCGGAAGGCTCCTCCCCGCTCTCATCACCCATCGATTCCGAATTCCCCGACATCACCTCCTCCATCTCCAAACGCTCACCCTTCTGATCACCATCAGATTCATCTCCAACCCCCTTAACCCTAGATCGCAGCCTCGAAGTCCACTCCTCCCGCCCACCATCAACATCACCCCCAAAAAGCACCCTTTTCGGCCTCCCCCTCCTCGTCTCCCTCTTATTGCCCTCATTGGGTGGTCTTCCGACTCTTCCGGCACCTCTCCTCCGTTTCCTGGAAGGGGTGGGGGAGGCGTCGAGGATGACCGGGGCACGCCGGGGCCGGGAACTCCGGCGGACGGAGCCAGGAGTGTCGGGTCCCTCTGCGACGATCGGGTGGTGACGTTGGGGGTCGTCCCCGATGGAGTCGAGCCTCTTGCGCTTCTTCCGAGGACGATGAGAGGAGGAGGGTCGCTGCGGCGGAGGCGGAGGCGGAGACGGCGGCGGCTGCTTTCGGTTCGCCCTTAATTGCATCTATGTATTGTGTGGTTTATGTGGGAGATATTTCTGTGAATCGAAATAAAACAGAGAGACGGTTTGACCTAATCAAAGATCGATGAAAAAATCGAGAGAGAAATAGAAAGAAGGATTTGGGGGCTTTAGTATTTTAGGTTTAGCGGAAGCTCTGTTTTTTTTTTTTTTTTTTGTCACGCTCGGTCTGTATGTTATATTTTTTCCTTCTATGATATCTTTCTATTTCTCCATTGTTTCCGTTATAGCAATACGAATAGGGCAACAACAACTCCATGGATTGCTTAAAAATAAACAAAAGAAATATTAAATTTTATTTACATTTATTAAATATATAAATTCAAAAGATAAAAATAAAACACAATGCAATGTATTATTTGAATTGATTTAAATATATAAATTCATAAAATTTAAAATGAATAGTTCAATGAATTATTTGAATTGATTTACAGAAAAACTGAATAATTACATTATTAGTCTAATGACATATATACAGCTAAAGATTATAAATGGGATTGACTGTTAGGGATCATATGTTCAATTTTCTTTCTTTCATGTATATTCAAATAAATGATATAGATAAAAAAAATTAAAAAATAACATGTTTCATTTAACTAAACACACGTGAGACTGTGCTGTTTTGCATAACAATGCTTGTTTTTCACTTTTTCTCCAAAAAAAAAAAAAAGTTCGTTTTTGTTTTCTTATGGGTCTTATTGACTTTTACATCAACTACATGGTATAAAAAAAGGATAGTCTTAGAATTGATTTTTAAGTTAATCAAATCCTGTTTAAAAATAATAATAATAAATGGTTTAAAAGAAAGTCTAGGGAGTTTTGGAACAGGTTTTCTCAGGTCCATGTGTTGCACAAAAACCAGTAGTTCCTTACCAAAAAAACAAAAGAAAAGAAAAGGGACTGGTGGTTCTCTCTTATCAAATGGTCAATGAAGGTTTGGAAGAATAAACAATGAACCTTCTGGTGCAGGAAGAAGTTCCAATAATCCCAGGCCATGAATTGAGAAATTTACACCCAATAAGTCATTGTTAGATGTTCCCAAAAAAAAATGTCATTGCTCGAATGCCAACATTTATAAAAGTGATAATTTTCTCATTTATTTGTTATCTGACCCGTCAATAATGGTATTAATTGCATTAATATTAGTAAGATCCTCTTTAATTCCTCCTCATGACAGCATGTAATAGAGTGAATTTCTATGATCTTGCATCCAATTTACATGCACTGAACTCAGTTTAATGTAATGACGATTTTAATTTAATATATAAAAGTTCTTCTGTAATCTAATATATATTAAATTTGAAAAATATATTTTCTCTAATCTAATAGGAAAAATATAAAAAAACATTCAATTTATTCAAGTATATACTTCTTTTTTGTTAAAAGTATGTATTTCATTGGACACACATTCTTTTCAAAAAATTTAAAAAATGTTGCAACTGTGAAAGCAAACTCAGACCTCAAGTTTCACCAAGATCCTCGTATTAATAAATATACAACAGTTACGTTATAAAGTTTGATGCAACTAAATCTCCATAGCAGACCAAAAATTCCACATTATTAGTGCAAATCAGCGACTAGCCCTAAGAATTACCTCAAACCGATTTCCTACTTTTTGTCTTTTCCTTCATCGACCAAACAGAGAACACGACGTACAAGTTGTCAACCGATTCGCCTCTCAAAAAGGAATTCAACGCCCCCAGCAATGCGTGAATTCTTCCTTGCCGTGAACTGCAAGAGAGCGCCATCTGCAAGCATGCGCTGAAGCACCCTTGCTATGTTCTTAGCATCATCGATTCCCAGATGGTGACTCCCTTCCAACGGAATCTGCAATTGTCTCATCATAGGCATCATTCCCTTGGCCTGATCCTCCTGGCATGAATTAACACAGATGATGATCAAGGAGTATTAAAAAATCCCCTTCAGATGTAAAAAGAATGCGTAGTTCTATTTGAGTTTATGCACCTTCACATTGTAGAAGTTAAGAAACATGTCCTTCAAATTGATCCATTCCATGAAATATGGCGGTAATTTCATGCCTGAGTCTCGGCATTGCTGAGGGATCTTGGTCTTCACATCCCAATTCCCACTAACAAAAAAACAAAAACAAAAAAAAAGTTCCTCTCAGAAAAATTGTACTGCTTATTTTTTGGAGAAATCAGATTTAAATAGAAAGCGTGCATTTGTGAATAAACTATCAACAATGCATTTGTGAATAAACAATCAACAAACCAAGTCACAAATGCAGCTCGATGAAGCGGCCCTCCGATTTCGTTTTTCCACAAGGCATGTTCTGTCATCCAAACCTCGAATTCTCGAAGCATTTCCTTGAAGGTAATGGCTGTATCATGCCATACACTGCAAATAAAAAAATAAAGTACATCATTAATATCAACCACACAATGAAAATCAGAAAAAAGATACTTCATCATATCCAGAGCATGGAAAATAATCAGGCAATGAGCTAAAAATTTAGGTGCTTCAACACTACATAGCCAGAACAACATAACTCGATGGGTCCAGAGATTTAAAAAAAAAATATTAAACTTTGTGAAAAAAGTGGAACTGATGAGCAAACAGGTTGAATAAATGTGTAAACATGCTCATACACATGAAAGGTCAAGAAAAAACTTTAATCAATATTTTTCAGCTGGGAATATCATTTAGAAAAAAACTGGGTACAAGACATAATGTTCGTTTTAGATTTTAGTTTACAAGCATCAGAAATTCATGGGCGGCAGACCTCTAAATGAACATATAGATATGTGTCTTTGGGCAATTGAAAAGATATTTCTGATAAGATAAGCTGGTTACATGAAGCAGAGAAGCAACTCTCCCTTGTGTGTTTGTAAATCCTGATGGTTACACGTATCAGGGAATAAAACACCCTGATGGTCTTAGTTTTTCATGAAAACAGGGGATTAAGTAGGACAAGGGGCTATGTTTGTGGCACCTTTGCACTCTTTTTTTCCCATTTGCATCATGTAAAGGTCTGTGTATTTGTAAATCCCCTATAGCAATACAAACGTTTTGATTACCAATCAAAAAAAAAAAAAAACTCTCCCTTGTGTGTCGGGAAAATACCAAATATAATAAGACAACAAAGGACTCTAATGGATGCAGCACTTCAGCGCTGCAGAAACTAAACTTTGCAACAAAATTATGGGCACCCTGTGATGCAGAACAGGCAGAGGAGTGATACCCAGTCACCTGCTTCAAATTAATTTAAATATCCTCTAATGGTTAACATATAAATTACAAATGTAAAAAACTTTGTCCTGATGATCAGTGTGCAAAGGTCTTGTTGTTTGAACACATCTCGCTCCATCTCCAACCATTCCAGTATACCTTTGCTCAACTCCTAGGTGATTTACGATCATTTTCAATTAAAAAAAAAATTACCTTCTCAAAAATCCTTCTTCAAAGAAAATATGAGGGCATCAGTTTTTCTTCAATTGCAGAGCATGATTTCACTTAAGGTGCGTTTGAAAACACAGTTTGAAAAACAGCTTTAAGCTTTATACATGGTTTTTTAGATGTAATCATAAGGGCTGTTTTTTAATTAATCAAGTAACCACATTTGTTGTTGATAACATAAGCTGCTTTTGTTAGAATAAACACAGTTTTTTAGGCACTTTTTTGTTGTAATCATGAGGGCAGCTTTTCAATTAAGTGGGTAACCTATTTTGGGCTTTTAGCTTTTAAAGAAGCTAAATGCAACCCAAAATGGGTTGCCAAACGAGGCCTTAATGATTACAATTCATACGGATAACTATTTTGTTTCACGATTGTATACAACTTCAACTCGAAGACCATCTTTCCTACATCAGCTTTATGAACCTTACTATGTCGAAACTTCTTGTCAAAGATCCGATAGGTCGTAGGCTTTCAACCACTTTCATCCAAAATCTTTTGGGTCAATCCCTACTTATTTATAAATACTGATGACAGTGATCTATTCAATCCTTAAAGGTGCAGTCATGGTGAACATATCGAGATTACATAACAGAAGATGTACTGTTTCTTATGTTTAAAAATTACTCCTAAACATTCTTTGATAGACCCTGTATGGTGCTCTCCTATCTCTCTTGTATAATTACCACCAAATAAAACCTATGTAAATTAACCATTCATAGTTTTCCTTTTCAATAATTTATATGTCTTTTACACACTCACATGTAATCAAGAAATTAACCAGCCCACACAAAAAAGAAGATTTTTCCCCTTAGAAGTTAGAAGTACACATATGCATCTAAGCACTCATGAAATTCCCTCTTTGATTGAATATGGTCTTATGAATTCATGTTGGGCAGCTGAACTTTTACCAAAGAGGGATAATCCATATATACCACACACTTGGAAGATAATTCTTTCATTAAGTCAAAAGGTTTGTATGGTTCATCTAAAACATTGAAGTGCGCTTCAAATTCAAATATTAATTAAGTTCATCAATCTAAAGATGTAATGAGTCAGTGCAACTCCTAAATATGATAGGAACCAAGTAATCAACATACAAAATTATGTTAAATAACCCTTTCCAAGGCTCATATTACATTACATTCTTTGGGTGCCAATTGCCAAACAAGAAGATATTTTTAGCTAAGAGTGGCTCTGCCATAATCTTACCCCTTTTGATTACTCTTGACACATTTCCTAGAAGGCCATTTTGAAGAGGCAATCCAAAGACTATATAGTGCAGGAAAATTGTTTATTAAAAAGTTTGATGTAAAATTTCTTCAATGTTTTTCCCAATCACGTCAAATTTCCTCAGCATTTGGTTATATTCAATAGCAATAGTCGGGATAATGATTTGAAGTGACGCATTTGATTAAAAAATTCATTGTAAAGAAAGTGGTAAGACCAAAGTTGACACAACAAGAAAATCATGTGCTACCAATAGCACAGTGATTAAATTCCAAAACCCCATGGAAACAATTATGTAAACAAAAAATATACTTGAAACACGTTAAACTATTTCATTGTTACAAATACAGCAGAACATGCTAACATGGTGAATATTTTTAAATAAAAAAGAAGTTTACATTGGTGGACATCATTCTATATGACAATTTTTGCACAGAAAACAACATATCTAAATCCACATGCATAGAAATAATACAATATATCACAATCAAAATCATGTGTAAATGGAAAGAAAATTCGTAATATACCCATCAACTCCCATCCGTCCATATTTTCCTTCAACATATTCATTTATCCTCTTCTCACTCATCCGGACCGGCCTCACAAACCTAGAAATTTCCAAGTTAGACAGAGTTACCAAACACCATGAGAAAAATCTATGTGAAAATCTAATGAAAGCGAAGTAATCTAAGAAGAGTCTCAAGCTGTCCAAATGATCTCATACATCCAAACAATAAAGAATTATGAAAAGTGTGCACATAAAAGTCGTTCTCCCCTATCTTTATGAATGCCATAAGAAATGTGAAAGTCAATCGATTACCATTTTAGTATAACTTTTTTTTAATGATTTTTTTTTTCCATTTTAGTATAATTTTATTTATTGAAAAGTGATCCACCCTCAATAGTTTCAAAGTCTCAAATAAATTTCAAGCAGCTTACCAAGGTTAACTAAACGAAACGTATGGGATCATTTAAAAACAGTATACACAAATTGATTAGACTAGCGTCTACTGATAATCTGGTGTCTTTTCCTAACTTTGTGAAACAAAAACTAAAATGCAATGCTATGTCATTGACCCACCCACCAGATTTCTGACCTAACAAAGACTTCTCTGGGCAATAGGGGAAGTTAAGAATGGGTTAATATAACCAAAACAATAACCTGTTCCTAAAATAATACAATCCATCCACGGTCTTTTTCGGTCGTCAAACAACTAAGTCAAGGTACAAGATCAACATCTCTATAGCATGTTTTCCAAAGGTCTGGAGACCGCTTTATAATTCTCATTAGGCCATCATTTTCTTGATTGTGCTCAATCACATCAACCCTATCATGCACCCTTCATCCTTAGTTCAGTTATAAGCATAAATGGTTTCCTTCATTTTCAACCCCCATTATGATACTTCAGTGTATGATTTCAGAACCACATCCATTCTAATATCTCGACCATACAAAATACAATTAAAATTTTGATAAAAATATCAGATTCACCTATGGAAAGAACCAGCAAAACTCATGGTCCTGGCATCGATCATCACAACGGGGAATTCAAGTATCTCAACCTTCCCCTCCAAGTCAAGGACCAACAGGTAATCCAAATTCTGCGGGACCAAGCGACTCTCCACAAATCCGTCCACACAAAGGTCCGATGCTATGTCGTGATTGAATCTCTCAACGTGAAACGCGTCATTCAACTACAAGAAGACTTGAATTCACAAACAGTTCAATAACAAAAATAATAAAAAAATTTGTAATCCATCAAAACTTTCAATTAAAGCTAGATAAGAGGAGATTCGCTTACCCTAGTGCATTTGCCGTGGGTGTGGTAGAGGCACATTGGCCTCCACCGCCTGGTCCGTCCATTCCCGATCGGAGGGTTCGGGACGGCTTCGGCTTCGACCGGGGGAGAGTCCAGGGAATCAACGGCGGGGATGGAAGCGGAGACGGAGAGGCTACGTGGGGAGGAGATCATGGAGTTTATGAAGGGGTAGTGGTGGTGGAGAGAAACCCTACAGGACGCCTTTGGCGGGGGTGAGAAGCGGGAGAGAAGCGACAGAGATGGAGGCATGGATTCGCGGGAGTGTGTGTGATGTGGCGATGAGAATACACATCATAAAGTTGAATAGAAATACTGGACAGCTATCCCTTCATTCATGTAACATGTTTTTAATTTTCCAAAATCCAAATGTGTATATACTTACGTAATAATAAGTACATATGCAAATGAATTAAATATATATATTATTTTTAAATTTAAATATACTAACCTAACCGAGTATATACTTGATCAGAGGCAAGTACAGAAATGTTTGTAACAAAATAAAAAAAGAGATAAGTGAAGAGAATACCTAAATGACATAATATCTTTTCTAGTATAATTGAAAGAAAAATGTGAACATCAGTCATCAGTCATTCCCAGTCATTTTATGGTCTCCTACATGTTTTAAATTTTTCTTTGAAATATGTAAATATTTATTGAATGAAATATATATGCTTGCAATGAAAATGAATAAAGTATATACTCAACTGTATGTATACCTTTTTATTTTTTTAATAGAGTATATATTAGTCTAACCTAGTATACACAGGTTATGATAAAATTGAGAACCACGAGAATAATTGAGTGTATCAGCTCACAAATGAAAATAAACATACCTTAATCTAAATATTTTTGCAACCAAATGATTTAAAGCTGAGACTTATTCCCTAATATCTATTCTTGTTGATTGTTTATTCCTGAACAAATAGAGAATGCATTCACACGAATTAGGACGACATTGAGTTCCACTACTTGTTCAACGAAAAAATTTGTCACCACAATCTCATACATTAGCAATACTGGATGATTCATTGCCACAGAAAACAATTGTCATACAAAGGCAACATACAGATTTAAAGATTACAGAGTAATACCACAACATACAGAGTAATCACACAAATGAGCTTACCTATGATCACACATAGGTAAGCAGTTATTAGAGAACTGTATCAACCATCGTCAATCCCAGTGCAATCCTCTACCATTTCAGTCCTTCCAGATTCACCCCTCGATCGCATCTCATCAATTTCAATCTGCAAGAGAGGGTCGCAGGAAACCCGTTCCGCTTGTAGCACCTTCGGACAGCCTAAGGGAAAAAAAAAAGTTAGCAGAGCAGTAGCAAATCCATGCTGAAAGAGATGAAACAAATGGCAAGAGGAAGTACCTGCTACTGGGCATTGAGGTTGTGGTCTCTTGGTTTTAATGTAGTGCAAGATTGCTTTCTTTTCATAGATGTGTTTGCAGTCCATGCTGAGCATGAATTCAACATACAGAGTGTCATGCTTACTTTGAACAAAATCACTTAAACATTTATCCATCTCAATTTTCTCAGCACTAAATATATTATCCGGAGTCAGGAAATCAGTATGAACAACTTCTTTTGGAGCTTCTTTGTTGCATTGACAATAAGCTCCTTTACGGAGGTCATTCATGTTACTTTATAAAAGCCCTAAGTGACATTTACGGATCTAATTCACAGTAATTGTGGGACAGGTTTATGCAAGCAATGATTTTAAATACACTAGTCAGTCCACAAGCAGATAGTGTCATTAAAGGATATCTAATGATCTTATGTAATAGATCTTACCAGCGCACTGGATCTTGCAATTCAGTGACAGGCTTTCCCGTCAATGGGCAAGTTATATTCAAAAGGTTGGTCTGAGTACTGGTCATTATAATGTCCTCCTGCTCTTCACCTGGCATTGGTTGACCCGCATGGTGAACATTCTGCAGAGGGTAACCATTTATAAATGTGACTATTTGCAAACATTCAAATGGATATTTGAGCATCTAACATTACATGAGTATCACTATGCAGACTTATGCAAAGCTACTCAACCAAAACATCATATGCAGACCTATGCAAAGCTACACATGCATGCTTGTAGGACAAAGAAACTGGGGCATTTACTTTTGTATTTAGAATTTTGGCCATTAGTAGCTCTCTTTCATGACAATTCTTTTCTGTCTCCTCATCCCTCCACGCGTATCTCACATATCCGAATTCTATTAAATTCTCATTCCTTCCCTCTTTCTTAGTTCTTACAAAGCACACTTGATGCCTTCGCAAACATATATAATCACCTGCTGATCCTTGCACCAAACATGAAAAGCACATGCCACTCCTACACACTGAACTACAACTTATCACGAATTAAAATTCCACTCCTACATGCTAAGCACAGCTTTTCTACATGACATTGTCCTGGCACTGGCACTGTAAGTACCACTTCAATAACAAAAAGGACAAAGAATCACACACACTAGCCAGGTGACCCAACTAAGCTCAAACACTAAAATTCACAATAGCTGGATTTAAGACGCAATGATGATAAACCACTTTGAGAATCACCACATATATTTTCATTTGACAGTCGACACTAAACAAATCCTCATATTTCATCAAACAACAAGATTCTGTAGTGCAACAATATCACTCCTGAATAGAACAACAATCAATCCCCTTATGCAACCCCACAACGCACAACATAAAACAACCCTACCCAAACATCACAATCTCAAGTTCTCAACAAACAGATAATGAAACAGATAGAGATTTCACAACGTACCCACACAACCTCTCTAAATTGCCGGAAGAGCGGGTGGCTCTGCGGTTGCCAAGGAGATTGCCCCTTCAGCTTAACGACATCATTCTCCAAAACCTTCTTGAAATCCGTCAACTGAATTAAAAAAATCCCCAAATCCCATATCAAAAACCCTTTCAGATCGATCACAATTTTATCAAAACACAAAAAACAGACAGAGATGAAGAAGAACCTGTTCGCTTGGGCGATAAGAATCACCGAGAGAATGAATCGCGGTGGAAAAATGGGTGCACTCATCGGGCGACTCGAGGAGCTCGGCGACGGAACTCTCCAACTCCCGCGCCTGAAGAAAGAATCGACATATGTATCTACAGAGGAACGATTCATTTAAAAAAAAACTAGGGTTAGGGTTTTGGAGGAGTACCATTTCGGACTGATTGTCCCTCTCCAGATCCACGTCGAAGCCATGATTTTTATCGTCTTCTGCTTTGGGCTTCCTTTGGGGCGGAGGGGGGGTTTTAGAGAGACAATGGCGGAACTTTTGGTGGCGGGAAATGCGGCACATTTTAAATCAAAGTTAAATTTGAAATACAATATTTAAAAATCCGAACGTTTATAACTACACATTCAAACTTGGAATAATTTAAAAAATATGATAATAAAATTTTATTATTTAACAGAATAATGCAATTTTTTTTTATGATCATGGGCACAAAAGGTTTTACATATTTATTGAAATTAATTCTTGAAATACATTTACGAATTAACCCTCACCATTCATTTTTACATAACTAGTCTTTTAACTATGTTCAATGTTCATGTGACATATCACTATCCTAATCAAAAGTCATTTAAGAAAAATATAAAAATTTCAATAAAATAATTTTTTTTGCTAGGCAAATAAGTATATTGATTTACGAATAGAAGATATATATACAAGATGTTTATAGGCCGGATCAAAATCCGTTAATGGAATGGCATAACCTGCGCTATTTACAAAAAGAATTCAGCACAAATACTAAGATAACAACATATAGTAGAGATAATAAGAAAGAAACAAGGGAAAAACATAACCTCTATGAGTCAAATGTAGGTTTGTCAACAGGTGGGGTCCAGATCCGGACCCGATTACACGTGTAATATGCTAGATCTAATTTGGACCCAACCCGGTGGATCCGAACATACAAACGGGTCGGGTCTGGGTCCACCCAACCCCGACCCGTTGGATCCGAGACCCAACTGTTTTATTAGTATGTGTTCATATATTACAAGACTATTAGTATTAGTTGACCCAAAATTTTGTTTCTTATTTATTAAGTTACAAGTATAAGTTTTAACTCATTTTTGTATCCATAAGTCTATAACCAAGCCCATAAATCATAACATATAACCAACCAAACTCACTCGCTGACAAGCCTTATTAGTTTATTAGCTTTTGAATTTGTATAATTAATTGGTTTGTTGCATGATTTATGATCATTTGTTTATGTTAATATGTTAATGTTTATTGTTTTGAATGTTATTTAGATTAATATGTAATGTATATTAACCATATTCAAATAGAATGATAAGGCAAACAAATTCATGAATTTTTTTTTATTAACAATGTACGGGTCGGGTCGGACCCGGACCTGTCGGGTCTTGCCACGGGTCGGGTCCGGGTCCGGGTCCACCCCAACCTGACCCGGACCCGATCCGTTGACAGACCTAGTCAAATGTGGTGTGACCCATGGGTGATTGGTGTGTAGCGAGGAGGCATGCCGCATGGTTCCCTTCGTGATAAATATTGATTCGCCATGAGACAAGATCCTGAATGAGATAGAGTGAAATACTGAAAGAAATGGAGGTTTCAAATTGTTGTCCTAAGGTGTCTTGCCTCTTCTCATTGTCCATACAACAACTGTCATGGAGTCCGTTTTACTCCGTACTCGCGAGGCACCAAAGTCATGAGCCAGTTGAACGTCCACCACCACTCATTTAAGCTCAAGAAGATTTATGGAACATGTGTGGATTCAGGCTAAATTAATAGAGTCACATATGCTCTCAAATGATCCCGTATTAGATTTCTAAAACCGTATCTATCTTCTTTTAGCGGCCCGTCAGAATTCGCTTTAATCTAACCCAAAGGCAGAGGTGACCAAGAAACTAATCTACACTCAATCAACTTCTCCATGACGGAGATATGGAAGAAATTTTGGAATTTGGGGGCAAGTTGAGAGTGAGGGTCCTTGAAAACATGATTTTTGAAATGATGTGTGCTGCCTTGGATCACTTGTCTTACAAATTAAAGAGTATCTTGTCAAGAGAAGTGGACTAGAACACTATTGCTTTGCTTCTTCCAGAGATGGACCAGACAGTTTGAGAGATGAGAAATTACAAAACCTTTTGTTCGGAGTCTGATTTTTCAAGCATAGCAAACCAAGGTGAAGTGATCTTCTAGCATGGGCTTTCTACTCCTCCCGAGTCTGAGAGATTTGAGAATGATAATCCATACAAATGCACTGATGCTATAGAGATTTTAATAAAATAATGATAAATAAATAAATAAATAAGAGATTAAATATACGCAACTAAAGAAAAAAAATAAAAAATGAAAACAAAATAAAAATATGAAAAATAACATATATACGCCCCCCAAAAAAGGGAACACTTACCAAGGTTTGCTTTAAAATAGAATAAAAATATAAAAACATCCTTGAAATCTTGGGGTTTATTTTTATGTATTGAATTGCTATGAGAATATATAATGTATATATATTATTTTTTATTTAAATTCCCCCAATTAATGGGGCGCTACATGACTTCCTTGGTTACCTATACTCAAGGCCGGTGACCATGAGCTCACATTTTGACTTCATGAATGTGCATGAACACAAAAAACTTTTCAGCCTTTCATAGTTGTGCGAATTATATTCAGATTAAAAAAATTATGATTTTTTTTATGACAGATGAATCTAATTCACCTGTTGTACTTTAATTTTTAATGCTAAAAAAACTCATATATAGAATCGCCACACAGGCTGTGCAATTGAATGAATTTAATTATAATAGAGGAAGAGGAGGAACAAAATCCAATTAGCTAGGTTGAATAGTGGTTTATATCTAGAACAGTCTCATACATGGAATGAGGTGTCAATGGAATACAAACCATTTTAAAATGTCGCGTGTTTTGATCCTCTGTGAAAAACATTGAAGATCCATGTAATATCCAATAAAAAACGTCAAAGTGAAAAAAAAATCTCACTAAAAAAAATTGTTTCATATATGTGATTGAATGCCACAAATATCTTATGTATTCTTCACGCAGAGGTTCAGTTCTTTGACTTCTTTCCATGACTGAATATCACAGAGGATCTCAGTGAAATCGAATCAAGTTATGCTAAATGGAATAATTAATATTATTTAAGCTATACACGTAAAATTTTCTCACATATATAAAAAATGAGGATATTTGTAGTGGGAATCGTTTTATTACTTAAGTGACATTTTCTCTTTGCATGCCACTCAGATCCTCGTGTTCTACATTTGCATATTTTCTAACCACCCTTGCATTAGCCTAATTAATTTGACTTCAGAAATTAATGAGTATATATCAACGTCCAAAGATCGGTCTATCATTTCCCTCACAATTTGGGCGTCCAGAAGAATGAGTTTAACTAAAACCTAACAACATATATTACAGTGATGTATGGGATCCAACAACCGTCTTATATATACTTTCATAGGCGTTAGCACGTATAGTCGCGGCATCCATGTCACAAAAATTCATTTCAGATATATATACAGATCTATCTCTAATAATTAATAAGTTGCCCCACATTCGGAAAGAAACAAAAACAGCGCATGTTCTTCTGTACACTGAACAGACGAAGCTGCACTGTTAGTGGAGTCTTTTATAAATAAATAAAAAATGACACCCAAAATTATATTAGGGAACATATTCCATCCGTTTTTTTTTTGGGTACTTTATATACTGATTGAATTGTAAATAATTTTCTTTAATCTGTCTGTATATATCAGTATAAACTAAAAATCTCAACCACCCAAAATTAAAATTGATTTTTATTAAAATAAATCATAAGGTTCGAATTGATGATGATAGTCGGTGCCAATTGCCATGCAGTGACAGTGACAAGCTGCCAACCATGATTCACGTTTGTGCACCTTAATATTTGTCACCCAAAACAAATATTTATATTTATCACCCAATCAAAAAATGCATGTGACCCAATTAAACGAAATTAGAAAATATACTTATTTACAAAATTTAGTAAGCTTGACTGAGTGTTGACACGACAATGATAGATCATGATAAAAAAAAAAAAATACAAGAAAGTACAAATAATTCTAAACAATACTTGTTGGCCACTAAGCTAGATGAGATCTTCAGTGTTGTTGATATGCATACATCATCGCAGCAAATTAAAATGTCATATAAATTACTAATTAATCATTCTTATATAAAATATTAAAAAAAAGGCTAAATATTTTGTTGGATGTACTTTTCAATAAAAACTTACTATTAGTACTAGATAGAGATGGATGAGCATTAGTTCAAAATAAATTACTAGCTAAAATCTAACCTATATGATTGTGAAGTATCTAGTTTTTTCACACCTGTATTCCGCGGTTCATAAACTTAGGAGGGACTCTGCAGGAAGTTGCTCTCGCCTCAATTTTTGAAAAATACATATTTCAAATACTTTTTATTTAAAATTTATTTACATAAAATTGTCTTAGATTTCTTGTTAATTACATAATTATAAAATACAGCTTCTTATAAATACAAGAGTTGTCCAATCGTACAACCAAACTCACCTTAAAAATTTGATCAAATTTGTGTCTGACGCTCACATGTTGTTGTCCTACCACAAGGTGATTTAGGTACAATTTCTACATGTCCACGTAGGATCCCATTATCCAATCGCACGATATATGTCAACAACAATGTCCCCACTCATCCTCCACAGGCCAGCTCATGCCAACACATCCAAACTCCCACCACCTTCATCACATAACACAACACCCCCCCCCCCCCCCCCTCCCACCCATCTCACCCAACACTACTCACACAACCACCAATAATGGCTTCCTCTCAAGCTTTCCTCTTCCTCCTCCTCACCCTTTCCTCCCTCATCGTCACCCAATCAGCCACCCCGGTCGCCGCCCCCGGTCCGACCTCCTCCCCTCTCAACATAACAGGCATCCTCGACAAAGGCAGCCAATACAAAACCCTAATGCGCCTCCTCAATGAGACCCACATCGTCGACCAGATCGAGAGCCAGCTCAAACACTCCTCCGACGGCCTCACCCTCTTCGCCCCCACTGACAACGCCTTCAACAACCTGAAACCGGGGACCCTCAACGGCCTCACCTCGCAAGAACAGGTCGCGCTCGTCCTCTACCACGTCCTCCCCAAGTACTACACGCCGGAGATTTTCGAGACGACGAGCAACCCCGTTCGGACGCAGGCAACGGGGAACAACGGGGCGTACACGCTCAACGTGACGACCACGTCTAGCCAGGTAGAAACATAAATATACGAAAGACTATATTTTTAAATATTATTTTTTTAAAATCAGGTAGTCACGAGCACGTCTAAATCATTCAATAGAAATTTGATTTTATTCTATTATAAATCAGTTAAACTCTTTATTCTTTAATAACTTTTTTTAATTACATGTTCTTATTACTCATAATAAAAAGCCTCCTGATCTTCGTCATTGAAAAACTCATTGTGTGAATTGGGAGTTACTGTCATAAGGTGAACGTGTCGACGGGGGTGGACGAGACGCAGGTCAGCAACTCGATCTACGCGAAGTTCCCGCTCGCGGTGTACAGCGTCGACAAGGTGCTGCGCCCTTACGATCTGTTCGGGACCAAGGCGCCCGCGCCGGCCCCCAGCGCGGCGGACACGGGGAAGGTGAAGGCGCCGGACGCGAAGGCGGTCGCGCCTTCCAAGGCGGCGGACGCGACGGCGTCCGGGGCAGGTTTGGGGAGGAGGGTTGGGTGGGTGGGGGTGGTGGTGGTTTGCTTGGGGAGCTTGTTGTGAAGGTGGAGCGAGGTTTTGATTTGAGTGGTTGTTTGGGGTTGTGTTTTGGTTTTTCTTATGATCTGTTTGTTTCGTTTGGCTTCATTGATGTTGTGCATTGTATGGATTCATTTCAGGTTTGTGAATAATCTTAATGGAATTGTTGCCTTAATTAAACCCCTCTTTGCAACTCACCCGTTTTGATTTTTTTTTTGTGAAAGTAGAGACTTTATTCATCATATACATTCTTTAATATGAATTATATATCAATATAATAGAGTACATGTGATAGTGACATGATAATTTTTTTCTAAGATGCGATACAATCCATGGGCTGCAAAATGAAATGAGTGTATAAGCATATAAGCACCCCAATTTTTCTCTTTTGTCAAAAAGTAAGACCTCACATGCATGGATTCCATGATGCATATCCCTGGGCTAGGGTTAGGTTTTACACTAATAAAAAATTACAAAAAAAGTGCATTAAAACATTTGATTGTATATGCGGATATCCTTTGTCCTATGTACGAGACAGAAGAGGAGAACCCGGAGCATCTCTTCGTTACCTGTCCGATTGCCAAGTACTTATGGGCGTTTCTGAAGGTGGCAACAGACTTCGACTTGCAGATCCAATCTTTACAGGGACTTTGGGAAGCAAGCCGTAAGCTGAAAGCAAGGGGAGATAGAAGCGCGCGGGTGAAAGTGTCTCAATCACTGGTAGGCCCTCTGGTTGGCACGTAACAGTAAGGTTTTTCGCAATACAAGAGTCTATCTGAAAAATGTGTGGGAGTCCACAGTGTATTTTATCAAATCTTGGGGTCGAGCTTGTGCGGGGGTTCATATCAGCCTCAATCCAAGGGAAATTGGTTCTCATCGAAGGCTAGTTTTTGGGTTGGTTTTTATTGGGGTGGCAGAATTCTCTTTTGCTAAAGTCTCACTGCTTTTCACTTTGGTTGTTATGGACTAACATGCTGAGTTGCCCCTCAGCTTGTTTTTGGTCTCCTTTAATTGGGCTTTTATTTTTAATGAAAATGTTCTAGCATATCTTACAATAATAATATAAAGGAACATCTATATATATATCAACATCTATTTAGGCCTTAACATGAGTGCTGCTACACTCAGTCACGATTACCAACCAAAACACAGACCATATATACCTCGTTACAGATTTAATGTTGTATATATCTCGTTAGATGATGTATATGCTTCATTGAATTTTTTCTTACACTTGTTAAAAATGGGTTCATTCAATTTGAAATGGAACGATATGCATTTTTCATGAAAGCATATACCCCATTAGATGATGTTTACTATTTTTAAAAAAATGAAAACACTTCAAGTCTGAGTTTTGATCGGTAATTGTGACTGAGTGTATCTTTTTCCCCTTCACATGGGATCTTTCTCTTAACATGCCCATTAAACAAACCATATAGCCCATCAACCTTGTGGGCCGTGGGTTTAGACCCATAAATCCCTGTTGATCAAAGTGCATTTCGTACGAGATTGATATCGGTGTGGATAGACACCTATCCACATCATCATCATTATTAATGAAAATCACTTAAATCGAAGACACGCACACAAATCCAAAATTTTATCAAAATTTTATCTGGCAATGCCAACAAGAGAAAATATCATGATATCTATCATGCAATGGAGCCCCCCTTGGCCCCTTATTTGTTAATCCATCCATCACCACACGCAAAAGCTACCTGTATGTGGACCATCTCATGAAAGCAAGAGCCAGCTCTGTTTTTTGAATATGTTCTGGCTCAATCACTGTCTTTGTTTCAAAGGCTCTGTTGAGTTCCTAAAAAGATCACTGTTGAGTTCCATAAAAGAGACGGAAGTTTAGTTTTAAATACAAGATTATATCTCAGTGTTTCAATTGTATATTTTAAAATTTATTTTAAAAAAAAGATATTTAAAAAAAAAATAGAATTAACGGTCAGAGTCATAAATGGGTGCAGTGACATTTTAATATTTCCTTTGAATAAAAATATGAACACATCGAACTCACTATGCAGAACTAGCATGCTATCTTTAAATAAGTTATCCGTGCTACGTGAATATTATGATTTTTACAACAATACATATTTATAAATTATTACAAAAAGTCATCGTGTGAGAATTTTTACAAGAATTCTCATACGCAAACAAGAACAAAAGGCAATAACTGAAATCACTCTCAAAAGTTCGGAAGAGACACACGTTAAAACCATGTTTTACTTTCTCAGGCCTGGCCTTCTAGAGGTCTTCGAATTGACTTTAAAAAACAGTCTTATCTTCCCCCTTTTTTATTATTAAAAATAAAAAAATAACAAAAATTCAGTGACGTCACTCCCAGCGACTCAAAATCTATCCAGAATCTAAAATTCCGTAAAAATAAAAATGAAAAGGTCAAACGTCAAAAATATCTGACGTCAGCGCCACCATAACATCGATTTTAAAATCAGCGGATTAGATCTGGGTGGATGACGTGTCATGCCTCGTCCGGTCTTTTGAATTCGTGGACCCTGCGTGTCGCCGTCCGACACGCGCCACGTCCCCCGGTTTTTGCTCCGCACGTTGAAAGGTGACGTCATCACCTTGTTCTTATCCCCTATCTCCCACGTGCGGTGTCCATTTCCACGTCAGCACCACTGTTTGTTTTGGTCTGGCACGGGAGAATGGAGGACCATTGATTTGTGCAGATGAGGCGTACGATAACCGTTGATTTGATGAGGCTACGGTGCGGTTGTCGGCCGTTCTGTTTTCACGGTTTGCGTTTGCGGAACGTCGTCCTTTTCGCACGTGGGAACTCTTTTTTTTTTTTAGTGGAGTTGCACCAAATTTTTCTTATAGCCTCACTTATACAGTCCCGTATACACTTGTACAAAATTATCAGAACATTTATTCAAATTAACAAAATATATGCGTAAGTTAAATTTTTTGTATTTTTAATAAATGTATTTATACAATTTAGTATAGCATATATTTTATTTTTTATAAAAATATCTACCTCATTAGATAGGTTATACTATTTTTTAAAAATTCAAAACACTTACACCATGAAATTAAGACTATAAGTAACATTATCTTCTTTTAGAACAACCGGTTAAGGCCTATTTGAATCCGGTGGTTCTTGGAATGGAAAATAAGTTCAAATTAAATGACTTATTGAATACACCCAAAACATTGTTTTTTCACCATTGAGTGTTTGAACCATTAGGTTTTCATAACACTGGCATCCTTTCCTAGATCCAAGACTAAATTTCATAAAAGAGGTCATGAGATCAAATCCAAAGAGCACCATTTTTTTTAAAAAAAAATTCTTCTCGTGCTAAATATTCAACTATCTAATATAAATATTTTTTTAATAATTGACCGACTTATTGTGGACGTTGTTGGAAAGAGATCCTTGGAGACTAATGAAATTAAGCATGTTTGATTTCACGTACATAATTTATGCTTAAATTGATTAAAATAATCGAATCTGATAAAACTAATTACAAATTATGTTTTGTTGGCTAAAACATAAAAAAAAAATTAAAATTAAAATTCAAAAGTTGAATTTTAAAAATATATGCGTAGAACCGATCATTCATGTAAAAATTGATCTTGCAAGTATAAGCCTATAAAGAAATATAAACATTTTGGGCTGAATTGCAATTGATCGGTAATAAATGTCAGCTGTCGAAGATTTTTGTTTTGGTAGGTACGTTTTGACTTTGGAGCTTATTTTAGCAGGTTATTGTCTATCCGAAATTTAATTCTATATTAACACCACAATGACCTTTTCTCTCTCTCTTAAATGCAACTAGGAGATTTGGTCATCCGCCATCATTAGTTTAATTGTAATTTGAAAGTACCTAAATATACTAGTGGAGAATTTTGATTTTCCTTTTTATGACTGTGGCACACACAATTGTCTAGCTTCTTTACTTATATAATAATTAATGATAGAGGCTAAAAGCAATTTAAAATCAAAGTCACAGTACGGATAAAACTGTGGTTTCCTAATGGAGAGTACGGGATCTGCCAATTAGAACATTATGTTCAATAGATATTTTATAAAGTTTTTAATAAAGAAATATGCGGGGAACTCAATCGATTTGATTTTTTTTATTGGCAATACGACTCATCGGCCGGGTCTATCTTATATGATAAAAGTGTATGTATCTGTGGGTCTGATTTTTTAATCAGATCTGCATCACAAAAAAGGAGAGGATCTGATCGGAGTCGTGAGAACGAACCTGTAAAAAAGAAGCACTCTATGACGATCAAGTCAGTAATAACAAAAGAAAGAATAGAAAAACTGCGTCTATGCAACAACACATTTTTTCTGTATCTGTGAATCTCTCTGCCTTTGTATGTTATCCTCTTTCTTGCTGTTTGGGCGTTGAATCCATGCAATCCCCCAAAATCTTAGGATTCACTTATTAGAGACAAATTTGCAAGGTGAATGAGTACGACGTCACGACGACGTGCGGATATTTTTACCCCAATCCCATGCACCGCAAGACACCAATCCCATGCACGTCACCACCAATGACCAACCCACCCAAACATAAACAAAAAGACAAAAGAAATCCAAACCCTCAACAAAAAGGTAGGCAATCCCCGCTCTCACATGGGACCCCTTCCACCAACGCTGACGCCATTCACAGCGTAACCCTACGCGTATAACCGACCGTTGACGTCTCCCTTTTGCCGACGCCCACCTCATCCTCTTATTAAACAACTCTCTCTATCTCTCTCTCTCTCTCTATCCAATTAACAAAAACATAAAGATCACAACATGCAAGAAGCGTTGCCGTACAGAAGCCGCACCGAATGGCCTTCGGCGTCGACGAGCGGGCACAAGGTCGTCCACCCCTCGTCATCGTCTTCCATGATAGAGGGTCTTGTGAAGGAGAATCCGGTGCTGGTCCTCGGCCGGAGGGGCTGCTGCATGTGCCACGTGGTGAAGCGTCTCCTCCTCGGATTGGGGGTCAACCCCGCCGTCTGCGAGATCGACGGTGGCGGCGACGAGGAGGCCCGGTTCACCGCCGAGTTGGCGGCGACGGCGGCGACGGCGAGTGGGTCGGTGCCGCAGTTGCCGGCGGTTTTCATTGGTGGGAGGTTGGTTGGTGGGCTTGATAGGCTTGTGGCAGTGCATATATCGGGAGAGCTTGTGCCGATATTGAAGGAAGCTGGGGCTCTCTGGCTTTGATGTATATTTGGTTGATCTTTTATGATTGTTGGGTGTTTGGGTTTTTGTAATTCTTTGGATTGGCTCTGTTTCTTGCAGAGCTCTGCTTTGATCTCCTAAAGATGCCTTGGAATTTTGATGTTCTCTTCTGTTGAGAGTTTCTGATCGTAACTCATCAATATCGCTTACACTGATTTGATAAATTTTGGAGCCAGAGTAGATGAATGTTTTCCATGAACGAGTGCAATAGGAAATTAAGGTTCTTGGATACGAGTTTAAATAGATTCTGTGTTTGAAAAGTTAGAATATTTCAAACTCAGATCTAAACATCTTTTTTAGTGTTTAACTTTTCAAACCACCGTCTTCTTTTTTAAACCAAAAAATTTTGTGATTGAAAATCTAATAAAAGAATGTTTTTATAAAAATCTTAATTTTTCAACCTTATATCTAAATGTAGCCTAAGTGTAGTTTTCTTTTTTTTGATCTAATGAAAGATTAGCTTTGAAATGGTGATAGAGCATCCAGTGTCAGAACAACCCATTCATGGTTAATTTAAATGTCATGAACATGTGTTAATTATCACGGAACAATATGCATGAACACAGATGATAATGTATTTTTCTTCTTAATAATTGGCCCTGGCTACTGTTTCCTTCTTTCTAATTGAATTTTCCCAACTGCTGCATTTCCAATATGGCAATATAGCAATGGCTTTATGGATGTATATATGATTTCATTTGATTCTACTTTTTGGGATTATGTGAGGACAGCAATACAGTGTTACACTATTCAAAATAGTAATAATTTATATGCCAGCCAGGCCTTGGCATGTAATAGATCTAATTTGTGGCTTAAAAGCCAACTCCAACATATATAGAGATGGACCTAACAGTGCAGTCAGTGATAAGAACTAATAGTGGATTGAATTATCCCAAGATTAATCACAGGCACATAAGAACTTTCTGAAGGGTTTAATCGGCTTAAAACAAGCGCATAAGAAAAATTTAATGCAAAATATAAGTGCAGAATACCTGGAACTAATTGAAACACTAATGGACATCAAATTTAAAACTCAGAAACAAGTGCACTCAATACAAAAGAAACAATGGATACAGAGAGGCCAGGCATGTGAGAGATATGGATGAGTCATTTCATTATTTTAGAAAATTATTTTAGAAAAAGTAAATATTGTGATTGTTGTGATGAGCCAGCCCTTACACGATGGAAATGTTTTAAACGTGACTATAGTTCTAATTTTGTTACACACCACCTCCTGGGAATAGTGGAGAGAGTTTATTATGGGTAAGACTCTATTAAAGATATTATTACTGAGATTTACCCCAGCACATAAATAAGATTGAATTTCATCAGATCAGACATTCACATCCAATAAAACTAAAATGAGAAAGTCAAATCTCTCTCCCTTTTGTTCCTCTTACTTCTCTCTTTCAAAATTTAATCGCAGAGAAATGAAACAGAGATAGAAGAAATAGAGATTGGCCGTGATCAACTTCCATTCACGTTGAAAATATGCCGATCCGTAAGTCTTGAACCCTGCAATTTTTTGTCAACAAGGCATCCTAGTGATGTTTGAACACAACCTAGTTCCAATCCTCTATTTTAGCAGTGCACAACATTGAAACAGAATGCCTGAATCCATGTCTCAAAAGGATTTTTTTTATTCAGGACTCAAGGTTGGATCTGAATTTTTACTTCAATCATCCCTCGAACAGTCAAAATCAACCACTGATGTATTAATATTTCACGAAAAAATTGAACATAGGACCAACTGCCAAAAGTTTCAACAGGTTTGAACATATGAACATGGAAAATGATTAACCACCATCATTGTCATAATTTAAGACTTGACTCTACCTTCCAAGAGTTGGGGTTTTTATATCAAACACAGAAAATTCATGTGGCAGCCAATAAAATGCTCTATATAAGGGATGAGAGTCTATTAAAAAAGTGAACATAATTTTCGAAAGTTCACTTTATTTTTGTCATGTTAGTATAATTTTTTTTTTATTTTAATTTTTTTAAGGATGATGCTCTATAGGATTTAATCCCTTAACCTCTTTCACAAAATGTGAGTCGCTATTTTTATTTTTGAACTTAATTGCAGTTAATCCATACTCCCTTACTGTGTTCCATTCCCTCTTTTCTTTGCATCTATGTGCATATATGCCTTTCTCAATTGAAATTCCACTGCATATGAATTCTTTCTTCTTGTTTTTTTTTTTTTTTTGTTGAAAATGAGTGCTTCATTGTTTTCGATAAACTATCTTCTTTTATAGAAAGAAGAGATGTTAGCCAACTAATCAAAACGTGATTCACTCTACTATGAATTCTTGACAACAGCAGCTCCAACTCCCTTTAGGCATGACTCCCCTGTTTAGTTATGTGTCCTCAAAATAATCTAAGTGGGGCCTTTCACTTGTCCATGACTAAATTAGTATCCAGAGTCATACTTTGCTCATCTAATTAATCAATTGTACGAGTTCGTAGCATAAGGAGTCTCACGCTATCAATAACTACAATCTTCTTCAAATATCTAATCTCCACATGTTTAATGGCTAGTAATAGGTCTTTAGCGATGGAAAAAACGAAGTTTATCCATCGACTCTTTAGCCTTTTACTATGTGGATTGTGTTGAGCTAGTGTGATGTAGGACAGATTATGAAGATGGAACCACCAAAAGGAGGTCCACCGAATAAATTCAAATAAATAGTCACCAAAAGGACTCTCTTACATGGTGAAATATATGGATGAGATCTTCTGGCTTAGTTGTTATACAACAAACAATTCTTATTTTTTTAAAATTAATTCATTTAAGCCTTTAAAATAATTAATGGTTTTTAGTAATTTTTAGATTTGTGATATCTCAATCATAACAGATCGAAATTGATTTCTATCAATTCCTATGATTATTTAGGATCTCACATAATCAGAAAATTTAGTTTATGAATTTTACTATTTTTAGTAATTTTTAAAATTGTATGTTATTAGTATAAATAACAGACTTGTAACCTAGGGTTTACATTTTATTATCAATAATATTTTGAATTTCCTCTATTTTGATGTTTTCTTGCTTGTGGATTCAAGGAGCTTATGAGATCTCAACGCTGGTTGGATCTTTTTATCTGTTTTTCGCTGCGTTATAGTGATAATGTCTTATTGTGACATGTGTCATCATGTGATATCTTGCTATTTGTTTTACCACAATTCTTATGTATTTTTATGGAAAAGGTTAACGACAGTGCTGTGGACAGTTCCGACATGTTTTATATTTTTAAAAATAGTAAACATCGTCTAATTGTATATGTTTTAATGAAAAGTGTAGGACCGTGTGTAACAACACTCATGTTGTAAGGACAGTGAGGTAGCATTTGATTATATGATTAAGTAGCTTTTGCATTTATATAAAACTGTTTATGTAATTGTGCAACCAAAAGTTACGATTTTCAAAAGCTGGAGAGAAGCAACTTCCTGCAGAATCAATTTTAAACCAAGTGAGATTGTAAAAAATTAATTTTGAAATCCAACTACTAAACACTGCCTAAAACACGCTTGTCCCACCAGCGTTCATCCAAAGGGAAGTCCTTCATTATTATCACATCGATCTCCTTGCATTATCATTATAAGGAACATATTGGGGGGAGCAAAAGTTTCCCTCAAAATTCGATGTTGAAAGCATAATATTTTACGGGGAAAGCATGATTCGATGAGGGGAGGGAAGAAGCAAAGATTTGAGATTGGGTCATGGTGAGAGAAGGCAGATACGATGAAGGGTGTTTGCTCGGCCCAGAAAAGACAAACGGGTCGGACCGCATGAATCGAGCCCATAAAAACAACACCTGGAATGACTATACATTTTAATAGATCTTAAGAAAATTTAATGCTTTTCTATTTTGATGATGATTGCCATGAAATGGGGATGCTTAATTACAAATGAGCCTTTATTAAAAAAAAAATTATATCTAGGTGAAGTTACCTAAGTGGAAAAGTGTTAGTTGTATGGATGGAGGTATTGAGGATGAGTTTTGTGGGGGAAAGCTTTTTATTTTTGAAAACCTTTCAAAATTTATCTTCAAATGGGGAAGGGGCGCCACCTACTTTTGTTGGGGGGAGGGGCCTCCTTGGGAAAAATAAATAATTTTTTTTTTTGTGCCTGAAGGCTTGAAACCAGGCCTGGCCCGTTCAGCCCAAGCCCGTGGATGGGCCGCGGGCTTGAGTTTTATTGAATGGACCGGCCTGGCCCAGGGCCACTGGTCACAAAGGCCGCGGGCCTAGACCTAGGGTTCACATTATGCATCTCTCATCATAGGGCAGTATAAGGGGCTTGAAAATGCTTTGGATGTGATATAAAGTATGCTGATTTCTCCATGTTGTAGACGCGTTGATGATTTTTTTTTTATATTTGAGATTGATATGAATTTGTTAAATAGGTGTCATGCATGGATTTGTGGTTTCGTGACTCTGAATTGCCAACGAAAATGTGTATGATGATAGGTCAGAAACACTACAATGAAGAAGGTGATGAATAAGAAGCACAACAATATTATTTGGAGAAAAGGAGAATATAAAATCATGTGCAAATTGCATCACAACCGCTTCTATAATGTGTTTGTTGAAACAGCTCAATATAATGACTGTGCGTGGAAGATGGAGAAAGGAGAGGCTGGCGAAGGTGGAGATAATGAGGAATTGTGTGAGGGGTGCTGGAGGAGGTGTTGATGGTGGTGCAGGGTTAGGAGGCAGAGGTGGTGTTGGTATTAGTGGTGTCGTTAAGTGTTGGTGGCGGCGGTGGCGACGATGGTGCTGGAGGAAGGACATATGTCATATGTGCACATCGATGGGTTTTTTCAGAGGTACGACTGTAATTAATAAGAGGTGTGGGGAGGTTAAAATAACTTTTCACGAGGTGATTAGAAAAGTAACTAGGTTAGAAAGGATAATCGTTATAGAGGGAAAGGGATACGTGTACATCAAAAAGGTTTTCTAGGGTATGTGTTAGATTTTTAAAGGGTAATTAGCACTTTTTTTTTGTGTATTTATACAGTATGCCGTCTCCAGGAGACAGCTTATATATGTACCGTTTTCACCTTGTAATTTTCTCGACGATGGATTTTTTTTCCTATTTTTGTTGAAACACATCATAAATCCTGCTTTAATAACTTAACTGAAATTCATATATAATTTTCATATATGTTCAATCACTATATTTCATTACATCACTGATTTAGTAGTCAAACCTTCTCAACTTTCTGGCTGAACATTTTTTAAAGACTGGATCATTTTCTGGTGAATTATCAACTACTCATTATTCATATAAGGAACTAATTTGATCTAAGGAACGAATTCACAGACTCCTACCAAACTCAAAACAACCTAAAAATAGTAAAAATTACCTTGAACCATCAATTTGACCTCCAAGACCATTTCAGAACGCTTCAAAAAATGGCACAGTGACATCGTCACTACTCCTGTAGGGCTTGTCGATACGAACATGTTGACATATTATAATAGCGATTCTAATCTACGGTTCAAAAGTTATGGCCGTTTGAAGTCACAGTGCTCTCGATCAATCAAGATGTCTTTTTTCTTTTGTTCCATTTGATCTCAGCCGTCCATATACTGTATGGCTATGATGTTTGCATTTTACTCAACTTTGATTTTAACACAACCATCTTTTACAAGAAATGACAAAACAAAGACATTCTTCACCGTCTATGCAAAGGATGCTCGATTCAATGATAAAATTACAAGGTGGGACAGTACATATATAAGCCGTCTCCTGTAGACGGCATATATATATACCGTCTCCTGTATAAACAAACAAAAAAAATGGCCAGCGCTGACGTGGCAGCGCTGATCGTGTCAACGAAACTAGTTTTTGCTAATATTCGACAGACAGAGCTATTTTTGTAAATATTCAATTTTCAAGGGTTAAAAGTGCTAATTACCCATTTTTAAACAGAGTATAATGCCAAAATATGGTTTTAAAGGGGGTATACATGCAAAGAAAACATTAAGCCACTGTTTGGATGGAGAATTAAGTTATTCTGATGTTTATGACTATCCTAGTATAGATAAAGATAAATTGATTTTGTGTTTGATTGTGTTTAGAATTATTTTCGTTGGAAAACGTAATAATAAATTTTTTATTGTTTGAGTAAAATGTGAATAAAGTATCAATAATAATTTATAAAAAGTGAAAAAATGATGATAATTGATTTGATAGTTGATACATAAGAAGTGGTGACAGTTGATTTGACAGCCGACCCACATATTCATTGGATTGAATTATCTAAAATAATTTAATTTCAGGGATTGACTGTAATCCATATACCACATTATGCCAATTTATTATGATTTACAGATTATTCCAGTCATCCAAACAACCTTAAACCTTTTATTCTACGTTGTCTCTGGTTATTCCTCCCCTTATTCTCCAACCAGATATGCCATAAGAATAAGTTTAAAAATGTATTTTAACCCCGCCTAGCAAATGTGTACTTCACTAGAACTTGGCTGGACTAGAGTCTTGGGTTAGGTTTAGGTTGTGAGTTATTTTTAATCATGGATCAAATTTGGACTGCGATAACCAAGTTGAAAGTTTTATGACCTTGGATTGAATTAAAGTTGAAACCAACCAACACCAAACCCAACCCTTGTGAGATACAAATTTACTGATCTCAGAGACAAAACTTCTCCTTTCTCCAAGCTCTATCTCCAGAATTCGAGATCTTGTCCTTTTTCCAAGTTGACCCATTCTTTTAAAACTTAAAATGGTGAATAAATTTTGATTTATTTTTTCTTGTTTAGTTTGTTCGTTTTGATGAGTGATGGATTTTGTAAGGGAGAGAATCCCATGTCAAGGGAAGAGAGCTTGGGCATAGGGCGCAGAGAGAATATGCACTCATTAGAGTTCAGAAGCTAGGTTCCAAAGACATGCGAAAAAATCATATTTATAATATGGAAGGCAAGACATATGTAATAGGCTCATATGTCATTATTTGGGTATGATTAGCTCGCAAGGCCACGACTTCCAAAATTCACTGTCTATATGTCAGTGTTTGTTCTATCCCAGCTTTATTTATTTATTTTTTTGACCTTGGTTTAATTTTATCAGTCTCTTCTTTTAAAGATTCAGTCAAAGTACTGACTCTACATATGTACTGTGAAAGTCGATTTCCATCTGAAAAATATCTAAATTGACATCTTGTTCGCTCACGATCACTACGGTTAAAAATTGGAGTTATTTTTATCCATTCAAATTGTTTTTCATAATTTTTTTAAAAATCAGGATCAGATTGAACGAAGACACATTTAATTCGATTTGTAAGTTCTTTAGCTCGATTCATGATTTTTTTAGTCAATTGAAGAGTGTAGTCCAATCGAAAGTACATTTTAATTAAATACAAATTTGTTCATTTCAATTTGATGTTATAAATAATAACAATTTCATTGTAACGTTAGTTGTTTAGTCACATCATAGGTTATTTTGTCCTATTAATGGATAGTTCAAATTAATTTATGAGTTAATATATTAAATTTGAATCATGAATTGTTTGACACATTACAATTTAAAATTCTAATTTCCTTTCCTAAAATTGTGTCACATGACCAATAAGGTGAGGTGTACATGCATTAGTCTTTTGTTGAAGATTCATCAGTGCCCTTTGAATCATCTCTCTTAAAATAGTAAGAATAATGATGACGCATGATGAAGCTCCGTGGAGCCTGAAAAAATCCGTAAGCTAGGAAAGTGACATGTCTCCTCCAAAAGGCTTCACGCAGTTCTAGGCGTAGAAGTCATGGAGAGCTGCCTGAACTGGGACACCAATGTGAGGCCTACCAAAGAGTCTATGTTCAAGTCAGATCTCATTTAAGAACAAAAAAATGGATAAAAATAATACATATATTTTTTTCATGGGAGTGTGTACCATTTATAAGCTGGGCGGTGTCACATTGTGTGTGCTGTTAAGTAACCCAGCTCACTAGCATGCTAATGACCCCACCAATCCATTAATTGACCATGATCAATCTCAATTTTATACTTTAAAACCCCAAATTATGGCTATTTTGGTATTATCCCAAATGATTGTCTGATCATATATATTAAAAAAAGACATATTCGATAATGTTATTAATTAAATTATCATGCAACTATTTCAAGACATGAAATGAAATCTCATCGAGGGCAATTGTAAAAGTTTATATAGTAGAAATCATTTATCTCTTTTCTTTGATGATTTATTTTTTATTAATATAATTTATTGTTGTATTTTCAAAAGAAATTTTTATATTTTAAATAAATATATGATAAGGGTATATTTTTTTTATATAAAATTTATAAAATTTAATTTTTTAAATGACATGTATAATTTCTCAGAGCCATGAAATGACAAGTAAATTTTATTTGTGCGAAATTTAATTTTGATAACGTGGTTCTGAACCAGGTACGCAGATACCGAACTCACAACTCACAACGCTGGGCTGCACCCCTATGCACTCTCCCATGTGTCATCCTGTGAGAGCTCGCTATTTTCTCCTCCCACACACACGTGCTTACCTTGTGTGTTTTAAAGTAATGCAATGCACATGGTTTGATTTTATACTTCAAATAAGTCTCTAACAACTAATATGTCTTATGGAATAACTGTAGCTTTCTTTTGCATGAAGAAAATGATGCAGTTGAAATGGTCCTCGAAACCCCCAATCATGTAATCAAAAGATAGGTCATTAGAGTTGGATAAACTTGTGGAAGTTGATGGGTCTCCACAGACTCTACTGGTGGCATCTATAAAGGTTGGCCTGGTTGGCTGTATCCCAGCATTGCCTTTGCTCAGCAACAGCACCACCACTTCAGACATGGTGGGCCTCGCCGAGACGGTGGACTGCGTGCACAGTAGAGCGATCTCCATAATTCGCTTGACTTCATCTGCCTTGTAGTCTTTAGGATCCAGTGTCGCGTCCACCAGTTCCATCAACCTGTCTACTTCGTACAGTTTCCAAGCCTGTTATGACATTTACACAAGCCCTTAATAATTGGATTGGAATCAATTCATGCCTAAATTTGGGGTTGGAAATTTTTCATATCCATTCCAGAAGATACTGAAAGACGGCCTCAAGCTTTATGTCGTTGCTCTTTCGACCACTTATGATTTCCAACACGACCACACCGTAACTATATGTGTCAACCTTCACGGATAGTTGGCCATGGATCGCATATTCAGGCGCTGTATATCCCCTGTTCAAGTCATACAATTCAATTCCAGTGTCTATTGTTGATGGATTTTTTTTTTTTGGGCAAAAAAGAATGAGAAGAAAGGGGAATTTAGACTTACAATGTTCCTGCAAATCCAGTGGTTAGGTGACTATGGTCCTCAGGTAGAAGCCTTGCAAGCCCAAAGTCTGCAATTCTGGGCAGGAAATCATCATCAAGTAATATGTTGCTGGATTTGATGACGCGGTGTATGATACAAACATGGAATTCCTCATGCAGGTATGCTAGTCCTCGAGAACGATTATATCAAATCTTTGCTTCCAGTTTAGGGAAACATGGTTGTCTCCTGTGAGGTACGAAATGAAATTCAAAAGGATATATATGATCAATTACTAGGCACAGAAGAAAATTGAATATCCACGCCCCATATACGTAATATAAAAATCAATGCAGTTGCCAAGATATTCAAGCAGAAAACAATGTTCCTTTTCCATTCCATTACAATGGATGGGTGAACCCCATATGTAACCTCATTATCTAAACAAAGTTTATAATATATATAAAGTCCTGTATATATGAGAAGATTTCTTTTTCCCTTTTAGAAAGCTGCCACGGATATGTAAGTTGGTGCAAGGCAATTTCCTTCAAATTTAAGATGGAAGTCCAGAGCATTACATGATATCTGAATATAATGTATTTTCATTTTCATAATGGTCATGCATGAGTATATCAAATTGATACTCCCTCCAAGAAAGTAGACTAGTAAGAACTGTGAAATTTTTTTTTTGTCTTAATCAGGAATATGAGTTTGTAAGAGTACCAAACAAGTGTCTGTCAAGGCTATTCTTCGCCATGTATTCGTACACGAGCAGAAGCTCTGGACCTTTGCTGCAACACCCAAGGAGACGGATGAGCTTCCTGTGGTGGACATTGCTGATGAGCTTCACCTCACTCTGGAAGTTCGTCAGCACTCTTCTTGTTTGGTTGATTGTGAGTCGCTTCACCGCAACTGTCTTCCCATTCTTCAGCACAGCCTATATTTCCAAGTAATACTCATCTAAGTCTTCCATGAAGCCTTTCATTGGACCAAGAAAAAAAACTAAAGATAATGGAATTGAATGACCTATCTATTAAAATCATTGTCCCAATTATATGTTATACCATAATCTTTCAACTCAAGCTATTGACTACCAATGACAACTGCAGAATCAAGTCTTTCATGGAAACTGCTCAAATATTATGGGTTCATTAGAAGAGGTGAATCAGGGTTTTGCTTATCATGTCCTCCTAGTTCCATGAACTGAATTCTGTATTCATGCTCAATTTGATAAATGATTAATGGATCAGACCCATTTAACTTCAATTCCATAAGTTTTCCACATTCGTAGTTGACCATGACGAATTTATTCCAATTCGAACAATCACACTATTTAATGCCTAATTCAGTCAATTTGCTTTTCCACATTCGTAGTTGACCACGACGAATTTATTCCAATTCGAACAATCACACTATTTAATGCCTAATTCAGTCAATTTGCTTCAGACAATTTACAGTTTCACATGTTTTTCCCCTAACTCCGACCATCACACCTGAAATTTGACCTTCCTTACTAATCACACTCATTCGTGTCCAATTTAATCAGTTACACATCAAATGGTCCAAAATAAGCTTCAATTTCATATGTTTACCACTAATTGCATTAATTACTCATTCACTTGTACCAGTCCAACCAATCAAACTAACTCTTTCCTAATTCAATATGTACCATTAAATTATCTCCCATCAGTCTTCAATTACCCATCAATAACTCATGCATTTCCCTCAACACAACTAGACACACCAAAGGCTCATTTGGAAAATAAATTTTCAGATAATTGGTTTCAAGCGGTTTTTATAATCTTCAAATGTTGGTTTTATATTTTGTTTTTGTATATGTTAAAAAAAAACATTTTTTAAGAAAAAAACTGATTGAGGGCAGCTTTTTTTAGAAAAAAGGATTGGTTGTGAGCAACTTTTATTATATTAAAAAAGTAGTAGTTTTTGATAATTAGTTCCACGTGGAGCCTAAGTCATGCTAAATCCAATGGACTAACCAGTCAACAGCCTCAACTAAAGTTTGGTTTCAAATGTTCATCCCAATTCCACTAATTATTCATGAACTTACCCTTGATCATTTAAACTAAAATGCAAAATTCGTCCAAGCACACTTGTCAATTAGCTCCAATCAAATTTGACATTTACATGCCTATCAATAATTTCACTTAACTGCTAACGAATTTCCTGCAACTCAACTAATGAAAGTAACTCAAATCTAAATATAAATTTCATCCAACCCAACCAATGACATACATTCATGTTCAATTCATTCATTCATTAGACTCTCTACATGATAATTCAATATCTAACATAAAACTAACTCACCAGGAAAACTAACATTCATCAGGCTTTTGTTACCTTATAGACATCCCCAAAACCACCTTCCCCCAACTTGTTCTCTTCACTGAAATTCTTGGTCGATACCTTCAAATCTTTATAGTGGAAGTTCATTGGCCCACGCAGCTCTATTGCCCCTAATATGTCTCCTGCCAAATCAACAAAACAACACGTTCTTTCTCTTACTAAAATTAAAATAAAAAAACCTAGTATTCACTATTCAAAGCATCTCCAACCCAACCCTCAAAATATGGAGGGTTGACCCTCCTCAGAAGAAATCCTTTTTTGGAGGGGGTGCACTCCCATCATCCCCCTCCATTTTTTTCTTATCTTTAATATTATATTAAAATTTATTAATAAATATTTTTAATCCATTTGTAAAAAAAATTATACCATTTGAAATGTTATGTTAAGACCTTTAAAATGAGTCTACTATTGAATGATTTTGGAATTATTTTTAATTAAATAATTGTTTAATTAAATAAGATAACATATTTTGAATAAACATATGGGGATCTATTTAACCCAGTCCAAAAGAAAACTATGAGTCATAGAATCAAATTCTAAAATAATTTATTTTGAATAAACATACAAGGATCTAATTCTAAAATATGTTGAATAAACATACGGGCATCTATTTCTAAAATATTTTAATATTTGTCTCATTTTGAAGGTCTGACCTTTCAAACTATATTATTTTTGTTAAAAATATATTAGCAGATCTAAATATACTTAACATTGAATTAATTAGTGTATAAAATGAAAAAAGAATAAAATGTAAAGTAAAAAAGGTGATTTAGAGGCATTCTCCAATTTTGGAGGCCAAAATCCAAATCTCAATGGATTTGAAGGGTGGTCGGAGCAAATTATCCTTCAAAATTTAGAGATATAGAATATCATTGGAGATGCTCTCAATTCAATTCAACATATATAAATGTAATAATTAATAAATAATAAAAAAAGACCACTCTCAGTCCCTTTAGGTTTTCTAAACCGTGTGATCCATATAGCCCAAAGAACACAAACGATCAAAAGACCACCACCAACTCCACCGACAACGCCTCCGATGATTGCGGTCCTGTTCTTGCTCGACGAACCTGAACAGTCACTGTGAAATCAAAACGTTCTCGAAATGACTGAAAGGTAACCAAACAAAGTATCATCTAATTTGGTGATTGATGCATTAAGCAGAATGTGCATCAGAGTGGAAGAGATGGGAATACATCAAGAAATTCGGCCGATATCATCTTCCTTCTCCTATATGCCGACAACACACTTTTGTTGTGAGAAGTGAGTGAAGAGCACATTAAGTTCCTACAATTTTGCGCCATATAAACTGGGCTGAAGTTGAAGTATCAAAAAAAATTTTCTCACTCTCTCTGTTTTTTTTTTTTGGAGAAAAATATAAAAGCAATCTTATTAATAAAGAAGCCCCAGATCTAAAAGATAAAAATTTCCTATCATCAACAAGGACCGTATCAGGTTGAAGAAGCAAGAATTGGCTATTAACAGAGTTCAAAACAGATTTTTGGGACAAAATATAATTTGCATTTCCTCTGGTGGTTGACTTGACCTCTTTGAAGTCAAGTCCCCGTGTGTCTAGAGCCCCTCCTCCATTAAACCACTTATTTGAAGCCCTTCTAATGGGTTATATAGGAGCAGTTTGCAGTCAAAACATCATGGACTTCATTTTATATGATATTCACAGCCACTCACTCTCTTTAAGATCCAATTTAAAGATACTTCTGACTCAATTTTTTTTTTTGAAACTTAAGGGTAGGCTATTGCCCTCCAATTATATTAATGAGAGAAAATGCCCAAATGGGATTTTTTTTTTTTGAATGGTTCTAACCATAAGGATAACTCTACATTGTGCAGAAAAGTCTTTCATTCTGTCCCAAAGTACCTATTAATCCCAAAGAATGGTGAACTCATCATTATATATGTGCTTCATCACTGTCTATCTAACCCATCCGTGAAGGGCCTGAGCTCCTCAAGGAGCATTCATCAAAGTTAAATTTCAATACCCACAATATCTGCCTCCAATTGTAGTTTGGTTTTTGTTTTTCGTTTACCGACATGTCACACACCTCACTCCATCTTCATAAGATCCAGTCCACGTGCACCCCAAATATTTTGAGTTAGACTTTGACCATAGGCTCCCTCTCTTTAAATTTCAGGCTAGCTAGGTTGCATATCTTCGTTTTTTAACAACCCCCATTCTTAAATGTGGATTTGTTCGCAACTTCTTGGGTTTGTTCTTCGTTGTTGTTCTATCTCTTACTTTTCCACATTATCCGAGTCCCAACTCCCAACAAACTGCATGTGGAAGGTACCTCTAGAGAAGATTTTCCACATCTTTTATTCTAAGGCTGTTGCAATGACTTCTCTTCCAAACAATTGTCCATACCTAGAGCCCACCAGAGAGATGTTTAGATATACTTCCATATTTTCAAAATATTCTGACAAACTAACAAAAGGTGATTAATTGCATCCTCTGTTTTTACAACAAAAAATGCATGCACACTCCCCCACCCTGGTTTTCTTTCCTACACTATTATTGTGGGTGGGTTTGTGTGTGTGACGTTTGGGGTGGGGGGGGGGGGGAGGAGAAGGATGTCCAGGCTTATTGTTTTATTTTCAGTCAAAGTTTAGGAGCTAAAAGCTAAAATTGGCATGCAACAAACATGGATTACCAAATGAAAAACCTACAGTAACTATATCTATCTCATATCCCCATTAAGGAGAAGTTCAACTATTAAATAACTGAGAGTGAATTGATTTTCCGAACATTGAAAGCAATTGTTGAAAGGAAAAAACTTATAAATAATATCATGCTATAGTTATGTGTAATATTTCATCCATGGTTTGCAATACTTTATGTAATTGCTCATACACGGCTTACAAAGACTGTCATCTTGCATTTATTTGTATTGCAATTTTAAATGCATCATACATCAGTGAAGTTAGCATGAAAAAAAACATATAAAAAAGAGCCATACTGAATTCAATTATGAGAGAATAAAGTTATTTACCAGAGCAACTATAATCATTTGTAACATACATTCAACATTGATACATCCAACTTAAGGAGAGTTGGAGAAACTTTTTCTATCCAAGCATTCTTCAAATTTAGAATCAAATCAGAATACACTTACCACAAGCAATTCTATTCTGGTCATTTGCGAAAAGCCTAACCAATTCCCCCCTAAAAGCAAGTAATTTAGATTGTACCACATAACATACAAATAAAAAAGATAGATTGTACCACATAACACACACAAAAAAGAATCAATGAATCTATGTATGAGCAACTGGATGGAATTTTAAAATCTAATACAATTGAATTCATCAACATAGCAAAATCAACACATTAAACTGCAACCCAAATGCTCTTCTTTAGAGCTAATTTCATGGATATTAATAAAATATGAATGAAATAATCTGCATAGGTTAAGCTAAAAAAATAACGTTTTCTCATAACAAAAACACCATTAACATCAACCAAGAATATGTTTTGATGAGTTAAGGCATTATGTAGAATACGAGGACAAAAAGAAGAGTCATGATGCCTAGAATCGAGAAAAAACAAAACCGTCCTTATAAATGTGACCTCTAAGAATCTATAGTAAGGTGCCTCTAGAAATGAAATGTGACCTCCAATATTATTCATATGAAAAGATCAATCAACACTCAATAGATAATGTACTCGTCAAATTTTAATTTTCATGGAAAATGAGATTAAAGCATGTTTTCCACTCATCCATCCATTCATCTATTTAGAGAGAGAGATCATATATGCCCATATGAAATAAACCCCAATAATAGAGTGGAAACCAGTGTTCTCGACAATTGGAGGTAGTAAATAAACTTTAAATTCTCGGCAATTGGTAGTAAATAAACTTCAAAGACCTCAGTACTCAAAGTATTGAATAGATCTTGTAGCTAATTTCACAAATAAATTTAGACCAAAGTACCTGATTGGAAAGAGCTCTTGTTATTTCCAAATAATGATGTCATAATTTGGATATTTAAGTAATTCATTTCTGGGGTCATTAACCTTGAGTATGTTGGCGTTCCTTTCAATCTCAAGCAGGAATATTAAGATGGTAAAAATCAAATTACCACAGAAACAAGCGTGGATGAAATGAATCAAGTGTGCACATTTTGGTTTCTAACCATACATTCTAGATCAATATGCATAATGTGTATTCATGTATCATGACAGATATCCAACCGAGACATTTCAATATATTTTCATAAGAAGATTGTAAGTAACATGATTGCTTGTGTCTCTGCACTCTACTGAAATAGTATCACCAACATCATCAACAGTTACAACATCTAGGATCGATGGGATGTATGGTCTCAGATTCATGGGAGACTATGTCACGGATTCATTGGGGTATGTCTCATATTCATTGGGGGATATGTCTCCGATTTGGGTGGGGGGGGGGGGGTGTTGTCTCCAATTCGTGGGTGTGCTTCATATTCATGGGGGACATGTCTCGAATTCATGGTCTCGGATTCAAGGGGGAGTATTTCTTGGAATCATGGGCGAGTATGGTCTCGGATTCACGGGGGAGTATGTCTCGGATTCATGGTCTCAGATTCATAGGGAGTATGTCTCGAATTCAAATTAGTGTATGTCTCAAATTCATGGTAGGGTATGTCTCGAATTCATTGGGGGGATTATAGAGGAGTATGGTCTTGGATTCAGGGGATGTATGTCCAGAATTCGTGGGTGGAGTATGTCTTGGATTCATGAGGGTAGTATGTCTCGTATTCAAGGTCTTGGATTGAAGGGGGGAGTGTGTGTCAGATTCATGGGGACATGTCTCAGATTCTTGGGGGCTATATGTCACGGATTCATGGGGGGAGTACGTCTAGGAATGATAGGATGTATGGTCTCGGATTCATGGTATTTCTCGAATTCATAGGGGATTATGTCTCACAGTTCATAGGGGAGTATGTCTCGTATTCATTGGGGGGGGGGATATGTCTCCAATCATGGGTATGTTTTAGATTCATGGGAGGTATGTCTCAGACAAATGGTCTCGGATTCAAGGGGGAGTATTTCTCGGAATCATGGGCGAGTATGGTCTCGGATTCAGGGTCTCAGATTCACGGTCTCCGATATATGGGTAAGTAAGTCTCAGATTCATGAGGGGAGTACGTCTCGCATTCATGGTCTTGTATTTATGGGGGGAGTATGTCATGGATTAGTGGGTATGTCTCGGATTCATTCATAGTGGGAGGGGGGATATGTTTAGTATTGATGGGGGAGTATGGTCTCAGATTCATGGGGAGTAGGCCTGTCAACGGGTCGCGGGTAGACCCGGACATGAATCGATAAAAAGCGTAAATACCCAACCCAAAAGACCCGACAATCAAAACGGGTTGGGTCTAAATCCACCCCAACCTAATCCTATGGATCTGACGGACCCGATTGATTCAACCAAAATAATACTATGTCTTGGATTGACGAGAGAAGTATGATCAGAGATTCAAGGTATGTATCGGAATCATGAAGTGGCATGTCTCGGATTCATGTGGGGGTATGTCCCTGATTCACAGAGGTATGTCTTGGATTCAAGAGAGATATGTGTCAGATTCATCGATCGGCATATCTCGGATTCACAGGGGAGAGCTCGGTTTCATGAGGGAGCGGGGGTACGGTGTCAGATTCATAGGGGAGCAGGTCTCGAATTCATCATAAGGTACCTCACAGATTCCTGATAGCATTTGTTTCGGATTTATGTGGAGAGTATGAATTCAAATCAAATGAGTACTATGTCTTAGATCAATTGGGGATATTTCTAGAATTCGTGGGCGAAGCATGTCTCCAGTTAATGAGAGTGTATCTCAGATTTATGGGGGGGGGGGGGGGGGGGGCATGTATCAGATTCATGATCTCGGATTAATGGAGTACGTGTCCGATTCAAGGGGTTATGTCTCGATTTCATCGGGGTATGTTTCAGATTCACGGGGTAGTATGTCTCAGATCTATAGACGGGTATGCCTTGGATTGATGGGGGAGCATTACTATGATTCATGGAGGAGTATGTCTTGGATTCATGTAGCAGTCATGGGTGGAGTATTGTCTGTCTCCCATTCATTGAGGAATATGATCTAAGATTCATGGTACGGTCTGTGATTCATAGGTGAGTCTGTCACAGATTCAGGGGGGTATGGTCTCTGATTCATTGGGGTTATGACTCGAACTAATGAGGGAGTTTGGTCAAAGATGCAAGGTATGTATCGGAATCATGGAGTAGCATGTCTCAGATTCATGTGAGGGTATTTCTCCGATTCATGGGGTATGTCTTGGATTCAAGAGAGATGCGTCGGATTCATCGATCGGTATGTCTCGGATTCACGGGGGAGGGTTCTCGGTTTCAAGGGGGAGGGCATCCACGGTGTCAGATTCACGGGGTAGTATGTCTTGAATTCATAGGGGAGCATGTCATGAATTCATCATAGAGTACCCCACAGATTCATGGTAGGATACGTTTCAGATTCATGAGGGGCGTATGGATTCAAATCAAATGAGTACTATGTCTTAGATCCGTGGGGGATATTTCTAGAATTCGAGGGCGGAGCATGTCTCCGGTTAATGAGGGAGTATCGGATTCATGGGATAGTATGTCTCGGATTTATAGATGGGTATGCCTTGGATTCATGGGGGAGCATTTCTATGATTCATGGAGGAGTATGCCTTGGATTCAAGTAGGAGTGATGGGCATGTCTCGTATTCATGTGGGGGTATGTCTGCGATTCATAGATGTATGTCTTGGATTCAAGAGAGATATGTGTCGGATTCATCGATCGGTGTGTCTCGAATTCACGGGGGAGAGTTCTCGGCTTCCTGGGGGAGCGGGGATACGGTGTTAGATTTATAGGGGAGTAGGTCTCGAATTCATCATAGGGTACCTCGCAAATTCATTAAAGGATATGTTTCGGATTCATGAGGGGAGTATGGATCAAATCAAACGAGTACTATGTCATAGATACATTAAGGATATTTCTAAAATTCGTGGGCGGAGAATGTCATCGGTTAATGAGAGAGTGTGTCTCAGATTTATGGGGGAGGGGTTTGTATCAGATTCGTGATCTTGGATTAATGGAGGACTACGTGTCCGATTCAAGGGGATATGTTTCGATCTCATGGGGGTATGTCTCGGATTCATGGGGTAGTATGTATCGGATTTATAGACGGGTATGCCTTGGATTTATGAGGGGAGCATTTCTATGATTCGTTGATGAGTATGTCTTGGATTCATGGAGGAATCATGGGTGGAGTATTGTTAGTCTCGCATTCATTGAGAAATATGATCGTAGATTGACGGTATGGTCTTGGATTCATAGGTGAGTATGTCACAGATTCAGGGGGGATGGTCTCCGATTCATTAGGGTTATGTATCGGAATCATGGAGTAGCATGTCTTGCATTCATGTGGGGTATTTCTCCGATTCATGGGGGTATGTCGTGGATTCAAGAGAGATGTGTCGGATTCATCGATCGGTATGTCTCGGATTCACGGGGAGGGTACTCGGTTTCAAGGGGGAGGGCATGCAGGGTGTCATATTCATGGAGTAGTATGTCTTGAATTCATAGGGTTCATGTCTCGAATTCATCATAGGGTACCTCGCAGATTCTGGATAGGATATGTTTCATATTCATGAGGGGAGTATGGATTCATATCAAATGAGTACTATGTCTTAGATCCATGGGGAATATTTCGCTAATTAAAGAGGGGAGTATGGTCTCGGATTCTTGGGGATATGGTTAGGGATTCATGGTATGTCTCGGATTCATGTAAGGGTATGTCTCCGATTAATGGTAGGATGTCCTGTATTTAAGTGGGGTATGTCTCCTATTCATGAGTAGTATATCTTGGACTCATGTGAGAGTATGTGTTCGGATTCATTGGGGGGGGGTCTCGGGTTTATACCCTTGAAACCGAGACATATCCCATATGAATTCAAGACTACTCCCCACAGGAATCCGTGACATATCCCAAATGAATGAAAGACGTACCCCATTATGAATCTGGATTCATGAAGGGTATGTCTCGATGTCATTTGGGTATGTATCGGATTCATGGGGTAGTATGTCACGGATTTATAGACGGGTATACCTTGGATTCATGGGGGGGAGCATTTCTATGATTCATGGAGTATGTCTTGGATTCATGTAGGAGTAATGGGTGGAGTATTGTCTTTCTCCCATTCTTTGAGGAATATGATCAAAGATTCATGGTATGGTCTTGGATTCATAGCGGAGTATGTCACATATTCAGGGGAATATGGTATCCGATTCATTGGGGTTATGTCTTGGATTGATGAGGGAAGTATGGTCAGAGATTCAAGGTACGTATCGGAATCATGGAGTAGCATGTCTCGAATTCATGTGGGGGTATGTCTCCGATTCATTGAGGTACGACTTGGATTCAAGAGAGATATGTGTCGGATTACTTGATCGGTATGTCTCGGATTCACGGAGGAGGGTTCTCGGTTTCATGGGGGTGGGGGGGTACGGTGTCAGATTCATAGGGGAGCAGGTCTCGAATTCATCATAGGGTACCTCGCAGATTCATGAGAGCATTTGTTTCGGATTCATGTGGGGAGCATGAATTCAAATAAAATGAGTCCTATGTCTTAGATCCATTGGGGATATTTCTAAAATTCATGTGCGAAGCATGTCTCCAGTTAATGAGAGAGTGTCTCAGATTTATGTGGGGGGGGGGGGGGCATGTATCAGATTCATGATCTTAGATTAATGGAGGAGTATGTGTCCGATTCAAAGGGGTTATGTCTCGGATTCGTTCGGGTATGTCAAAATTTCATGGGGGTATGTCTCAGATTCATGGGATAATATGTCCCATATTTATAGATGGGTATGCCTTGGATTTATGGGGGGAGCATTTCTATGATTCACGGAGGAATATGTCTTGGATTCATGTAGGAGTCATGGGTGGAGTATTGTCCGTCTCCCATTCACTGAGGAATATGATCTAAGATTCATGGTATAGTCTTTGATTCATAGGAGAGTCTGTCACAGATTCAGGGGGGTATGGTCTCCTATTCATTGGGTTATTTCTTGGATTGATGAGGAAAGTATGGTCAGAGATTCAAGGTATGTATCGGAATCATGGAGTGGCAAGAATTGGATTCATGTAGGGGTATGTCTTGGATTCAAGAGAGATATGTGTCGGATTCATCGATCAGTATGTCTCAGATTCACGGGGGAGAGTTCTCGATTTCATGGGGGAGCGGGGGTACGGTGTCAGATTCATAGGGGAGCATGTCTCGAATTCATCATAGGGTACCTCGCTGATTCATGATAGCATTTGTTTCGGATTCATGTGGGGAGTATGAATTCAAATCAAATGAGTATTATGTCTTAGATCAATTGGGGATATTTCTAGAATTCGTGGGCGAATCATGTCTCCGTTTAATGAGAGAGAGTGTCAAAGATTTATAGGGGGCATGTATCAGATTGTAGATCTCAGATAAATGGAGGAGTACATGTCCGATTCAAGGGGGTTATGTCTCGGATTTGTTCGGGTATGTCTCGATTTCATGGGGGTATGTCTCAGATTCATGGGGTAGTATGTCTCCGATTTATAGATGGGTATCCCTTGGATTGATGCGGGGAGCATTTCTATGATTCATGGAGGAGTATGTTTTGAATTCATGTAGGAGTCATGGGTGGAGTATTGTCTGTCTCCCATTCATTGAGGAATATGATATAAGTTTCATGGTATGGTCTTGGATTCATTGGTGTGTGTCACAGATTCAGAGGGATATGGTCTCCGATTCATTGGGGATATGTCTTGGATTGATGAGGGAAGTATGGTCAGAGATTCAAGGTATGTATCGAAATCATGGAGTGGCTTGTCTCAGATTCATTTGGGGGTATGTCTCCGATTCATAGAAGTATGTCTGGATTCAAGAGATATATGTGTCGGATTCATCGATTAGTATGTCTCGGATTCACGGGGGAGAGTTCTCGGTTTCATGGGGGAGCGGGGGTACGGTGTCAGATTCATAGGGGAGCAGGTCTAGAATTCATCATAGGGTACCTCGCAGATTCGTGATAGGATATGTTTCGGATTCAGGGAGTATGGATTCAAATCAAATGAGTACTATGTCTTAGATCCATTGGGGATATTTCTAGATTTCATGGGCGGAATGGTCTGGAATTCATAGGTGAGAGTGTCACAGATTCAGAGGGTATGGTCTCCGATTCATTTGGGTTTGTCTCGGACTGATGAGAGAGTATGGCCAAAGATGTAAGGTATGTATCGTAATCATGGAGTAGCATGTCTCGGATTCATGTGGGGGTATTTCTCCGATTCATTGGGGTATGTTTTGGATTCAAGAGAGATGTGTCAGATTCATCGATCGGTATGTCTCAAATTCATGGGGGATGGTTCTCGGTTTCAAGGGGGAGGGCATGCACGGTGTCAGATTCATAGGGTAGTATGTCTTGAATTCAGCATGTCTCGAATTCATCATAGGATACCGCGCAGATTCATGATAGGATATCTTTCGGATTCATGAGGGGAGTATGAATTAAAATCAAATGAGTACTATGTTCTAGATCCATGGGGGATATTTCTAGAATTCGTGGGCAAGGCATGTCTCCGATTAATGAAGTGTGTCTCAGATTTATGGGGCGTATGTATCAGATTCATGATCTCGGATTAATTGAGGAGTACGTGTCCAATTCAAGGGGGTTATGTCTCGGATTCGTTCGGGTAGTATGTCTCAGATTCATTGGGGAATATGTCATCATGGGTATGTCACGGATTCATTCGTATGAGATAAACTATTCGGAGGCATGTCTCCGACGGATTCACGGTTAAGTCACGGGTTCATTGACGGGTAAGTCTTATATTTATGGGGGGAGTATTTCTATGATTCTTATAAGAATATATCTCGGATTAATGGCATTTCTTACATTCATGGGGGAGTATGTCTCCCAATCATGAGTTAGTATGATCATAGATTGATCGCATTTCCTGGATTCACGATATGGTCTTGATTCGTTGGGAAGTATGTCTCGGATTCAAGGGACGGGTGTCGCTTGAATTCATGGGGGGGGGGGGGGGGGTTGTCTGAGATTAAGGAGAGAGTTGTTCTTGCAATCGGACTCATGGTCCCGGATTTATAGCAGAGTACATCTCCGATGAAAGGGGGTTAAATCTCACATTCGTTGGGCGAGTATGTCTCAAATTCATAGAGGAGTATGTCTGGGATTCATAAGTACGTAATGGATTCATAGGTATGTCCCATATGGATTCATGGGTATATCTTGAATTAATGAGTTGGTATGTCTCAGATTCACAGGGAAGTAATACTAGGATTCATAGGGGAGGGTGTTTCAGATTATGGGAGGAATATGTCAACCATTGCTCATGGAGTATGATATCAGATTCATGCAATTTCTGTGATTCTTGGTATGGTCATGGATTCCTAGGGAGTATGTCTCAAATTAAAGGGGGGAGTATGGTCTCGGATTCATGGGGAGTATGGTTAGGGATTCATGGTGTGTCTCGGATTCATGTAAGGGTGTGTCTCCGATTCATGGTATGATGTCCTGTATTTAAGTGGGGTATGTCTCCTATTCATGAGCAGTATATCTCGGACTCGTGTGAGACTATGTGTTCGATTCATTGGGGGATTCATTGGGGGGGTCTCGGGTTTATACCCACGAAACCGAGACATATCCCATATTAATCCAAGATTACTCCCCACATGAATCCGTGACATGTCCCAAATGAATCTGAGACATACCCCATCATGAATCGGGATTCATGAGGGGTATGCCTTGATGTCATGTGGGTATGTATCGGATTTGTGGGATAGTATGTCTCGGATTTATAGACGGGTATGCCTTGGATTGATGGGGGGAGCAATTCTATGATTCATGGAGGAGTATGTCTTGGATTCATGTAGGAGTCATGGGTGGAGTATTGTCTGTCACTCATTCATTGAGGAATATGATATAAGATTCATGGTATGGTCTTGGATTTAGAGCGGTGTATGTCACATATTCAGGGGGATATGGTCTCTGATTCATTGGGGTTATGTCTTGGACTGATGGGGGAAGTATTATCAGAGATTCAAGGTAGGTATCGGAATCATGAAGTAGCATGTCTCAGATTCATGTGCGGGTATGTCTCCAATTCATAGAGGTACATCTTGGATTCAAGAGAGATATGTGTTGGATTACTCGATTGGTATGTCTCTGATTCACGGGGGAGGGTTCTCGGTTTCATGGGGGAGGGGGGGTACGGTGTCAGATTCATAGGGGAGGAGGTCTCGAATTCATCATAGGGTACCTCGCAGATTCATGATAGCATTTATTTTGGATTCATGTGGGGAGTATGAATTCATATAAAATGAGTACGATGTCTTAGATCCATTGGGAATATTTCTAGAATTCGTGGGCGAAGCATGTCTCCACTTAATGAGAGTGTCTCGGATTTAATGGGGGGCATGTATCAAATTCATGATCTCGGATTAATGGAGTAGTACGTGTCATATTCAAGGGGGTTATGTCTTGGATTTGTTCGGGTATGTCTCGACTTCATGGGGGTATGTCTCGGATTTCATGGGGCAGTATGTCGCGGATTTATAGAGGGGTATGCCTTGGATTGATGGGGGGGGGGCATTTCTATGATTCATGGAGGAGTATGTCTTGGATTCATGTAGGAGTCATGGGTGGAGTATTGTCTGTCTCCCATTCATTGAGGAATATGATCTAAGATTTATGGTATGGTCTTGGATTCATAGGTGAGTGTGTCACAGATTCAGGGGGATATCGTCTTGGGGTTATGTCTTGGATTGATGAGGGAAGCATGGTCAGAGATTCAAGGTATGTATCGAAATCATGGAGTAGCATGTCTTCGGATTAATGTGGGGGTATGTCTCCGATTCATAGAGGTACGTCTTTGATTGGGTACCTCGTAGATTGTTGGTAGGATATGTCTCGGATTCATGAGTTAATATGAATGTAAATTAAGGAATACAATATCTTAGATTCATTGGGAGAATATCTAGAATTCGTGGTGGGAGTATGTCTTAGATTAAGGAGGGAGTTATTCTTGGAATCGGATTCATGGTCCCGGATTTATAGCGGAGTACATCTCCGATTAAAGGGGGTCATATCTCGCATTCGTTGGGGGAATATGTTTCAAATTCATGGAGGAGTATGTCTCGGATTCATAAGTATGTCATGGATTCATAGGAATTTCTTTGATGGATTCATGGGTATGTCTTGAATTAATGAGTAGGTATGTCAAAGATTCATAGGGGAGTAATATGGATTCGTTGGGGGAGCATGTCACAGATTGATGGGGGTATAGTCTCTGATTCATTGGGGTTCCGTCTCGGATTGATGAGGGAGTATGGTGAGAGATTCAAGGTATGTATCGGAATCATGGAAGAGCATGTCTCGGATTCATGTGGGGGTATGTCTCCAATTCATGGGCGTATGTCTTGGATTCAAAAGAGATATGTGTCGAATTCATCGATCAGTATGTCTCGGAATCACGGGGGAGGGTTCTTGGTTTCATGGGGGGCGGTGTGGGTACGGTGTTAGATTAATGGGACAGTTTGTCTTGAATTCATAGGGGAGCATGTCTCGAATTCACCATAGGGTACCTCTCATATTCATGATATGATATGTTTCGGATTCATGAGGGGAATGGATTAAAATCAAATGAGTACTATGTCTTAGATCCATGAGGGATATTTCTAGAATTCGTGGGCAGCGCATGTCTACGGTTAATGAGGGAGTGTGTCTCAGATTTAGGGGGGGGGGGGGGGGAATGTTTGAGATTTATGGTCTCAGATTAATTTATGGGGGGGGGGGGGAATGTTTGAGATTTATGTCTTCGATTCGTTGGGGTAGTATGTCTCAGATTCATTGGGGAGTATGTGATCATGGGTATGTCACGGATTCATTAGTGTGTGATAGATTCATCTGATGTATGTCTCCGATGGATTCACGATTATGTCACATATTCATTGACGGGTAAGTCTTAGATTGATGGGGGGAGTATTTCTAGGATTCTTGTAGGAGTATATCTCGGATTCATGGCATTTCTCACATTAATGGGGGAGTATGTCTCCCAATCATGAAGGAGTATGATCATAGATTGATGGCATTTCCCGGATTAACAATATGGTCTTGATTCATTGGGAAGTGTGTCTCGGATTCAAGGGACGGGTGTGGTCTCGAATTCATGGAGGGTTATGTCTCAGGTTTATTGGTGGCCATGTCTCCCATTAATGAAGGAGTATGATATGGGATTCATGGCATTTTTCGTGTTCAAGATTGGAGTGGGATTCATTGGGGAGTCTGTCAGTTGGTATGTGTTGGATTCATGGAGGGTATGTCTAAGATTCATGTGGGAGTATGTCCTCCGATACATGGGGGAGTATGACGTGGATTTATGAGGGAATATGGATGTAAATTAAGGAATACAATATCTTAGATTCATTGGGGGAATATCTAGATTTCGTGGGGAGAGTATATCTTAGATTAAGGAGGGAGGTATTCTCGGATTCGGATTCACGGTCCCGGATTTATAGCGGAGTACATCTCCGATTAAAGGGGGTTATATCTCGCATTCGTTGGGCGAGTATGTCTCAAATTCATACAGGGGTATGTCTCAGATTCATAAGTATGTAATGGATTCATAGGTATGTCTCTTATGGATTCATGGGTATATCTTGAATTAATGAGTAGGTATGTCTCAGATTCACAGGGGAGTAATACTAGGATTCGTAGGGGAGGGTGTTTCAGATTATGGGAGGAGTATGTCCATCATTGCTCATGGAGTATGATATCAAATTCATGCAATTTCTATGATTCTTGGTATGGTCTTGGATTCCTAAAGAGTATGTCTGTAATTAAAGGGGGGAGTATGGTCTCGGATTCATGGGGAGTATGGTTAGGGATTCATGGTATGTCTCGGATTCATGTAAAGGTATGTCTCCGATTCAAGGTAGGATGTCCTGTATTTAAGTGGGGTATGTCTCCTACTCATGAGCAGTATATCTCGGACTCGTGTGAGACTATGTTTTCGATTCATTGGGGGGGTCTCGGGTTTATACCCATGAAACCGAGACATATCCCATATTAATCCAAGATTACTCCCCACATGAATCCGTGACATATCCCAAATGAATCCGAGACATACCCCATCATGAATCCGGATTCGTGAGGGGTATGTCACGATGTCATTTGGGTATGTATCGGATTCATAGGGTAGTATGTCTCGGATTTATAGATGGGTATGCCTTGGATTCATGGGGGGAGCATTTCAATAATTCATGGAGGAGTATGTCTTGGATTCATGTAGGAGTCATGGGCGGAGTATTGTCTGTCTCCCATTCATTGAGGAATATGATCCAAGATTCATGGTATGGTCCTGGATTCACAGCGGAGTATGTCATAGATTCAGGGGGGTATGATCTCCAATTCATTAAGGTTATTTCTCGGATTCATGTGGGGGTATGTCTCCGACTCATGGGGGTATGTCTTGGATTCAAGAGAGATGTGTCGGATTCATCGATTGGTGTGTCTCGGATTCACGGCGGAGGGTTCTCGGTTTCATAGGGGGGGGGGGGGGTACGGTGTCAGATTCATGGGGTAGCATGTCTTCAATTCATCATAGGGACCTAGCAGATTCATGATAGCATATGTTTCGGCTTCATGAGTACTGTCTTAGATCCATTGGGGATATTTCTAGAAATCGTGGGCGGAGCATGTCTCCGGTTAATGAGAGAGTCTCAGATTTATGAGGGGTGTGTATCAAATTCAAGATCTCGGATTAATTGAGTATGTGTCCGATTCAAGGGGTTATGTCTCGCATTCGTTCGGGTAGTATGTCTCAGATTCATTGGGAAGTATGTCATCATGGGTAGGTCACGGATTCATTTGTATGTGATAAATCATTCGGAGGTATGTCTCCAAAGGCTTCACGATTATGTCACGGATTCATTGACGGGTAAGTCTTATATTGATAGGGGTGTATTTCTAGGATTATTGTAAGAGTATATCTCGGATTCATGGCATTTCTCATATTCATGGGGGAGTATGTCTCCCAATCATGAGTTAGTATGATCATGGATTGATGGCATTTCTCGGATTCACGGTATGGTCTTGATTCATTTGGAAGTATGTCTCAGATTCAAGGGACGGGTTCATGGGGGGGTTGTCTCAGATTAAGGAGAGAGTTGTTCTTGGAATCGGATTCATGGTCCCAGATTTACAGCGGAGTACATCTCCGATTAAAGGGGGTTATATCTAGCATTCATTGAGCGAGTATGTCTCAAATTCATGGAGGAGTATGTCTTGGATTAATGGAGGAATCATGGGTGGAGTATTGTGTGTCTCCCATTCATTGAGGAATATGATCTTAGATTAATGGTATGGTCTTGGTTACATAGGTGAGTATGTCACAGATTCAAGGGGGTATGGTCTCCGATTCATTGGGGTTATGTCTCGGATTGATCAGGGAAGTATGGTCAGAGATTAAAGGTATGTATCAGAATCATGGAGTAGCATGTCTCGGATTCATGTGGGGGTATGTCTCCGATCCATAGGGGTTATGTCTCGGATTCAAGAGAGATGTGCGTCGGAATCATCGATCGGTATGTCTCGGATTCACGGGGGTACGTTGTCAGATTCATGGGGGAGCAGGTCTCGAATTCATCATAGGGCACCCCGCAGATTCATGATAGCATATGTTTCGAATTCATGAGGGGAGCATGGATTCAAATCAAATGAGTACTATGTCTTAGATCCATTAGCGATATTTCTAGAATTCGTGGGCGGAGCATGTCTCCAGTTAATGAGAGAGTGTGTCTCAGATTTAGGGGGGGTTATGTATTAGATTGATGATCTCGGATTAATGAAGGAGTACGTGTCCGATTCAAGGGGTTATGTCTCGGATGCGTTCGGGTATGTCCCGATTTCATGGGGGTATGTCTCGAATTCATGGGGTTATATGTCTCGGATTTATAGACGGGTATGCCTTGCATTTATGGGGGGAGCATTTCTACGATTCACGGAGTGTATTATGGATTCATGTAGGAGTCATGGGTGGAGTATTGTCTGTCTCCCATTCATTGAGGAATATGATCTAAGATTCATGTTATAGTCTTACATTCATAGGTGAGTATGTCACAGATTCAGGGGGGGTATGGTCTCCAATTCATTGGGGTTATGTCTTGGATTGATGAGGGAAGTATGGTCAGTGATTCAAGGTATGTATCGGAATCATTGACTGGCATGTCTCGGATTCATATGGGGGTTTGTCTCCAATTCATATGGGTATGTCTTGGATTCAAAAGAGAGATGTGTCGGATTCATCGATCGGTATGTCTCGGATTTACGGGGGAGAGTTCTCGATTTCATGGGGGAGCGGGGGTACGTTGTCAGATTCATAGGGGAGCAGGTCTCGAAATCATCATAGGGTACCTCGCAGATTCATGATAACATATGTTTCAGATTCATGAGGGGAGTATGGATTCAAATCAAATGAGTACTATGTCTTAGATGCATTGGGGATATTTCTAGAATTCATGGGCAGAGCATGTCTCCGGTTAACGAGAGAGTGTCTCACATATTATGGGGGGGTATATATCAGATTCATGATCTCGGATTAATGGAGGAGTACGTGTCCGATTCAAGGGGTTATGTCTCGGATGCGTTCGGGTATGTCTCAAATTCATAGGGGTATGTCTCGTATTCATGGGGTAGTATGTCTCGGATTAATAGACGGTATGCCATGGATTTTTGTGGGGAGCATTTTTATGATTCATTAAAGAGTATGTCTTGGATTCATGGAGGAATCCTGGGTGGAGTATTGTTTCTCTCCCATTCATTGAGGAATATGATCTTAGATTGATGGTATGGTCTTGGATTCATACGTGAGTATGTCACAGATTCAGGGGGGGTGGTCTCCGATTCATTGGGGTTATGTCTCGGACTGATGAGGGAATATGGTCAGACATGCAAGGTATGTATCGGAATCATGGAGAAGAATGTCTCGGATTCATGTGGGGGTATTTCTCCGATTCATGGGGGTATGTCTTGGATTCAAGAGAGATTTGTCAAAATTCATTGATCGGTATGTCTCGGATTCATTGGGGAGGGTTCTCGGTTCAAGGGGGAGGGCATGCACGGTGTCAGATTCATGGGGTCGTATGCCTTAAATTGATAGGGGAGCTTGTCTCGAAATCATCATAGGGTACCTCACATATTCGTGATAGGATATGTTTCGGATTCATGAGGGGAGCATGAATTCAAATCAAATGAGTACTATGTCTTAGATCCATGGGGGATATTTTTAGAATTCGTGGGCGGAGCTTGTCTCCGATTAATAAGGGAGTGTGTCACCCACTGGTGAGGGAGTATGATATCAGATTCATGACATTTTTTGGAATTCTTGGTATGGTCTTGGATTCCTAGGGAGTATGTCTCTAATTAAAGGGGGGAGTATGGTCTCAGATTCATGTGGAGTATGGTTAGGGATTCTTGGTATGTCTAGGATTCATGTAAGGGTATGCCTCCTATTCATGATGAGTATATCTCGAACTCATGTGAGAGTATGTTTTCGATTCATTGGGGGATTCATTAGGTAGGGGTCTCGGGTTTATACCCATGAAACCGAGACATATCTCATATGAATCCAAGACTACTCCCCACATGAATCTGAGACATATCCCAAATGAATCCGAGACATACCCCATCATGAATCCGGATTCATTAGGGGTATGTCTCGATGTCATGTAGGCATGTATCGGATTCATGGGGTAGTATGTCTCGGATTTATAGATGGGTATGCCTTGTATTCATGGGGGGGCATTTCTATTATTCATGGAGGAGTATGTCTTGAATTCATGTAGGAGTCATGGATGGAGTATTGTCTCTCTCCCAATCATTGAGGAAAATGATCTAAAATTCATGGTATGGTCTTGGATTCATAGCGGAGTATGTCACAGATTGTCACAGATTCAAGGGGATATGATATCCGATTCATTGGGGTTATGTCTTGGATTGATGAGGGAAGTATGGTCGAAGATTCAAGGTATATATCAAAATCATGGAGTAGCATGTCTTGGATTCATGTGGAGTGTATCCGATTCATAAAGGTATGTCATGGATTCAAGAGAGATATGTGTGGGATTACTCGATCGGTATGTCTCGGATTCACGGGGGACGGTTCTCGGTTTAATGGGGGGGGGGGTACGGTGTTAGATTCATAGGGGAGCAGGTCTCGAATTTATCATAGGGTACCTCGCAGATTCATTATAGCAATTGTTTCAGATTCATGAGGGGAGTATGGATTCAAATAAAATGAGTACTAAGTCTTAGATCCATTGGGGATATTTCTAGATATCGTGGGCGAAGCAAGTCTCTGGTTAATGAGACAGTGTGTCTCATATTTATGGGGGGCGTGTATCAGATTCATGATCTCGGATTAATGGAGGAGTACGTGTCCGATACAAGGGGGTTATGTCTCGGATTCGTTCGGGTATGTCTCAAATTCATGAGATAGTATGTCTCTGATTTATAGACGGATATGCCTTAGATTTATGGGGGGGGGGGCATTTCTATGATTCATGGGGGAGTATGTTTTGTGTTCATGTAGGAGTCATGGGTGGAGTATTGTCCATCTCCCATTCATTGAGGAATATGATCTTAGATTGATGGTATGGTCTTGGATTCATAGGTGAGGATGTCACAGATTCAGGGGGGTATGGTGTACGATTCATTGGGGTTATGTTTTGGATTAATGAGAGAAGAAAGGTCAAAGATTCAAGCTATGTATCAGAATTATGGAGTGGCATGTCTCGAATTCATGTGGGGATATGTCTCTGATTCATAGATGTATGTCTTGGATTGAAGAGAGATATGTGTCGGATTAATCGATCGGTAAGTCTCTGATTAACGGGGTAGAGTTCTCGTTTTAGTGGGGGAGGGGGGGTTCGGTGTCAAATTTAGGGTAGGAGATCTCGAATTCATCATAGGGTACCTTGCACATTCATGATAGCATATGTTTCAGATTCATGAGGGGAGTATGGATTCAAATCAAATGAGTACTATGTCTTATATCCATTGGGGATATTTCTAGAATTCGTAGGCGGAGCATGTCTCAAGTTAATGAGAGAGTGTGTCTCAAGATTTACAGGGGCGTATGTATCAGATTCTTGATCTCGGATTAATGGAGTACATGTCCGATTCAAGGGGTTATGTCTAGGATGCGTTCGGGTATGTCTCCAATTCATGAATATATCTCGGACTCATGTGAGAGTACGTGTTCGATTCATTGGGGATTCATTGGGGGGGTCTTGGGTTTATACCCATGAAACCGAAACATATCCCATATGAATCCAAGACTACTCCCCACATGAATCCGTGACATATCCCAAATGAATCCGAGACATACCCCATCATGAATACGGATTAATGAGGGGTATGTCTCGATGTCATGTCGGTATGTATCGGATACATGGAGTAGTATGTCTCGGATTTATAGATGGGTATGCCTTAGATTCATGGGGGGACCATTTCTATGATTCATGCAGGAGTATGTCTTGGATTCATGTAGGAGTCATAGGTGGAGTATTGTCTATATCCCATTCATTGAGGAATAGGATCTAAGATTCATAGTATGGTCTTCGATTCATAGTGGAGTATGTCACAGATTCAGGGGGATATGGTATCCGCTTCATTGGGGTTGTCTTGGATTGATGAGGGAAGTATGGTCACAGATTCAAGGTATGTATCGGAATCATGGAGTAGCATGTCTCGGATTCAAGTGGAGTATGTCTCCGATTCATTGAGGTACGTCTTGGATTCAAGAGAGATATGTGTCGGATTACTCGATCGGTATGTCTCGGATTCACGGGGGAGGGTTCTCGGTTTCATGGGGGAGGGGGGTACGCTGTCAGATTCATAGGGGAGCAGGTTTCGAATTCATCATAGGGTACCTCGCAAATTCATCATAGCATTTGTTTCGGATTCATGTGTGGAGTATGAATTCAAATCAAATGAGTACTATGTCTTAGATCCATTGGGGATATTTCTAGAATTCGTGGGCGAAGCATGTCCCCGGTTAATGAGAGAGTGTGTCTCAGATTTATAGGGGGGCATGTATCAGATTCATGATCTGATATTAATGGAGTAGTACGTATTCGATTCAAGGGGGTTATGTCTCGGATTCGGTCGGTTAAGTCTCGATTTCATTGGGGTATGTCACGGATTCATGGGGTATTATGTCTCGGATTTATAGATGGCTATGCCTTGGATTTATGGGGGTACAATTTCTATGATTCATTGAGGAGTATGTCTTGAATTCATGTAGGAGTCATGGGTGGAGTATTGTCTGTCTTCCACTCATTGAGGAATATGATCTAAGATTCACGGTATGGTCTTTGATTCATAAGTGAGTCTCTCACAAATTCAGGGGGGTATGGTCTCCGATTCATTAGGGTTATGTCTTTGATTGATGAGGGAAGCATGGTCAGAGATTTAAGGTATGTATAGAAATCATGGAATGGCATGTCTCCGGATTCATGTGGGGGTATGTCTCCGATTCATAGAGGTATGTCTTGGATTCAAGAGAGATATGTGTCGGATTCATCGATCGGTATGTCTCGAATTAACGGGAGAGAGTTCTCGGTTTCATGGGGGGAGCGGGGGTCTGGTGTCAGATTCATAGGGGAGCCGGTCTCGAATTCATCATAGGGAACCTCGCAGATTCATGATAGCATTTGTTTCGGATTCATGTGGGGAGTATGAATTCAAATCAAATAAGTACTATGTCTTAGATCAATTGGGGATATTTCTAGAATTCGTGGGCGAAGCATGTCTCCGGTTAATGAGAGTGTGTCTCAGATTTATGGGGGGCATGTATCAGATTCATGATCTCGGATTAATGGAGGAGTACGTATCCGATTCAAGGGGGTTATGTCTCGGTTTCGGTCGGTTAAGTCTCGATTTCATTGAGGTATGTCTCATATTCATGGGGTATTATGTCACGAATTTATAGATGGGTATGCCTTGAATTTATGGGGGTTGCATTTCTATGATTCATTGAGAAGTATGTCTTTAATTAATGTAGGAGTCATGGGTTGAGTATTGTCTGTCTCCTACTCATTGAGGAATATCTAAGATTCATGGTATGATCTTTAATTCATAAGTGAGTCTCTCACAAATTCAGGGGGGAATGGTCTCCGATTCATTAGGATTATTTCTTGGATTGATGAGGGAAGTATGGTCAGAGATTCAAGGTATGTATCGGAATCATAGAGTGGCATGTCCCATATTCATGTGGGGGTATGTCTCCGATTCATAGAGGTACGTCTTGGATTCAAGAGAGATATGTGTCAGATTACACGATCGGTATGCCTCGGATTCACTGGGGATTGTTCTCCGGTTTCATGGGGGGGGGGGGGGGTACGGTGTCAGATTCATAAGGGAGCATGTCTCAAATTTATCATAAGGTACCTCGCAGATTCATGATAGCATATGTTTCGAATTCATGAGGGAAGTATTGATTCAAATCAAATAAGTATTGTCTTAACTCCATTGGAGATATTTCTAGAATTCGTGGGAGAAGCATGTCTCCGGTTAATGAAAGAGTGTGTCTCAGATATATGGGGGGGGGGAGGTATGTATCAGATTCATGATCTCGGATTAATGAAGGAGTACGTGTCCAATTCAAGGGGTTATATCTCGGATTCAATGGGGTTATGTCTCGGATTCGTTCTGGTAGTACGTCTCAGATTCATTGGGGAGTATGCCATCATTTATATGTCACGGATTCATTCGTATGTGATATATTATTCGGAGCTATGTCTCAAATTCAAAGAGGTGTATGTCTCGGATTCATAAGTATGTAATGAATTCATGGGTATATCTTGAATTCATGAGTAGATATGTCTCAGATTCATAGGGGAGTAATACAAAGAATTCTTAGGAGAGAGTGTCTCAGATAAATGGGGGGGTATGTATCAGATTCAGGTATGTCTCGATTTCATGGGGGTTATGTCTCGGATTCATGTGATAGTATGTCTCGGATTTATAGACGAGTATGCCTTGGATTTATGGGGAGAGGACTTCTATGATTCATGGAGGAGTATGTCTTTGATTCATGTTGCAGTCATGAGTGGAGTATTGTCTCTCTCCCATTCATTGAGGAATATGATCTAAAATTCTGGTATGGTCTTGGATTCATAGGTGAGTATGTCATAGATTCAGGGGGCATGGTCTTCGATTCATTGGTGTTATGTCTTGGATTGATAAGGGAAGTATGGTAAAAGATTCAAGGTATGTATCGGAATCATGGAGTGGCATGTCTCGGATTCATGTGGGGGTATGTCTCCGATTCATAGAGGTACGTCTTGGATTCAAGAGAGATATGTGTCGGATTCATCGATCGGTATGTCTCAGGATTCACGGGGGAGAGTTCTCGGTTTCATGGGGGAGCAGGGGTACGGTGTCAGATTCATAGGGGAGCATGTCTCGAATTCATCATAAGGTACCTCGCAGATTCATGATAGCATATGTTTCGGAAATTCATGAGGGGATATGATTCAAATCAAATGAGTACTGTCTTAAATCCATTTGGGATATTTCTAGAATTCGTATGGGCGGAGCATGTCTCCGGTTAATGACAGAGTGTGTCTCAGATTTATGGGGGGTATGTATCAGATTCATGATCTCGGATTAATGGAGTACGTGTCCGATTCAAGAGGTTATATCTCGGATATGTTTGGGTATGTCTCGATTTCATGGGGGTATGTCTCGGATTCATGGGGTAGCATGTATCGGATTTATAGGCAGGTATGCCTTGGATTTATAAGGGAGCATTTCTATGATTCATTGAGTATGTCTTGGATTCATGGAGGAATCATGGGTGGAGTATTGTCTGTCTCCCATTCATTGAGGAATATGATCTTAGATTGAAGGTATGGTTTTGGATTCATAGGTGAGTATGTCACAGATTCAGGGGGGTATGGTCTCCGATTCATTGGGGTTATGTCTCGGACTGATGCGTGAGTATGGTCAGAGATGCAAGGTATGTATCGGAATCATGGAGTAGCATGACCCGGATTCATGTGGGGTATTTCTCCGATTCATAGGGGTACGTCTTGGGTTCCAGAGAGATTCATCAATCGATATGTCTCGGATTCACGGGGGAGGGTTCACGGTTTCAAGGGGGAGGGCCTGCACGGTGTCATATTCATGAGGTAGTTTGTCTTGAATTCATAGGGTTCATGTCTCGAATTCATCATAGGGTACCTCGCAAATTCATGGTAGGATATGTTTCGGATTCATGAGGGGAGTATGGATTCAAATCAAATGAGTACTATGTATTAGATCCATGGGAGATATTTCTAGAATTCGTGGGCGGAGCATGTCTCCGATTAATGACGGAGTGTGTCTTTGATTTATGGGGAGTATGTCTCAGATTCATGATCTCAGATTGATTGAGTACATTTCCGATTCAAGGGGGTTATGTCTCGGATTCGTTCGGGTAGTACGTCTCAGATTCATTGGGGAGTATGCCATCATTTATATGTCACGGATTCATTCGTATGTGATAAATTATTCGGAGCTATGTCTCAAATTCAAAGAGGTGTATGTCTCGGATTCGTAAGTATGTAATGGATTCATGGGTATATCTTGAATTCATGAGTAGATATGTCTCAGATTCATAGGGGAGTAATACAAAGAATTCTTAGGAGAGAGTGTCTCAGGATGTATCAGATTCAGGTATGTCTCGATTTCATGGGGGTTATGTCTCGGATTCATGTGGGTAGTATGTCTCGGATTTATAGACGAGGTATGCCTTGGATTCATGGGGAGAGGACATTCTATGATTCATGGAGGAGTATGTCTTGGATTCATGAGTCATGGGTGGAGTATTGTCTGTCTCCCATTCATTGAGGAATATGATCTAAGATTCATGGTATGGTCTTGGATTCATAGGTGAGTATGTCATAGATTCAGGGGGATATGGTCTCCGATTCATTGGGGTTATGTCTTGGATTGATGAGGGAAGTATGGTAGAAATTCAAGGTATGTATCGGAATCATGGAGTGGCATGTCTCGGATTCATGTGGGGGTATGTCTCCGATTCATAGAGGTATGTCTTGGATTCAAGAGAGATATGTGTCGGATTATCGATCGGTATGTCTCAGATTCACGGGGGAGAGTTCTCGATTTCATGGGGGAGGGGGGTACGGTGTCAGATTCATAGGGGAGCATGTCTCAAATTCATCATAAGGTACCTCGCAGATTCATGATAGATATGTTTCGGATTCATGAGGGGAGTATGATTCAAATCAAATGAGTACTGTCTTAATCCATTGGGATATTTCTAGAATTCGTGGGCGGAGCATGTCTCCGGTTAATGAGAGAGTGTGTCTCAGATATTATGGGGGGGGGGGGGTATGTATCAGATTCATGATCTCGGATTAATGGAGTACGTGTCTGATTCAAGGGGTTATGTCTCGGATATGTTTGGGTATGTCTCGATTTCATGGGGGTATGTCTCGGATTCATGGGGTAGCATGTATCGGATTTATAGGCGGGTATGCCTTGGATTTATAAGGGAGCATTTCTATGATTCATTGAGGAGTATGTCTTGGATTCATTGAGGAATCATGGGTGGAGTATTGTCTGTCTCCCATTCATTGAGGAATATGATCTTAGATTGAAGGTATGGTTTTGGATTCATAGGTGAGTATGTCACAGATTCAGGGGGGTATGGTCTCCGATTCATTGGGGTTATGTCTCGGACTGATGAGGGAGTATGGTCAGAGATGCAAGATATGTATCGGAATCATGGAGTAGCATGTCCGGATTCATGTGGGGGTATTTCTCCGATTCATGGGGGTATGTCTTGGATTCCAGAGAGATGTGTCGGATTCATCGAATCGGTATGTCTCGGATTCACGGGGGAGGGTTCTCGGTTTCAAGGGGGAGGGCATGCACGGTGATATTCATGGGTAGTATGTCTTGAATTCATAGGGTTCATGTCTCAATTCATCATAGGGTACCTCGCAGATTCATGGTAGGATATGTTTCGGATTCATGAGGGGAATATGGATTCAAATCAAATGAGTACTATGTATTAGATCCATGGGGATATTTCTAGAATTCGTGGGCGGAGCATGTCTCCGATTAATGACGGAGTGTGTCTTTGATTTATAGGGGAGTATGTCTCAGATTCATGATCTCAGGATTGATTGAGTACATTTCCGATTCAAGGGGGTTATGTCTCGGATTCGTTCTGGTAGTACGTCTCAGATTCATTGGGGAGTATGCCATCATTTATATGTCACGGATTCATTCGTATGTGATATATTATTCGGAGCTATGTCTCAGAGGTGTATGTCTCGGATTCATAAGTATGTAATGAATTCATGGGTATATCTTGAATTCATGAGTAGATATGTCTCAGATTCATAGGGGAGTAATACAAAGAATTCTTAGGAGACTCAGGCGGGGGTATGTATCAGATTCAGGGGGTATGTCTCGATTTCATGGGGGTTATGTCTCGGATTCATGGGGTAGTATGTCTCGGATTTATAGACGAGTATGCCTTGGATTTATGGGGAGAGGACTTCTATGATTCATGGAGGAGTATGTCTTGGATTCATGAGTCATGAGTGGAGTATTGTCTCTCTCCCATTCATTGAGGAATATGATCTAAAATTCTGGTATGGTCTTGGATTCATAGGTGAGTATGTCATAGATTCAGGGGGCATGGTCTTCGATTCATTGGGTTATGTCTTGGATTGATGAGGGAAGTATGGTAAGAGATTCAAGGTATATATCGGAATCATGGAGTGGCATGTCTCGGATTCATGTGGGGGTATGTCTCCGATTCAAAGAGGTACGTCTTGGATTCAAGAGGGATATGTGTAGGATTCATCGATCGGTATGTCTCAGATTCACGGGGGAGAGTTCCCGATTTCATGGGGGAGCAGGGGTACGGTGTCAGATTCATAGGGGAGCATGTCTCAAATTCATCATAGGTACCTCGCAGATTCATGATAGCATATGTTTCGGATTCATGAGGGGATTATAGATTCAAATCAAATGAGTACTGTCTTAAATCCATTTGGGATATTTCTAGAATTTGGGCGGAGCATGTCTCCGGTTAATGAGAGAGTGTGTCTCAGATATATGGGGGGGTATGTATCAGATTCATGATCTCGGATTAATGGAGTACGTGTCCGATTCAAGAGGTTATGTCTCGGATATGTTTGGGTATGTCTCGATTTAATGGGGGTATGTCTCGGATTCATGGGGTAGCATGTATCGGATTTATAGGCGGGTATGCCTTGGATTTATAAGGGAGCATTTCTATGATTCATTGAGGAGTATGTCTTGGATTCATGAGGAATCATGGGTGGAGTATTGTCTGTCTCCCATTAATTGAGGAATATGATCTTAGATTGAAGGTATGGTTTTGGATTCATGGGTGAGTATGTCACAGATTCAGGGGGTATGGTCTTCGATTCATTGGGGTTATGTCTCGGACTGATGCGTGAGTATGGTCAGAGATGCAAGGTATGTATCGGAATCATGGAGTAGCATGACCCGGATTCATGTGGGGTATTTCTCCGATTCATGGGGGTATGTCTTGGGTTCCAGAGACGTGTCGGATTCATCAATCGGTATGTCTCGGATTCACGGGGGAGGGTTCACGGTTTCAAGGGGGAGGGCCTGCACGGTGTCATATTCATGAGGTAGTTTGTCTTGAATTCATAGGGTTCATGTCTCGAAATTCATCATAGGGTACCTCGCAGATTCATGGTAGGATATGTTTCGGATTCATGAGGGGAATATGGATTCAAATCAAATGAGTACTATGTATTAGATCCATGAGGGATATTTCTAGAATTCGTGGGCGGAGCATGTCTCCGATTAATGACGGAGTGTGTCTCTGATTTATGGGGGGGTTATGTATCAGATTCATGATCTCAGATTAATTTAGTACATTTCCGATTCAAGGGGGTTATGTCTCGGATTCGTTCGGGTAGTACGTCTCAGATTCATTGGGGAGTATGCCATCATTTATATGTCACGGATTCATTCGTATGTGATATATTATTCGGAGCTATGTCTCAAATTCAAAGAGGTGTATGTCTCGGATTCATAAGTATGTAATGGATTCATGGGTATATCTTGAATTCATGAGTAGATATGTCTCAGATTCATAGGGGAGTAATACAAAGAATTCTTAGGAGAGTGTGTTTCAGATTATGGGAGGAGTATGTCTCACATTGGTGAGGGAGTATGATATCAGATTCATGACATTTTTTGGAATTCTTGGTATGGTCTTGGATTCCTAGGGATTATGTCTCTGATTAAAGAGAGGAGTATGGTCTCAGATTCATGGGGAGTATGGTTAGGGATTCATGGTATGTCTCGGATTCATGTAAGGGTATGTCTCCGATTAATGAGTATATCTCGGACTCATGTAAGAGTATGTGGACTCATGTAAGAGTATGTGGGGGGGGGTCTCGGGTTTATACCCATGAAACCTAGACATATCTCATATGAATCCAAGACTACTCCCCACATGAATCCGTGACATATCCCAAATGAATCCGAGACATACCCCATCATGAATCCGGATTCATGAGGGGTATGTCTCGATGTCATGTGGGTATGTATCGGATTCATGGGGTAGTATGTCTCGGATTTATAGATGGGTATGCCTTGGATTCATGGGGAGGGCATTTCTATGATTCATGGAGGAGTATGTCTTGGAATTCATATAGGAGTCATGGGTGGAGTATTGTCTGTCTCCCATTCATTGAAGAATATGATCTAAGATTCATGGTATGATCATGGATTGATAGCGGAGTATGTCACAGATTCAGGGGGATATGGTCTCCGATTCATTGGGGTTATGTTTTGAATTGATGAGGGAAGTATGGTCTGAGATTCAAGGTATGTATCGGAATAATGGAGTAGCATGTATCGGATTCATGTGGGGGTATGTCTCCGATTCATTGAGGTACATCTTGGATTCAAGAGAGATATGTGTCGGATTACTCGATCGGTATGTCTCGGATTCACGGGGGAGATTTCTCGGTTTCATGGGGGAGGGGGAGTACGATGTCAGATTCATAGGGGAGTAGGTCTCAAATTCCTCATAGGGTACCTCTCAGATTCATGATAGCATTTGTTTCGGATTCATGTGGGGATTATGAATTCAAATCAAATCAGTACTATGTCTTAGATCCATTGGGTATATTTCTAGAATTCGTGGGCGAAGCAGGTCTCCGGTTAATAAGAGAGTGTGTCTGAGATATATGGGGTGGCATGTATCAGATTCATGATCTCGGATTAATGGAGGAGTACGTGTCCGATTCAAGGGGGTTATGTCTCGGATTCATTGGTGTGTGTCACAGATTCAGAGGGATACGGTCTCTGATTCGTTGGGGTAATGTCTTGGATTGATGAGAGAAGTATGGTCAAAGATTCAAGGTATGTAACGAAATCATGGAGTGGCATGTCTCGGATTCATGTGGCGGTATGTCTCCGATTCATAGAGGTATGTCTTGGATTCAAGAGAGATATGTGTCGGATTCATCGATTAGTATGTCTCGGATTCACGGGGGAGAGTTCTCGGTTTCATGGGGGAGGGGGGGGTTACGGTGTCAGTTCTCGGTTTCTCGGTTTCTTGGATTCATGGAGGAATCATGGGTGGAGTATTGTCTATCTCCCATTCATTGAGAAATATGATCTTATATTGATGGTACGGTCTTGAATTCATAGGTGAGTATGTCACAGATTCAGGGGGGTACGGTCTCCGATTCATTGGGGTAATGTCTCGGATTGATGAGGGAGTATGGCCAAAGATGCAAGATATGTATTGGAATCATGGAGTAGCATGTCTCGGATTCATGTGGGGGTATTTCTCCGATTCATGGGGGTATGTCTTGGATTCAATAGAGGTGTCGATTCATCGATTGGTATGTCTCGGATTCACGGGGGAGGGTTCACGGTTTCAAGGGGGAGGGCATGCACGGTGTCAGATTCATTGGGTAGTATGTCTTAAATTCATAGGGGAGCATGTCTCGAATTCATCATAGGGTACCTCGCAGATTCATGAAAGGATATGTTTCAGATTCATGAGGGGAGTATGGATTCAACTCAAATGAGTACTATGTCACAGATCCATTGGGGATATTTCTAGAATTCGTGGGTGGAGCATGTCTTCGATTAATGAGAGAGTGTCTCAGATTTTGGGGGGGGGTATGTATCAGATTCGTGATCTCGGATTAATGGAGGAGTACGTGTCCGATTCAAGGGGTTATGTCTCGGATGCGTACGGGTATGTCTCGATTTCATGGGGGTGTCTCGGATTCATGGGGTAGTATGTATCGGATTTATAGACGGGTATGCCTTGGATTTATGAGGGGACCATTTCTATTATTCGTTGAGGAGTATGTCTTGGATTCATGGAGGAATCATGGGTGGAGTATTGTATGTCTCGCATTCATTGAGGAATATGATCTTAGATTGACGGTATGGTCTTGGATTCATAGGTGAGTATGTCACAGATTCAAGGGGGTATGGTCTCCGATTCATTGGGGTTTATGTCTCGGACAGATGAGAGAGTATGGCCAAAGATGCAAGGTATGTATCGGAATAATGGAGTAGCATGTCTCGGATTCATGTCTCGAACTCATCATAGGGTACCTCAGAGATTCTTGATAGGATATGTTTCGGATTCATGAGTGGAGTATGGATTCAAATCAAATGAGTACTATGTCTTAGATCCATGGGGAATATTTCTAGAATTCGCGGGTAGAGCATGTCTCCGATTAATGACGGAGTGTGTCTCTGATTTATGGGGCGTATGTATCAGATTCATGATCTCGGATTAATTGAGGAGTACGTGTCCGATTCAAGGGGGTTATGTCTCGGATTCGTTCGGGTAGTATGTCTCAGATTCATTGAGGAGTATGTCATCATGGGTATGTCACGGATTCATTCGTATGTGATAAATTATTCGGAGGTATGTCTCCGATGGATTCACGATTAGGTCACGGATACATTTACGGGTAAGTCTTATATTGATGGGTGGAGTATTTCTATGATTCTTGTAAGAGTATATCTCGGATTCATGGCATTTCTCACATTCATGGGGGAGTATGTCTCCCAATCATGAGTTATTATGATCATGGATTGACGGCATTTCCCGATTCACGATATGGTCTCGATTCATTGAGAAGTATGTCTCGAATTCAAGGGACGGGTGTCGTCTCGAATTCATGGGCAGGTTATTTCTCAGATTAAGGAGAGTTGTTCTTGGAATCGGATTCACGGTCCCGGATTTATAGCGGAGTACATCTCCGATCAAAGGAGGTTATATCTCACATTTGTGGGGTTAGTATGTCTCAAATTCATGAAGGTGTATATCTCGGATTCATAAGTATGTAATTGATTCATAGGTATGTCTCTTATGGATTCATGGGTATATCTTGAATTAATGAGTAGGTATGTATCAGATTCATAGGGGAGTAATAATAGGATTCGTAGGAGAGAGTGTTTCGGATTATGGGAGTAGTATGTCTCCCATTGGTGAGGGAGTAGCATATCAGATTCATGGTATGGTCTTGGATTCATAGCGGAGTATGTCACAGATTCAGGGGGATATGGACTCCGATTCATTGGGGTTATGTCTTGGATTGATGAGGGAAGTATGGTCAGAGATTCAAGGTATGTATCGGAATCATGGAGTAGCATGTCTCGGATTCATGTTGGGGTATGTCTCCGATTCATAGAGGTACGTCTTGGATTCAAGAGAGATATGTGTCGGATTACTCGATCGGTATTTCTCGGATTCACAGGGGAGGGTTCTCGGTTTCATGGGGGTGGGGGGGTACGGTGTCAAATTCATAGGGGGGCTGGTCTCGAATTCATCATAGGGTACCACACATATTCATCATAGCATTTGTTTCGGATTCATGTGGGGAGTATGAATTCAAATCAAATGAGTACTACGTCTTAGATCTATTTGGGATATTTCTAGAATTCGTGGGCGAAACATGTCCCCGGTTAATGAGAGAGTGTGTCTCAGATTTATGCGGGGCATGTATCAGATTCATGATCTCGGATTAATGGAGGAGTACGTATCCGATTCAAGGGGGTTATGTCTCGGTTTCGGTCGGTTAAGTCTCGATTTCACTGAGGTATGTCTCAGATTCATGGGATATTATGTCTCGGATTTATAGATGGGTATGGCTTGGATTTATGGGGGTTGCATTTCTATGATTCATTGAGGAGTATGTCTCGAATTCATCATAGGGTACCTCACGGATCCATGATAGCATTTGTTTCGGATTCATGTCGGGAGTATGAATTCAAATCAAATAAGTATTATGTCTTAGATCAATTGGGGATATTTCTAGAATTCGTGGACGAAGCATGTCTCCGGTTAATGAGAGTGTGTCTCAGATTTATGGGGGGGCATGTATCAGATTCATGATCTAGGATTAGTGGAGGAATACGTGTCAGATTCAAGGGGTTATGTCTCGGATTCATTCAGGTATGTCTCGATTTCATGGGGGTTATGTCTCGGATTCATGTGATAGTATGTCTCAGATTTATAGACGAGTATGCCTTGGATTTATGGGGAGAGGACTTCTATGATTCATGGAGGAGTATGTCTTTGATTCATGTTGCAGTCATGAGTGGAGTGTTGTCTCTCTCTCATTCATTGAGGAATATGATCTAAAATTCTGGTATGGTCTTGGATTCATAGGTGAGTATGTCACAGATTCAGGGGGCATGGTCTTCGATTCATTGGTGTTATGTCTTGGATTGATAAGGGAAGTATGGTAAAAAATTCAAGGTATATATCGGAATCATGGAGTGGCATGTCTCGGATTCATGTGGGGGTATGTCTCCGATTCATAGAGGTACGTCTTGGATTCAAGAGAGATATGTGTGGGATTTATCGATCGGTATGTCTCAGATTCACGGGGGAGAGTTCCCGATTTCATGGGGGAGCAGGGGTACGGTGTCAGATTCATAGGGGAGCATGTCTCAAATTCATCATAAGGTACCTCGCAGATTCATGATAGAATATGTTTCAAATTCATGAGGGGATTATAGATTCAAATCAAATGAGTACTGTCTTAAATCCATTTGGGATATTTCTAGAATTTATGGGCGGAGCATGTCTCCGGTTAATGACAGAGTGTGTCTCAGATATATGGGGGGGGGGGGGGTATGTATCAGATTCATGATCTCGGATTAATGGAGTACGTGTCTGATTCAAGAGGTTATATCTCGGATATGTTTGGGTATGTCTCGATTTAATGGGGGTATGTCTCGGATTCATGGGGTAGCATGTATCGGATTTATAGGCGGGTATGCCTTGGATTTATAAGGGAGCATTTCTATGATTCATTGAGGAGTATGTCTTGGATTCATTGAGGAATCATGGGTGGAGTATTGTCTGTCTCCCACCATTCATTGAGAAATATGATCTTAGATTGAAGGTATGGTTTTGGATTCATAGGTGAGTATGTCACAGATTCAGGGGGGTATGGTCTCCGATTCATTGGGGTTATGTCTCGGACTGATGTGTGAGTATGGTCAGAGATGCAAGATATGTATCGGAATCATGGAGTAGCATGACCCGGATTCATGTGGGGGTATTTCTCCGATTCATGGGGGTATGTCTTGGGTTCCAGAGACGTGTCGGATTCATCAATCGGTATGTCTCGGATTCACGGGGGAGGGTTCACGGTTTCAAGGGGGAGGGCCTGCACGGTGCCATATTCATGAGGTAGTTTGTCTTGAATTCATAGGGTTCATGTCTCAAATTCATCATAGGGTACCTCGCAGATTCATGGTAGGATATGTTTCGGATTCATGAGGGGAATATGGATTCAAATCAAATGAGTACTATGTATTAGATCCATGAGGGATATTTCTAGAATTCGTGGGCGGAGCATGTCTCCGATTAACGACGGAGTGTGTCTTTGATTTATAGGGGAGTATGTCTCAGATTCATGATCTCAGATTGATTGAGTACATTTCCGATTCAAGGGGGTTATGTCTCGGATTCGTTCTGGTAGTACGTCTCAGATTCATTGGGGAGTATGCCATCATTTATATGTCACGGATTCATTCGTATGTGATATATTATTCGGAGCTATGTCTCAAATTCAAAGAGGTGTATGTCTCGGATTCATAAGTATGTAATGAATTCATGGGTATATCTTGAATTCATGAGTAGATATGTCTCAGATTCATAGGGGAGTAATACAAAGAATTCTTAGGAGAGAGTGTCTCAGATAAATGGGGGGGTATGTATCAGATTCATGATCTCGGATTAATTGAGGAGTACGTGTCCGATTCAAGGGGTTATGTCTCGGATGTGTCCAGGTATGTCTCGATTTCATGTGGGTCTGTCTCGGATTCATGGGGTAGTATGTCTCGGATTTATAAACAGGTATGCCTTGGATTTATGAGTGGAGCATTTATATGATTCATTGAGGAGTATATCTTGGATTCATGGAGGAATCATGGGTGGAGTATTGTCTGTCTCCCATTCATTGAGTGATCTTAGATTAATGGTATGGTCTTGGATTCATAGGTGAGTATGTCACAGATTCATTGGGGTTATGTCTCGGATTGATGAGTGAGTATGGTCAGACATGCAAGGTATGTATCAGAATCATGGAGTAGCATGTCTCGGAGGGGTATTTCTCCGATTCATGGGGGTATGTCTTGGATTCAAGAGAGATGTGTCGGATTCATCGATCCATATGTCTCGGATTCACGGGGGAGGGTTCTTGGTTTCAAAGGGGAGGGCATGCACGGTGTCAGATTCATGGGTAGTATGTCTTGAATTCATAGGGTTCATGTCTAGAATTCATCATAGGGTATCTCGCAGATTCTTGATAGAATATGTTTTGGATTCATGAGTGAAGTATGGATTCAAATCAAATGAGTATTATATCTTAGATCCATGGGGAATATTTTTAGAATTCGTGGGCGGAGCATGTCTCCGATTAATGACGGACTGTGTCTCTGATTTATAGGGGGGGTATGTATCAGATTCTTGATCTCGGATTAATTGAGTACGTGTCCGATTCAAGGGGGTTATGTCTCGGATTCGTTCGGGTAGTATGTCTCACATTCATTGGGGAGTATGTCATCATGGGTATGTCACGGATTCTCTCGTATGTGATAAATTATTCGGAGGTATGTCTCCGATGGATTCACGATTAGGTCACGGATTCAGTGACGGGTAAGTCTTATATTGATGGGGGGAATATTTCTATGATTCTTGTAAGAGTATATATATGGGGGGAGTATTTCTACGATGGGTATGTCTTGAATTTATGAGTAGGCCTATCAAAGATTCATAGGTGAGTAATATTTGCATTTGTTGGGGGAATTGTTTCCGATTCATTGGGGTTATGTCTCGAATTGATGAGGGAGTGGTGAGAGATTCAAGGTATGTATCGAAAGCATGGAGGAGCATGTCTCGGATTTATGTGGGTGTATGTTTCCGATTCATGGGGGTATATCTTGGATTCAAGAGAGATATGTGTTGGATTCATCGATCGGTATGTCTCGAATTCACGGGTCAGGTGGGGGCGGACCCGGACCCGGTGAGCCCTTGAAAATGTGAACCCAAACCCGTCGGACCCGGGTCGGGTCCGACCCGAAAATGGTTAATAAAAAAAACGTGAGAGCTCATGAATTTGTTTGCCTTATCATTCTATTAAAAAAATTGTATAAAGCATTAGTTTTGAGCTTTCTAAACCGGTATCTGAAATTATGTTTGAACATATTTTTGTGCAATTCAAAACAATAAACATACAATATAACATTTAAAATAAACACAAATCTAAACAATATAACAATGAACTAAAAGGGAGAGCTAATGATTATTTGTGTCACAAAGTAAACGTTCAAACCAATAGATACTACATATTAATCTAAACAACATTTATAATAATAAACACTAACATATTAACCTAAACAATGAACATAAATCATGAAATAAACCAATTAATTATACAAATTCAGAAGCTAATAAACTAATAAGGTTTGTCAACAAGTGAGTTTGGTTGGTTATAGGTTATGATTTATGGGCTTGGTTATGGACTTATTGATACAAAAATGAGTTAAAACTTATACTTGTAACTTGATAAATAAGAAACAAAATGATGGATCAACTAATACTAATAATCTTGTAATATATGAGCATATACTAATAAAACAATCAGGACTCGGGTCCAACGGGTTGGGGCGGGGTGGACCCAGATCCGATCCGTTTGTATGTTCGGGTCCACCGGGTCGGGTCCAAATCGGGTTGGGTATATTACACGTGTAATTGGGTCTGGGTCGGGACGAGTCAGGTTCGGCTAGACCCGACCCGTTGACAGGCCTAATTATGGGGAGTATGGTCTCGGATTCATAGGAGGATATGTCTGGTATTCATGGGAGGGTATGTCTGGTATTCATGGGGGGAGTATGTCTCGGATACATAGGAGGGAGTATGTCTTCAATTCATTGTCGGGTATGTTTCGGATTCATGGGGGGAGTGGATGAGAGTGCTCTCATATTCATGGGGTTGCTTATGGGGTGTATGGTCTCGGATTACTGGAAGAGTATATCTCTGATTTGTAGAGGGAAGTATGTCTCATATTCATCGAGGGGTATGTATCGGAGTCATGGAGGGTATTTCTCCGATTCATGGCGAAGTATGTCTCCTTTTTAGGGGGGGGGTATGTTTCGGATTCACGGGTATGTTTCAGTTTCATGGGGGGATATATCTCATATTCATGGGTTTGTTTTACATTCATGAGGGTATATCTCAGATTCATGGGTATGTTTCCGATTCATGAGGAACATGTCTCAGATTCATGGGTATGTTTCAGATTTATGGATAGTATGTCTCGAATTCATAGGGGCATATGGCTCAGATCGTGGTCTTGGATGATCTCGGATTCAGGTCTGGATTCATGATCTCAGATTCAAAGGGCATGTCTAAGATTCATGGGAGGTAATATGGGGAGTATTGTCTCATATTCATTGTTTAGTGTTTCGGATTCATGGTAGGGTATGATTTGGATTCATTGGGGAGAGTCTTGGGGAGTATGGTCTCGAATTCATTGGGGGGTGGTATGATCTCGGATTCATAGAGTATGTCTTGGTTTCGTGGGGAGTATGTCTCTAATTCATGGTAGGGAATGTCTCCGATTCATGGGAGGGAGTATGGGTAGTAAGGTCTCAGGTTCATGAGAGAGTTTGTCTCTAATTCCTAGGAGTGTGATTTATGGGTATATTTTAGATTCATGTGGGGTATGTCTCGGACTCCTAGGGAAGTATGTCTCATATTCATGGGTATGAAAGCGAGAGAGAAACCTTATGCCATGTTTGGATCGGGGATAAGGCCCCGGATAAACCGGGATAACCCCGGATAAAAATTTTTACTCGTTTGTTTACCCCGGATAACCCCGGATAAATTATGCTAGAATAAACCCAGATAAAGTGGTATATGGATTCCAATCAGCCCCTGGAATTAAAGTTATCCATGGTTATTCCACCCAAAGAATATGTGGGTCCACTGTCAAATCAACTATCATCACCTCTTATAAATCACCTGTCAAATCAACTATCATTACTTTTTTACTTTTTATAAATCCTTATTCATACTTTATTCACATTTTACCCAAACAACAAAACATTTATTCTTACGTTTACCAACGAGAATAATTCAAAACACAACCAAACACAAAATCACTTTATCCTTATTTATACTCACTCATGCTTGGATAAATCTATACCCTAGAATAAAATATATCCCCATTCCAAACGGGGGCTTAGGGTTTCACGATTTTATTCTTGGTATGAGAGCGAGAGAGAAACCCTAGGATTTTAAGATTTTATTCTTGGTATGAGAGCTAGAGAGACCCCAAGGTTTCACAATTTTTTTTCTTGTTTCCTTTTTGGTGTCGATTCATCACAGGTCGTGGTGACCACCATCTTTTCCTCTCTTGAGTCGAGATCTGTGGTTTATTATTGCTATGGAGACCAAGGCACCGTGTCATTAGGGCACAATTCTCAAGCCCAATGGGATGCCAACGTGCTCCCTGATGGACACAATTTTCCGTTCTGGTCGCATTTTGTTTGTTTATATTTGGGTAGTCGAGGCAAGATAGGCCTACTTCTTGGCACCATTATAAAGTTGGCAACCACCGATCCGACCTTCAATCAATGGGAGATTGACAACTTTACAGTTCTAGATTGGCTCTTCAACTCTATTGAGAACCAGACCTATAATATGTTCATGAATCATGAGACGGTCAATTCTTTGTGGGCTTAATGGAAGACCCGCTCATGTCAGGTATGATTCATGGATTTAAGAGTTGTAGAAGGATATTGCCCAAGCCACCCAAGTTACACAAACTGTTGTCGACTACTTTGGATTTCTTCAGGCTCCTTGGGAGGAACTTGCCCGTTATGAGTCTGTCTCAGAGTTGTCTACAGAGGCTGTCAAGCTTCTGGTTAGCTGACTGCAGCGCCAACAGACATGCATTTCATATAGGCCTTCGAATAGAGTTTGAGTCCCTTCGTGTTCAGATTTTGAATACCACACTTCTCTCTCTATTTGAGGCATTTGCTATCATTGATGGTGATGAGTATCGCCATCAGATCTCCTCTTTAGCAACCACTTGGACACCCAGTGATCAGATGGCATTGGCAGCCAATTCTAGATATGACTTGCAATCATGGTGATGATGGCCACGGTCTTGGTTGTGGACGCAGCAATAAGGTGACTTGTGGCCACAATGAAAAATATGGGCATGAGAAGGCTAGGTGTATTCAGTTTTACCCACACTTGATGCGATCTCGCAAGGTGAGAGATCATTTGGCTGCGCTTTCTTTTGACCGAGTTGGGATTTCCTGTAGCTAGCTCATCTACTTTGTTATGTGATAACCAGAATGCCATTATGCTTGTCTCAAACTCCGTTCTTCATGAGAAGATCAAACACATTAAAGTTGACATTCACTTTCAGTCGGTGCCATCAACACAGTTTGTTTCTCCTCCAATGAGCAACTTGTTGACATGTTCACCAAGTCTGTTGGTCCCTCTACTCTTCATTCTAGCTTTACCAAGCTGGGCTTGATTGATATCTTCGCTCTAGCTTGAGGGAGAGTATTGGAGTTATTATAGAGGAAAAGGCTTATTCCTAAAGGCACAGAGTCTCAAATTTTGTCATGGGTTTTTTGGTTTTTTCTATTCCTTGGGTTTTTGTATATATTGTGACTTTTTGACCTCCATTATTGTATATAACGATATTTCATTAGTTTCTTCTTTTTTCAATACACGTTGTCTAACTCTAGGTTTTGATTCCTATGATTTGACTTCAACCACTGAATTGTGATTAATAATACACAAACAAAAATGGTAATAAAGTCGTTTATATGTTGTTTTGTTGTTCTTAGATTTTTTATAGCAACTAACAAAATTTTGGTTTGAAATATTTCATTAAGAAGTTCACATACAAGTGTCATGAGTTTCTGGTCTTACAAACACAATGATGTAAAACATATTTAAGATTCATAAGTTGGTCTTAAGCTTCGTAGTAATTTAGTGCCCTATATTTGTGTCAATATAAAGTATTTCCATCTTCGTGTTTAATTATTAATTATATGATAAAAACAAAAATCTTATTTATAACAGCATTCAACACTAAATATTGACATATAATATGAACCCTTAACCAAGTAAAAAGTGACAATATGACCATGCTTAGAAATATATAAGAATGTCACTTTGAGGTTTATCAGGTGTAACTTACATGAGAAGTCCTTATCCTCCATTGCAACTGATGATCTGGATGCTGAAAATTATTTAGCAAACAGAACATCAGGTTAGTATATGTAGCTCCTCTTCAATATACTCATTTGCAAGAAAAACGAAGACAAAAACTGAATTACAATTAAATGGAAAAAAAGTGTCAACAGTGTGGATGGTAGTAGTAGTAGATATCCCAAAATACTATCATTATTGTTTTTACATGTAATTGTGTCAAAAAGTGGTCGGAGCTTCTCATACTCGGATATGTTTACAAGCAATTAACCATCCTTTGCAGGATCTTTTCATGACTATCTCAATGAAATCAAATAAATACATATGTTTGCTCATGGTTCACGTTGCATCATCCAACAATTAATTCTTAAAAAAATGAAATCTTTACCCATACAAGCATACTCCTTATAGAGAGGCTTCTAGACAAATGTCAATGAGAATAAGCACCTTGTAGAATATATGATGTATGACATCCTCTCAATTAAGGAACAGATGCACCCATTTTCCATGCCACAATATGCCAACTTGATCACAACTCATGAAACCAAGATCACCTCTCAAATGAATGTAGACTCGGATAACTAGATATTGGAACATCCCACCACCCAATTTGTTTAGCTTTCTAATTTGTCAGAGGACATACATCAGTGGAGGAAAGGTATGGCCATTGTCAATGGGACATCATCTTTTAAATGAACTTTGTATATAAGTCTGTCAACTATGAAGTAAATCTTAATATTAAGGTATCCAACTTTGGAAAATAATCTGAATCTAGTATATAATTATAAAATTATATATATTCCTCATTCTAAAACTACAATCTCCTCAAGAACATAAAATCCACACGAAAAAAAAAACGAAAAACATCCACTCAGTCAACATTTGTCAAGCACCCTTAGCTATGAAAAAAACTTTAACATTGCACATCTCCCATAGCCCATAGGAACTGATGCAAGACTATGTTGTGTAAAGCACAAATCACTTGTTCAAAATCCTAAAGATAAAAACTAACACCCAACCTAACCACATGAGTCAAGATTAGATTTTTTGGTCATCCTCCCTTCGTAAACTTTAAATCCCACCGTTGATTCGATGCCCCAACTATCCACATGTTTCAATATATCTGAAAATCTGAAATTACTAGAAAATTAATACTTCTATATGATTTTTCAAATAAAATTATTACTTATATATGACATCCATATGCCTCAAAACAAAATTCTCCTCATTATCAAAAAGAGGTAATTAAAAATCTCAATAAACTTTGGACATGGCTTATGTAGCCATAAAAATGCTTCACTGATCAGATCTAGTATCCAGACACATGGATCTCCAGACCACATCTTTAGACTCCTCTTACTTTTTAACAGAGGTTGTCTGTTGAGAGACTTTAATATTTCGATTGAGTAGATATTTATTCAACCAGATAAGTATGAGAGCCTATTCAAATATTTGCCACTAGGCAATGATCAGAGATGGGCTCCTTTAAGATGGATAGAAAAAAATCATGAGTTACAAAGCTATAAACCAAAATCAACATTGTAGAGGAATAGAATTTTGCACTAGAGAAATTACAGCAGCAAAGAATGTACAACTATGATATTATACTGATGTCTCATGGTCCATAAAACGCTCCTCACTTCAAGTTTGTTGGCACCAGAATGCCTTTGAAACATCAAGCATTTAACTTTCCAAAAAAACAATAAATAGGGAACAGCTATTGCACCATAAGTTTATATAGTATCTTACTTGAGTATTACCTGACGAAAGGATCAGCGCTCGACATCCCAGGGCTATTATTCATGTTTCCAAACATTGATCCAATATCACTCTGAAAGATGTGTTGTTATAATCAATGGAACCCTGCACCAATTATAAGATAACACCGTGATTTCGAATAATTCAAACATATACGAACATTAGATGATAAGATTAGCAACTATTATATGATTTGTTCGGCACTAAAGCGGCTCACGGTCAAAACTAGGTCACTAAAAACAAGAAAACAAAAACAAATCAAAAGACTGACCGAGAATTCCATGTTGCATTTGCTTCGCATCGAGTCACCATGGACACGACAGATGGTGAAGAATGTCAATGACAATAGCGGCTCTAGCCATGGCGGCACCAACATTGTCTCCTCCTGTTGTACATTAAACAGCCATAACAAAAACAAGCCCAATATGTATCAATATAAAGATTGGTTTAATGAAAATGTAATCAATGGGCAATACCATTATCAATAATGGAGGTGGATCGGAGGCCACTGGATAATGAGAATGGACGGCTGGGAGGGAAGAGACATGGAAGAGATGCTTTTAACCGAAATGCCACCTTGAATTCAACCAAACCAGTACATGTTGCATTAGCTTAGAAACTAAGGAACCCTAATTGACGAGGAAACAAAAACAAACCAAAAGACTAACAGAGAATTCCATCAAGAACTGAAAATAAGGAACCCTAATTGACGAGAAATAGTCACCTCGCGTAGAAATCGGGGCTCCTGAGTCAGGAAGTTCAATCCGTTCTTCATCTCTTCCAATAGAGAGACCAGTTTAGGAGCTTCGGCCCTGGATGGAATAAGCGTGAATATGGAGCGATTTGAGGAGATAAAACAGAGGTAGAGGACTCACTTGATTAGGGCTTCGTTTGGGGCCGAATTCGGAATTTCTTCCATTGTTGGTCTTGCTCATGAACAGCCTCTTCAGGATGACCGCATTGAATTGCTCCCGGTCCTCCTCACGAGGAACCCTAGATTTGATGTGAAGATTGAAAGAGAGAGAGAGATGGACCGGAGCTTGAAATATCGTCGGACTTGAGGGCGACCAAATCGATACCCTGCGAAGAAAGAGAAGAAGAGGGGATGACGTTGTGAAGAGGAGACGCTTTTCCCTTTCGCAGGGAGAATCAGAAGACGATCGATCGAAATGAAATAACAGAGAGAGCATATGTTATATGGAACGAAATTAAGCAGTTTATTAGAACTTCGCCAGAAGCTTCCAATTATGGTCCTCTAATTTGAACCGCCCGATTCTGATCAGATGGTCTTGGGATTCGGAGAAACTATTGTTAAACGTTTTCAAATTTGGAGGAGGTCCTTATTGTTGTTTCGGTCCTTATTGTTGTTTCGGGAGGGTGGGTTTCACCGTTAGGACTCGCCTCGCATTAATTGTGCGAGATCTGATTAAGATTTGATTTAACAACGAACGGCTGAGTTGGACGCTTGAGTGCGGAGAGCCGTTCGAGGTCCTCTTGTTGTTTGGAAGGGTGAGTTGGACAGCTGGACTCGCTTCAACTTCACGAGATCTGATTGGATTTAATTAAAAACGAACGGTCGAGATCAACTAAGGGACTTCGCATAAGGTGTCATTTATGGTCCCTTATTTATATCGTACTATTCAAAATCAGATGATTTTGTTATTTTGATGATGTTAACATTAATAATATTTATTGGGTCTTGAGATCACAAAAAAACATTGTGAAAATCATTTTTAAAAAAATTTAAATTTTAAATGATTAAAAACAATTTTAAGACATTTAAGTCCCTACAAATACGAAAAAACTCATATAAGTCCATATTAAAATTGGGACAGACATACGAGACCCTGAAAATTCACAAAAATTCAATTATCATCCCAGAGTTAAAATTTCTATTCAAAACTTAGAAGGAATATTCTCATAATATTCAATCACATATAATTATGTAAACATTGAAGTCTCTATAAACAGTCATAAAGTCAAATTAGTCCCTATAAAAGATAAATTGCCTCTAAAAAAAATTTATATTAAATTTTGTACACATTGCAGTCCATATAAACAATCATAAATACAAATTAGTCCTTGTATAAGACAAAATTGTCTCTGAAAAACTTTTACATTTAATTGGATAGACATTCAGTCTTTATAAACGATCGTAAAGATAAATTGATCCCCGTAAAAGATAAAAATGCCCCTAAAGCATTTTTACATTTGATTGTGTAGATATTTGAATCTTTATAAACAATCATAAATACAAATAATATAATCCATGAAACACAATTAAATGTAAAAATCATTTAGGAGCATTTTTTACTCTTACAAGGATCAATCTGTCTTTACGATTATTTATAAAGTCTGTAATGTCTATATAATTAAATGTAAAAATCTTTCACAGGCAATTTTATCTTTTGTAGGGATTAATTTGCTTTTATGATTGTTTATAGGGACTGCAATGTGTACACAATTTAATGTTAAAGTTTTTCAGGGGTAATTTTGTGTTTTATAGAGACTAATTTATCTTTATGACTGTTTATAAGGACTTCAATGTTTACATAATTATATGTGATAAAATATTCTGTGAATATTCTGTTAAGTTTGGATGAAAATTTAACTCAGAGATGATAATTGGGTTTTTATAAGTTTTCAGGAACTCATGCGTCTGTCCCAATTTTAATAGGGATTTTAATAGATTTTCTCATGTTTCTAGGGACTTAGATGTGGCTTTAGTAGAAAGTTCTATTTATTGATCTGTATTTATGTAAATTTGGTAACACACGATTTAAACAAAATGGTTGGTTATTCATAGTTCTTTTTTATTTGGTCAAATTCATGGTTTGGTTGTTTTGATGAACTTTGTAGGACAATGTCGACCTAATGTTAACATTCTACATTATTTATTGGATCTTGGGATCTCATTTTTTTTTTTTTTTGTAAAAGTCTATTTTAAAAAATTTCTAATTTTAAATGATTAAAAATGAATGGCTGAAATGTACTACGAATTTTACGAGATCTGAGTACACAAAAATGTAAATATGTAAATTTGGTACTATACAATTCAAATTAGATGGTCGATTATTCATGGTTTTGTTTGTTTTGATGAAATATCTAGGACACGACCAACTTAGTATTAACATTGTACAGTATTTATTGGATCTTTAGGTAGCGAAAATACTATGAAAGTCACAATTTCAAAAAACATTAAATTTTAAAATTATCAGTGGTTTGTTTACATAGCCACAACCTCCCTTTCTCCTCCCTTTCTGCTCCAAACTGCAACCCAAAATAAAAAGTAATAGCCAATACTCTAGTTCAAGAATGATAATTTTAATAATAGATAGAGAATAAAAGGTGTAATGATTTTGTTTTTATTCATAGTTGTGAAACAATCAAAATTGGATTTTTTTTCTAAATAATCATAGTTAATTAACTAATTATCAAAATAATCATCTTGTATCAATATTTACCAAACAATTGACCTAATCAATTCTTCCACATTAGCCATTTTTTATCCAAAAATTTCAAATTTTATAACTGTTTGATTCTGATCAGATGGTTTGATTGTTTTGATGATCTGTCCGCGATAAACCAACTTAATATTAACATTAACAGCTTAATCACATAACTTATCTTGAGATCGCGTGAAAGTAGATATTCAAAAAATTTAAATAATTAAAAAAGATTAATTGAAATGAATTATAAAGTTTATGACATCCATTTATGATTACGTAAATACGTAAATTTAATATATCAAATATTGATTCCTATATTAAAAAAAATCCTAAAAAAACCATAATAAAAAATCATATTAAAATACAATTTTATTATAAAAACTATTTTTCAATTTATATTTCTAAACGGCTAAGAAGAAGACATGCCATTTTCTTTTTCAAAATGACCAAACATTTCCCGCGGCTACCCTATCAAATAACAAGCGCGGGAAAAAAATCAAAAGGGGAATATTGGAATGATTTTAAATTTCCCGCGACAATCAAAATCCAGAATTCCACGAAAACAATTCTCATTCGATCGAACGAACGAAATTGATAAATTCAAGATCAATTCAGAATCAGTAACAAAAAAAACAACGAACGCCCGAATATTTGCAATCAAAACCAAAAACAAGTAACAATTCCCAATATTTGCAAGAATATCAGGTAAAACTCCACGAAATGGAAACCAAAATCAAGATCCAATACAACAAACTTTCAAGTATAATCAAAACAAAGGATTATATGGCAAACAGAAGCATTTCATTGAACACCAAAAGGAGGCCACCAACATCGGATTTAAAAGATAAAAAAAAACAAAGATCTAACAGAACAACCAAACCCCTAGAAACAACCACCACCATCTATACATGACCAAAACAACCAAACTCGATCACGCCCTCTCGCCACGGATCCTCCTCGCGAGCTGAATGTCCTTCGGCATGATCGTGACCCTCTTCGCGTGGATCGCGCACAGGTTCGTGTCCTCGAACAGCCCGACGAGGTAGGCCTCCGCCGCCTCCTGCAGCGCCGACACGGCCGAGCTCTGGAAGCGGAGGTCGGTCTTGAAGTCCTGGGCGATCTCCCTCACGAGCCTCTGGAAGGGGAGCTTCCTTATCAGGAGCTCCGTCGACTTCTGGTACTTCCGAATCTCCCTGAGAGCGACCGTCCCCGGACGGAAGCGGTGGGGCTTCTTCACTCCTCCCGTCGCCGGCGCCGACTTGCGGGCCGCCTTGGTCGCCAGTTGTTTTCGGGGGGCCTTGCCGCCGGTGGACTTCCTCGCCGTCTGCTTTGTGCGGGCCATCGGAGAAGATTTTTGAGAGAGATCTGAAAATTTTTGGGAGATTTTGGGATTTGATGTGATTTGAAGAATTTGGGGGTGGAGAGGCCGAGAGGGTTTTATAGTGGGTTGGGGGAATCCGAGAGGGCGGTGGTTGAATCTTGGCCGTTGATTTTCCTTTTTAGTAATCGACGGTTGTTTTTGTAGTGGGTTGGGGGGGAATCCGAGTGGGGGGTTTTGGTTCAATCTTGGCCGTTGATGTTTTTTCGTAATCGACGGTTTTGGTTTGTTTAATAGTGTTCACGTGGATCGTCATCTGTGGAGGGTTTTGAGTGTTTTTGTTCTTTCTTTTGTGGGATTGGGTAACTATGATTTGCCACTGGTTTTTTGATGAATTACAAGGCTTTGCCACTCATACTGAATGGGAATATGGGATGCTTGGAAGTGTTGATGTTCTGATCGGACGGACCTGGTTGATGGGAAACTTGCGGCCTAATTTTTAGATTTCAGATGGACCGAATAACTATTCCGTTCCACACAATTCTGGGTTCGGACTGATTCAAAAACGGTTGACACTCGTCTTTGGTCAATTACTTGAATCGCAAGAATAAGACTCCGTTTGGAAACACAGATTGAAAAGTAGATTTTGGAATAAAGCTGTTTTTTAAGATGATTTTAGACCTTTGACTTTTTTGGATGCTTTTTTTAAATTTAGGAATCAATATTTGGAAGGAATTTAATGTTTGGTAGAAAAAGTTGCTTTTCAATTCAAAAAATCGATTCCGACAAAAAATCGTTCTTTTTGAGATTTTAAAAACACGGATTTCGAGAGAGAAATTAAAAGGAATCCAGCTTTTGATTCCGCAGGAATCCGACCCGTTTGGTTGCGCGTTTGGGCGGAATCCACCCAACGCGGAACCAAACGGACCCTAATACATAAATAGAGACCAGAAGCAAAAAGTCCACCGAAGTGGACGTTCATGATCCCTTGGGCCCTGTGTAGGTAACGGAATAGTTGGAGAACATGGTTGAACAAAGGTGTATAAGCTAAAAAATATGTTTTATTTCAAGGATAAGTTAGTATAGATATATCAAAATAGATGGGCATAAACTGTTTTGATATTCTAGGTTATCTCTAAAATTGTATTATTTCACCAAATTACTCTAGTTGTATAAGTGGTCTATATGTCAAATCAACTAAATTTTTTTAAATTTTAACTCACAAATATCGACTAGCTCCATCGTCATTGCCTCCGTAGCAGCAACCCGTTCAACCAAAGCAACATGATTTGCCTCCTAGTCTTCCATCTGCTCCTCCAAAGTGCCCAACTCGCTCCTCCAAAATGCCTTTAGTCATTAAGATGACTCTAATATCAACCGTCATGAGGTGGAATTTTGTACCATAAATTTTGTCCTATACAGTACTAATGTTCACACCGGTCAGCTTTGTCACTTGTAAATAACTCAAAGACGTGTGTCTCTCAAGAACCACATTAACTATATTTTAATATTTTTAAATAAGATATATACTCATATAATAATGTACATGTTTAGATTCATGTACTAATTTATTAGACATGCCACCTACTTCGAGATTTATAATTATTCTAATATAGATAATTATACCAATATAATAAAGGGCGAGTCTATCCCCACCATGTATATTGCTAAATCCACCAAAAAAAAAGAGTGATGCTACACTCAGTCACATTCACCAACCAAAACACATACTCTATATACCTTGTTACAGATTTAATTAAGCATATACCTCGTTAGATGATGTATATATCTCATTAAAGTTTTTCTTGTACTTGCTAAAAATGAGTTTATTTAATTTGAAATTGAGCGATATTCACTTTTTATCAAAGCATATACCTCATTAAATGATGTTTACTATTTTTTTTAAAATGAAAACATTTGAGGCCTGAGTTTTGGTTAGTGAATGTGACTGAGTGTATCATTTTCTATAAAAATAAATATAGGCTCTTTGAAAACCATTAATCCCACCAATCCATTCGACAGTCTCCATGTTGTGCGTTATAGAAAACAGTCTCCATGTTTTTGTTTGGTTAGTGGGTCTGTCGACCTAGGATGTGTATGTCAACATTGAATCTGTCAAACGGATAACATAAAAAAAAAACACTTTGATAATTCACAATCACTCTATTTTTGTATTTTTTAAGTCCAATTTGACATGAAAAACTAATAAATTATCTTCATTTACATTTTTTTTTGTTCGAAAAATCAAAACCCACTTATCAAGAAAATTTTTTCATAAATTTTTTCTATGTAAGCAAAGTCTCTGTTTTAATTTTCTTGTTTTGGAGGGTCTCTCTATTACTTTCCATTTTCACATTGAAAAACTCAGTCACAACTCCCCCTCAATCACACCAAATTAAAACACTTTGAAAAATCAAAACTTTTTGTAAAAAAAGAGAGACCCGTAATAAATAAATAAAAGAAACTCTCAAAGAGAAATAAATAAATAAAACACTTAAATAAAAAGAAACTCCCAAAGAGGAATTTTTGGACTATTGGATGTGGAGATTGAACGATGGGCAAGGGAAATAGATGTGTCCCCAATGGTCCAAGCTTCCCTCTTTGAGAGGAATTGAAAACCCTAAATTTTGAAGAAACAGTCAGATGTTTATCTCACTGTGAATCTCAAAATTGGAAATTATTTTATTTATTTATTATGTGTCAAAAGAAAAAGTTTTGGTTTTTCTAAATGTTTTAATTTGGTGAGTGATTGAGGGGGAGCCGTGAATGATTTTTTCAATGTGAAATGAGAAGTGATAAAGAGACCCTCCAAAACAAGGAAATCAAACACAAAGACTACTCACATAGAAACATATTTATGAAAAAAAAGTTTTTTAATAAGTGAATTTTGATTATTTAGACAAAAAAAAATGCCTAAATGAAGAAATTTTATTGATTTTTTGTGAAAAATTGGACTAAAAAATAAAAAAAATAGAGCGATTGTGAATTATCAAAGTGTTCATTTTTCATGTTATCCATTCAACAGATTTAGTGTCGACATACACATCTTAGGTCGACAAACCCGCTATCGAATGTTCTAAATAGTGAATGACAATACAACTGTTGAAGTTTGTAAACATAGATTGATGGGGAGATTGTTGACTGTTTTCTATAATGCTCGACAGGGGGACCGTCGAATGGATTGGTGGGATTAATGTTTTTCAAAGAGTTTATATATGGATTTTAAAAAAATTTATTGGTAGGTTCAACAATGTGCATGGTGGGGATAAATCATTTTTTTTATTATATTTTTGATTATTCTCTTTAAAAAACATAATAATAAATTTGTTGTCGTTTAATTGACTATAGATAAATTGTAGATAAAACCTAAATAAGATGTAAATAATTATTTATAAAATAATAAAAAATAATTTACATGTCATGTCAAATAATTTGTCATCACTTTCAAATAACAAGTAATATCAACATCAACTTATTCACACGGAATCACACGCCTCTATTTGGATGGGAGAACATGGGAGAAATAGAGGAGAATAAGAAGAAAAAGTTGTTTGTTTGCGATGAATAAGGGGTATAGTTATGCTAAAATAAGTTGGTATTGGTATTCCAAGTCCCCCTAGAATTGTGTTGTTCCACTCAATCAATTCCATAGGGGTTCACATGTCAAATCACTTATCATCAAGGGACTCACGTGTCAAATCAAATTTTCACATTTTATAAATTTTTATTCACATTTAATTCAATTTTTTTTATCTATAACTTATTTATTAACAACTAAACAACAAAAACTTGTCCATATTTGGTTCAAGAATAAGTCTGGAATAAGTTAGAATTAATCAGAATAAACCTCATTATGGATGTTTGAATGACTGAAATAAATGAAAATATGTATGCTAGAATTAACTGGTGTAAATTGATATATGGATTCCCTCCAACCATTGGAATTAAGTTATTCTAAGTTATTCAAATCAAAAGAATACATGAGCCCACCGTCTAATCAACTATCATTATCTCTTATAAATCAACTGTTATTATCAATTTTTTTCACCATTATAAATATGTGTTTATATCTTATTTATATTTTATCCAAACAATAAAACTCTATTATTACGTTTTCAAATGAGAATAATTCAAAATATAATGAAACACAAAATCATTTTATCTTCATTTATACTTAAATAACTATAAACCTCATAATAATTTAATTCACAAACCAAAACATGGGTTCTGTGTATATTCAATTTCTATATATTCAATTTCTATTCTTCTAGCACAACATGGGCCTGGTGTACCAGCACCCAAAACCGGAAGTCCACTGAAGCAGACGTTCTCTCTCTCTCTCCAGCGCCCGCTTCCCTTTGACCTCCCCCCTCTCCCTTCCATTGACCCCTTCAATTGACGAAATGACGAATCCATCCTGATCCCCGGTCCCTTCCTCCCCAAGCAAAACCCCTCATTTATCACTCCCATCGAAGGCGACGACCGCAGCGACGCAGTTGGCGGTGGCGGCGGCGACGGAGGAAGACGATGATACTTCCGGTGGTGAAGTTGGGGACTCTCGCGTTGAAGACAATAGCGAAACCCTTCGCGAACCGGCTCAAGAATTCGGCCGGGATCCACCCTAGGTTCCGCCAGTTCATCATGAACATCGCCCAGGTCTTCTTGAACTTCTCTAAAGATCGAATTTTTGTTTTGTTTTTTGTTCTTTTCATTTATTCGGTCTTTCAAACCTCTGATTCCAGGCGAATCACCGGATCTCCACGAACATCCAGAGGCGACTCTACGGCCACTCGACCAAAGTCGAGATCCGCCCTCTGAACGAAGAGAAGGCTGTTCAGGCCGCCGCCGATCTGATCGGGGAGCTCTTCGTGTTTTCGGTAGCTTTCGATCCTCACCTCTAGCTTCAATAGATTGGAAAATGTCAGGGACAGTTATTCTTGCAGTCACTTTTGCATTCCTGACACGTTTTGAATTTTTTTTTAAAGTATATATTTATCTATTGAAGTACATATCTTTATGAAGAAAAAAAATGAATGTATATATTAGAATGAGTTGAATGGAGGTCAATTAGAGATTTCATATATTGGATTAGGACTGCGGGGGATTCATGTTGGCATGGTAGTGGTCTTTGGCTTGATGGGTATGTTGTAATTTTGGCGGTAGAGGGGATTGTGGGATTTTCTTTTGCATGCTTGCAATTTAGTGGAAGATGTTGTTCATTGGATTTTTTTTTTGATGAGTGGGTGTTTTTGTTTTATTTGTTGGTTAAATCTTATCCTATCAATAGGAATGTGACTCAAACCTAGGACCCCTCAATGGAGAGGAGTACATCCGACCTGCTAAAATGGGGTTTGGTTTTAATGAAATTGAGTATATATGGTTTCACCGGGTTCTTTCTTCAACTTCAGTCAGTTTCGATTTGCGATTAGCTTCGCAGACAAAATAGTGTTGTATGTCTAATTTGTTTGTGTTTCTTGTTTATAGGTTGCTGGGGTTGCGTTAATTTTTGAGGTGCAGAGGAGTGCTAGATCAGAAGCAAGGAAAGAAGAAATGAGGCGGCAAGAAATAGAGGTAAATTTCAAGTTTATTCTGTAGCAGAGTTTGTTTATACTATCAACAATAAGGTATTTCAACTTGCCTAAATGAAATTGCGAATGAGCTGGTAGGTTGGTAGAGGTATCCCCTGTTCACTAAGGGGTCCTAAGTTCAAGTCTTACGCTTCCTAATACAATAATATTCAACCAAGAAAAAAAAAACAACTTACCTATTAAAAAAACTGCGTGTGAGCTAGTTCAAATTTCTTTATGCGTTCTGCGGGTAACTTATGTATGTGGCTTGTAAAAAATAACAACAATCAAACATCACTATCAATGTTTGAGAGTTCGAGACTATATAAAAGAACATCAGTTTTCTCTTCTTCTTCATTGAGCTTGCCATTTAAAAGGTTAAGATTTCATTGGTCAAGATACTGTTTTTACAATGAAAAAATTGCCAGCATGATAACATAAAAAATCTCCATGGATAAACAAGGGAATGAGATTAATTTTTGAGGATAAGTAATTCAATTGCTGAGTCATTTCAATGCAAATCAATTTTAAGCCATTCCCTTTCATAAAGACTGAGGTATCTTCATGCAACTTAAAGGTTGGACTGAGAGAAGAAGGAGCTTTGATTAATTCATGGTCAATAATAATCCTTGTGAAGTGCTTTAGAATTTTTCTGTTCTATATTGCTAGACATGGGATGATGGTTGAAGATGTTTCTGTTGTTAAATTATGCTGGTTGATTGGCTGATCATCTCTTGGAAGCCAAGAAAATAATGTTTCTGTTCATTGATATATTGTGGATATTATATTTTATTGTTCTTTATAAAAAAATCCTTTGTCAGGATAAAGAAAAAAGAAAAAAAAAGTTTCCAAGAGAATGAAGGCTTGGAAAGGCCCAAAGTTATCATAGCGGTGCAATAGGAACTGGGATAAAAATTATTATGCTGCTTGGAATATAATGGTAAAACATGCTGAGATGGGAACAGAAATATTTGGGTTTTTCTGTGAAACAGTGCTGAATTTTGACAATGATACATTAAAATTTAGATTCATTTATATGGCTAAATGTCTGTAAGGATAAGTTTGATGGTTGTAGCAATGAAAAACAGTGAGCAAAAGAGTAGATACACATTTACTGACAACTTTAAGGGCAAATAAGAAACTAAATCCTTACAATGAGTTCATGCCCTGGAAAAAAGAAGTCATTGATACTTTCAACCTGTGCATGCCTCTTAAATTTGAATCCCTTTAATCTCTTGGCTTTTGTGCAATTTCAGCAATTCATTGCACAAATGCTGCTGAAAGCAAATCAGTGCATTTATTTTATTTTATTTCAAGATCTCCATCAGTTAAAGAGGGTGTCATCATTAAATATATTGGGTGATTCATCCATCTCGATATATAATGGCAGCCACTTGATCTGACTTTGGCCTTGTTGGATTTCTTTACCCATTTCAATATGTAATTGCAGCCTCATGATCTGATTTTAGCCCTGTAACAGTGTCTGTAATCATGACGATTTTCTTTGAGGCACAAAACACTGGATTTTTTTTATTATCAATCATCTGATTAAAGTTTGCTTAGGTTAGTTTAAGGCCAACATCTGATTTCTCATGACAAGCACTTTGTACAATGCAGGAAATGAAACAAAGGGACGAAGATATCGCAAAAGAAGTGGAGCTGCTTAAGCATAGACTGAATGAAATTGAAAGGCTTGCCAGGGGAAAGGGCCTTACTGGGCTCTTCAACTTCAAGCATGGACATGTTCCTGAAGAAAGCAAGCCAGTCTCATCTGCCTATTGATCTCTCTCTATCCTTTTTTTTTCAATTAGTGGCAGCGGATGAGACAGATTTTTTACCCAACTAATTGTTTTAAATTTTGTGATTTTAATTTGTATATGCCAATTTACTGGAACTGGAGGAGTCATCCAATGCAAACAGCAGAAACTGAGCCTCAATTCTGCGGAATTGAAATCAATAATGTCATCTTCAGAGGGTTTTTTTTTTTTTTTTGTCACCAGGCCTTCAATTTAACTTTCTTTCTTTCTTTCTTCTTTTTTTTATTTTTTATTTTTATTTTTTTCGTTTGCAACTGGCTTACAAGCATGATTGTCTTTGGCATAACCTCAACATGGCAAATTGTGTGAATCTGTAGATTTTTTTAAGGCTAAATTGGTTAAGTATGACTACTAGAACTGCAACTTCAATTCTAGGTTTCTGCTGTCCAATATGTTTTAAGCAATGGATCCAACATTATAGGTTAAATCCAAGGATGTCTATGAAATGATCTCCATTTTAGATCAAACGTTAAAGGTTAATACCAAGGATGATTTCCATGAAATGATCTCCATTTTCTCGGTAGGTAATGTAAATACTCGAACTTATGACCTTTTCGTTGTAAATTCTATCACTGTGCTACGGGTCGAAGCCTCCCATTCTTGTATCTAGGTTTTGCATTCAGCTCCTATTTGGTTGGTGGTATTTTAGGGTGGTCTTTGATTCCAGATCACTGGATTCAAAAAATATGGTGGCCTCTGATTCCAGATTGGGATTTTTATATATATACCCTTGTTAAATTTTAATTTTGTCAAAATACTCATGAAAAACTCACAGTGTAAAAATACCTCTAAAAAACTTTAAGTGAGTACATCGTGTAAATTTATCCCGGAGGTTAGTGTTCGTGAGCATATATATACCCCTTTCAAAATCTGATTGATTACTCATTTTATTTTCATCATTACATAAATACCCCTGAATATCTCGTGTAAATTTATCATTAGTCAGGATTGATTAGAATATCCGTAATCACATGTAAATAGTCCAAAATACCCTTCTCACGCTTTGTTTGGACGGTCAAACCCTAGTTCTTTCTTACTCTTTCAACCTTCTTTCTTTCTTTATCATGTAGGGTTGAGTAGGGTGTGTGATTTAAGTGAAGGGTAAACTGATCATTTTATAGGGTAGTGGTAAAATTAAGAATCTAACCACGGTTCGATATACATTCTTAACAACGATTGATAGAGGGGCAAGTTTGCATAATTTATCAAAGTTTTAGGGGTATTTATGTAATGCTTGAAATAATAGAGTAATTATGAAAACATAGGTTTTAAGTGAGGTATTTATGCAAAAAAACTTTTTTTTTTCAAAATTAGTAAGGGCATTTAGGTCAATGTACATGTAGAGTTTGACTTTTTAACCATGGTTAATCCAGAGTTCTTTACGGCGTGTGGTATAGGGGTATAGCTGCACTCACTCAATATTTTTGAGGGGTAATTTTGCACTGTGAGTTTTTTCAAGGATATTTTACCAAAATTTAAATTTAACAAAAGTATATATGCAAAAATCCCTTCCAGATTACTGTGGATTCAAAATATGGTTTGAGTCTCAAATATTCACTTACCAAAAAAAAAAATCAAATTAAGTAAGCAAATAGAATGGAATCAAAATCCCACTGAAACCATGAGAATCATCATGGATTCTCTAATTAATGACTATAATGCCTCTCAAATAATGACAATTATTTAAGAATATTACTCTCATTTTGAGTTATTTAATTTAATTTTGTTTTATTATTAAATAAAATATTTATTGTGTTAATATTAGGAAAAATACAAAATATTATAAGTATTGGAAATACCAAAATCATTCATTTTAAAAAATTATACCTAAAAAGTTTGTTTCACGATTTTAAAAAGTACATTGACTTGACTACCCATATGTTATCTAATATTTAAATATCATCAGATATATTCAATTGTTTAACACCCCAATTAAAAATATTAATAAGTAATAAAATATTTTTTAAATTTGTGCATGAAGTTTATTATTTTTTTTTTGTATATCTAAATACACCATTAAGATTTAAATTATAAAAATTTGAACTTTTTCCTCATAAAATATTTTTTAGATATTCTAAACTTCCTAAAGTCTTTTGGGTACTTATATATGTTTCAAAAAATCATTATGTAAGAAATTTATAAAATATAAATAACAAAAATTTTTAAAAAAACTTTAAAAGTTAGGAAAAATCCAAAAAAAAAACCTTATAAACTTATGAATGACAATTTTGATAATTTGAATATTTTTTATAGCATACTTAAAAAATTTAATAACATGTAAAATCACTCTCAAATAAAAATAATTTCTTATATTAATATTTTTTTCAATTAGATGATGGTTATGAAAAGTTTTAGATATAATGTGAAAGAGTTTAAAAATTACATAAGGGTGTGTTAGTCTTTTTAATTTCCAAAATGGTGAAATACGACATTTTTTTGTATAATTTATAAAAGTGACTGATTTGAATATTTTTAACTTTTAAAATATTTTTTAGGTATTTTTCCTTAATATTATTCATTTTGCAACGAGAATAACAAAAAAGATAACTAAATAAAAATTGTTTAAACTATTCGACAAGTGGTCTGTGACCTAGGAGGTGTTTCTCAATTGTAACTGTGTCGAAGTAGTTTTTTCTTTAAAAAAAAAGCATATAAGACATAATCGCTCATTCAACATTCAATGTGTATTATACCTTCTGGAGCGGGAGACTACCGACCATCTACTATGCTCTTGCAGCTATTCGCTACAGATCTAGCTAAGATTGTATGCCGAGGTGGGGTTGCACATCCAGTTCAAGGCGATTGTGGAGTTGTGGAACGCGGGAGTACAGCTACAGGACTTGACGATAGTCCTGGTGATGGCGTGGCCTATATGGCGCAATGCCAAGATCTTCAGAGCTCAACAAGCGTACGTCGATAACATTTGGGAGGTGCTCTACGGTCTTGTTAAGGCATGGGGACGGGGGCTTGCGGGTGCCAAGATATTGTGCTTCAGAGGGGGTTAAATATTCATCTAGATATAGGCCATGTCGTGCTGAAGGGTCAGGCTGAGACCTCCTCTGCCCTTGCTTCCCTTTCCTATTCCTGTCTCTCTCTATCTTCCATGTTATCCCTTTTGCATTTTCAATTCCTATACTTTGTTTTACTATTGATTTCGGATTTATACTGTGACATTTCTAATAGAAACAGCGGTAGCTTGTTTACTTTTTCAAAAAAAAAATCAATGTGTATGCATGTTAAGTTTGTTAACACATTCACATTTGTATTCCATTCAACACTTTAGTCTTTTTAAATTTGTTTTACCTGTTCATTCACCTAAGAAAGATCACAAAAATTAACCTAAGAAGAACACAAAAAATTCCATTCTTCTTTGATTTCATCACCTCTGTAAACCCCCTCACAGTACACCTCCACCTCCATTGAAGACCTCACAAAACATGACATCCAACCCATCATGGTATTCAACCCGTCGACCTAAATTTGCATCAATGATACAGAGCATACCACTTAAACCACTCGACGAGGTTTGTCCATAATACAAACTCATACACCATGCACATTAGAGAATCGATGAATGGAGTTAGAAAAATTGGGCAAAACTCCATTATCTGTTCCTATCCGTTATTAAAAAAAATGCATTAGATGCAAAGAACCATGTGTCAAGCAGAAGAAAGAAAATAATGAAACACACAGTTCATCAAAGACACCAAAAAATTCAACTTGCTTTCAGATGTGAGACTTCAGTGTCCTAGTATGAAAAATTTCATTTCATTGCATTTCAGTGACACAAGACGAAACACATGATCCACAAGGGGTATTAACCAAAGATGAAAACATATCAATTTCAAATCCTCTAAATTAGCTGAAATGGGCGAAATCAGAGAATGAAAAATCTAAAGTCTTCTGTTTCACATCCCTCTATTAAATCATAATACAATACAACATCACCACAAACGGTTCAACATCGCATTATCAGAATATCAAACAAATGCAAAAGCACAATAAACAAGTAATAAATTGTCAACCCAAAAAAGGGTTGGACACAAAACCATCAGAATCTCTAACAAATAACAAATTATCAACCCTTCAAGGCCTCCCCGCCGCCACCTTAAGAAACGTCGGGCACATCTCCCTCTCTGCCTCCTCCAAGTAAACTCTAACCGTCTCCCTCCCCGAAAGCGTCCCCTACACCGCCTCCTCCATCTCCTTCCTCGCCTCCCTCAACCGCTCCGACACCAGCCCGGTCGACCCTGATCCCTCAAGGTATGCCACCCGTCGGTTCCAGACCTTGTTCACGCCGTCGAAGGTCACCTCGTCGAACGGGTCCTCCCGAAGCCTCGCCATCGTGCACTCCACGGTGTTGGTGCAGTAGAAGCATGACATCGTGTCGGAGGGGTTCCGGTCGACGTCATCGATCATCTCGAGCGGGGAGAGCAGCTGAGGAGAGAGACTTGTATGAAAGAAATGGTAGGCGGTGAGTTTAGTTACTCTGACAAGATGTGTTTATAGGAAGGTGTGTGCAGTAAAAAAAAACTAAGCGCTATAACTTATTCTTGGTATACAATTATTTTCCTATAAATGAGAAAGGTAATGATAAAGTTATTGTTTAAATAAAATGTGAATAAAATTTTTTAAAGAGTGAAAAAATGATAATATATAGTTGATTTAATTGGTGATTTATAAGAGGTAATGATAGTTGATTTGACAGTGGACTCACATATTCTTTAAGTGAAATAATCTAGAATAACTTTAATGTCAGGGGTTGGCTGAAATCCATATACCAGTTTATCCAAACATACATTATCTCTTAGTATTCTGGACATCTAAATACCTTATTTAACATATTCAATCTTATTCTAGAATCTATTCGGGGTTATACTGCATCTAAATGAAGGTTAAATGTTGGAGGTGGCTAAAATAAGGTCGTGGCTAAAATGTGTTGTTATGGCGCTTTTACTCTCCGCCAATTTACTAACTGTTTATAAACCTATATGCTTCATTAGACACTTTTACTCGTTGTAATAAGGTATATATCTATTTAGAATAATAGAATTTTTAAATACATTCCATATACAAGTTTACACAATTCATCAAAATACACATTTAATTTTTTTATAAAAATATATTTTATTATATAAAATATACTATTTTGAAAAATAAAAAAGAGTGAATTGTATTTAAGGCTAATAGCGTTTGGAAATATGGTTTGAAAATTAGCTTTTAGCTTTTGCAGTTTTATGCACACCTTTTGAGGGTGAATGATGATGTTTTGAGGGTATAATGATGATGATTTGAAAGTGTAATGATGATGACTGCTTTATGAAAGACAGATTTTGAGGTCCAGTTTGAGAGATAAAATCTAGTAATGATGATATATTTAAGTTGACATGTTTGATAACAGTTTTTAGTTTTTAGCTTTTAAATGATAATGTATTTAAATTGATGTGACCCCAAAAACTAAAAGCTGTTTTTGACTTTTACAGCAAACATGCACTAAAACGACCAAAGTAATAAAATGGGCTGAGTGTGCTCCCTATCTGGGACCCGACTCCTAAACGGGCCCGGCCCAGCCCGGACATCTGAACCCCAACCCACAAAGCAGTATACGTTGGGCTAACACGCGACGCACGACACCCAGAATCTCGTCCGTCGGGATTCGCTCTAGTGCTCCACAAGCGGCGTAGGATTCCCGCTGTTGCCGCTGCTAGGGTTTCCATCGACACACGTCGTCCGTCGAGCGAGAACCTATTTTTCTCTTCGAATCTCGATCTATCGATCCGAACTTCTTCTTCTTCTTCTTCGATCTCTTCGAATATGGGCAGAGGAAAGTTCAAGGGCAAGCCCACCGGCCGTCGCCAGTTCTCCACCCCCGAAGAGATGCGTATGTAACCTCCACTCCCTTCTCTCTATCTCTAACTAGGGTTTTCTTGTTCGTCTTTGGATATCTTGTCGATCCTGTTATTTGTTTTGTGTATCCAGATTTTGTGAAAAATCCTGGCAGGTTTTGATCGCCTGCTGTAGAAATATCGGTTTTTGTTATTGTTTTTTAATAAATTTTGATTAGGGTTGCGTTTGAACTTACCATGGTTTATGATCGCTGACATGACCAGTGGAATTGCTTGAATGGAATCCTCTGTTCTGGTTCAAGCTGTCAAAAGCTAGGTAGTATTTGAAAGGGTTATTTGATAATCGATCAGGAACCCATTTTTTAAAAACAGATTTTTCAAAAACTATATTGAAAGAGTGTAGTGGGACCATTTGGAAACAATTATACAAGAGTGTGATTTTTTTTTTTCAATTTTGTTCTTACCTAAGAGAGACTGACTTGATTGTTTTCCCATTATTACTGCAGTTGCTGGAACTTCGACCCGGCCTCGCACTTTTAGACGGGTATATTGTGCATTCATCCACTGATTTTGATTCCTCCACTTATATTTGGGTTCATTAGGTTTTGTATTATCATTATCTTTGGGTTTATTAGATTATGCGATTGATTGATGTCCACCCATTTCAGCAATGATCCTAGAGAGTTTTGCAATATTTGTCTTGCCTTATGTCATAAACAGTGTTATCAGCCACTGATATATCGTGTCCTTTTTCATTACTTCATGGCTTGTGCGCATTCTTTGTTTTTGTTTTTGGGGAAAAAGTGGCTTGTGCATATTCATAATTCTTAATCATGCAAATTTTTTTATCAAGAAGCAAGGGGCAAAACACTATGTGAGATTTATACAATGTGGATGACTTTCCACTTCCTTATCACACAAGGTGAATATTTTAACAAGGGAAATAAGTAGCTTTTTGCATAGCAGTTTTTTTTCCCCTTCAATACTAAGGGTCCTCGTGCACAAATGCTTTTTATGCTAGGAAGACAAGACCTGGAATGAATATATATTTCTTTCTTGATGTCTCATGAGAGAGCGCCTGTTGGATAAGTGCAAAACAATTTTTTTAAAATCATCAGGAAGAAGCTGAGGAAGAAGTAGAGCGTGAAGAATCTGAAGAAGAATCCGAAGAGGAATCTGATGATGAAACTGAGGTCAGTAATCTCCGCTGCCAGTAGTATTTTATTCATACTATTTTCATTTGGCCTAGTAGACTATGTTTTTGTTCATCCAGCACATATTGTTATGAAGGGGGCTCATAAACCTTTTTTTCTATTTCTTGACCTTTGTTTTGCACTTCTTTGGCAGAAAAAGAAAAGTACCCAAGGTGTGATTGAGATTGAGAATCCAAATTTGGTGAAACCAAAGACTGTGAAAGCTAGACAAGTCAATGTAAGCCGGTTGTATATTTGCTGCAATTTTTTCTTTTTCTATATCATCAATTGTATAAGTGACTTACTGATATTTAGGTAGCTTCTCATTGCTTATGTCAGGACCTTGAGAACCTTCATGATTATGTTCATGACATCCAAATATGTTCGCTGTCATATGTGTTATCGGACTTGAAGGCTTTAATGCAAGCATTTTATCGCATGAATGCTAGCATGAGTCATGTAGAGCAAGGCTGCTTATAGATCATGACATGTATGAATGTAACAAAAATGAGAACTGTATTTGATGTCAAAGATATCTTAGTTGGTCCACCTAATGCTTTATTCAAATTCATGAATCTCTCTCACTACCAGTCTCTATAAAATTACAATCTTATGCTTTCAGGCAATCATTCATATATTTATATCCATATCAATGTTAATTTAATGTGACAATTAGCAGTTTTTTCATGAAGTTTGGTGAATGGACTGAGCATTTGGTGTAAAATATATGTTAACGGAAAAGTATGATACTAGATGCTTTGGAATGATTAAACATTTTGCATTAAAACATTATTATATTCTAGATATATTTCATTTTTCTGTTCTTCCAGTTGCAACATTTCTCTTTTAGTCCTCTGTTTTTTATTCTTCATTATCTGTTTCTTTCTGTTTTTTTTAATCTTTGTCCCCCCCCCCCCCTCCCCTTTTTTTTAAGGTAGTTATATCTATCAAAAATTCATTTTCATTTCATTATCATGCATTCAAAAGAGGGCAAACAGTTCGTTCACTTCTTTGTTCAAGTCAGGTCTCCTGCAGCCTCATATAATACGTGCTTATCTACTTACTTGTTTATCGATATATATCATGATATTATAACTATATTTTTCATTGACACAGTTTGAGAAAACAACTGAGCTCTCAAGGCGTGAAAGGTGTGTGCTACTTTTTTTTCCCCTTATTTATTCTCAATGCTGTTTCTATTATAACTTATATTATAATTTTACTTGAATATCTAGTCAATGTTATATCTTTTGCACCTGAGTTTTATCAGTCAGTTACCATTGATCAAATTATATCCAATCCCATTGTATCAGGAATTCCTCAAAAGTCAAAACATGTATTGTTAAGTGAATACCTTATGTTCTACTTCAAAATCTACACACATAAATGGAAAAATATCCTGGGGTAGGTCTCAAGATGTATTGATGTTTCATGGCATTTATGACATTTTTAAACTTAAATATGACATGGCATGGCAAGGAGATTATTATTTTTCATCATTATCATCTGAGTATATTTATATGCGTTTGTTAGGAAATGGGTGCAATTTTGGTCTTCTTTCTTAAACAAGAGCTTGGAAGCTATGTGCAGTTTCAATATAATGTTATTTATTTTTGTTTTGAAATTAAATGGCCAACTTTTTTTTTTTTTAAAGAACTCTCCACTATATAATTCTCATGGTTGAAAAAGAATGATGAATTCATGATTCAAGTTGTCATTCAATCTGTTCCACAACTAAAATAATCCGTCATTTTAAGTTGATTTCAAGGTAGAATTGACCAGCTGTGTGTGTGTGTGTGTGTGTTTTTTTTTTTTTTTTTTTATTATCAAAGGTTATGTTCATTAATTTGATAAACATCATACAAAATGTAACTATGGAAAAAAAAATTGGGCACCTCAGAAAATTCACTTTGGTATTCTCTAACCAGTTTATTAATTGAAGCATTCCATTACTTCCATTGGTGCTTCTGTTATGATACATTTGGGGCACTGATGCTCATCATTTTTTTTTCTGGTTCAGGGAAGAAATAGAAAAGCAAAAAGCACATGAGCGATTCATGAGGCTGCAGGAACAAGGGAAAACTGAACAAGCAAGGAAAGATTTGGGTAAGTGTTGACGATTTTCCAATTTTAAGGGACTTAAAACTGATTTAGCTAATTTTCTAGGGAGTTATATCGATTTTCCCTTTTTTCAATTGTTTCACCGTCATATAAATGTGTTATTGCTTATATTTGGGTAAGTGCTGATGTGAGATTGATTTAAACTACATTATATGGTAGAGGCTTATTTTGCATTTCATATTCAAATTACAGGGTTGTCCACTAAAAACCTAAAATGTGCTGGTGTCTAGAGGTCTTTATATTCTAGCCTAGATTGATTCCATAATGTGCCTTTGTAGTTGAAATGTACTTGGTTCCGTTATTTACCCTCGATAGATGTTCTCTATGCCCCAGTTTTGTGAATTGAAATGATGGAAAATTGATATCTCCAATCAGATCATAGCTTATTGAGGGTTGAGTCCATGAATTAAAATGAGATATTTTTTTGGTGGTTGATTTTGTTGAGGCTGAGTATAGTATTCAGTTTCCATGCTCTTTGATGGAATTCATTTCCATGGAATCTTGACAAGAAAAGTTGAATATAATTTATCTTTGCATTGTTATTTCAGAGCGTCTAGCAATGATTCGACAACAGAGGGCTGATGCCGCCAAGAAACGGGAGGAGGAAAAGGCTGGTATGACCCCCTTATCCAGTTATCCCCCACTCATTCCATTTAATTCTGTGCTAAACTATGTTACCATCTCCATACTGAATATTTCCAATCCTTGCAGCCAAGGAACAGAAGAAGTCTGAAGCTCGCAAATAATATGCTGCTCAGGTGAAGATACTATGTGCTATGAATACACAATTACCAGCTGATAATTTATTTTCTGATTGTTGTGTGAACATTCATGCATTAGATTGGATCAGCTTTTACTATTTGATCATGTAAGCTTCCATGTTTGCATTGTCTTATGTTTTTGTGGAAGCATGGTGAGGGAGATTGGTTTATGTACCCTCTACCGTAATATTGACATATCAGCTCCATATAATTGCCTCACATAGGTGTGATTTCAAGGTTGAAAGGTTAAGTGCATAGGTGTGATTTCAAGGTTGAAAGGTTAAGTTTATTATTCGTGGTATAATGGTTTACGATTTTGAATGAAGTGGGATGCCCTGTGAGATTCAACATCAAGGCCCTGCTTGGATTTGTCTTTGGGCAGATTTCGTTTGAAAAGTGAAAGATTCCTAAATGCAGATCTAGGCACATTTTTAGTGATGAGCTTTCTATCACGCATCTTGTTTTTTTGTGTCAAAAAATTCGACAATTGAAAAACCAATAAAATAACGTTTTTTTTAAAAGTTGAGTTAGAAATGTTAGATTTAAGAATCTCAACATTTCAAGAATGAACATGAAACTTATAATTGAGGATGGTTTGATATTACTTTTAATTGGGATAGTGTTCTAACTTTTCACTTTTTAATCTTATTTTCAATTGGGTATTGTACACTCAGGTTTCATTTCAACTTGTTATCTAGTCTCCACGTCAGCCCCCCCCTCCCTTCCACGTCAGCCCTTCACTTTTTCTCATTCTCTCCCCTCTACGTGAAAAATCTTATTTTAATTACCAATCTCAAAATGTTTGATTTTAGTGTCGCCCGCTCCCAGTATATCTCATGTAACAAAGCATGGGTTTTATGACTAATAATATATATGCTTAAAGGAACCTATATCTCGTTATTAAATTAAGATTGCATGAAGGCTGCATGTAAAGAATGGGTAAGCCTATAATCTTATTTTAGTATATTTGTCTGCTTTTGCTCGTCCTGTTTGGGGTATAATATAAGTTTATCTGAGATGTATTGATATTCTGAGATAGATAACTATAATTAATCTGAATTTTTGCATTGTGAAGTCTAATATTTTATTCATTAATCAAAATGTATGGTTCAGATTATAAAAAAGGGTTAATTGAAGTAAAAAACAAGATTAATGATTCTAATTGTGGTCCCAAATCGGACATTCAATCAAATCATTTGTGACATCCCTGTTAAAAGAACCAACCTATCCTAATCAGAGTCTTCATATAATCCACATATAAAAGGACCCAATATAACATAAAGCTATAAAACTAAGCCACACAACAATCAATTTTTCTGAAAGACGAAAATAATATGGAAGTATAACAAATACTAAATCAGCAGTAGACAATAAGAAAAACAAACCTAATCTTCTCAGCCGCCTCCCCCACAAATTTCTAAAATCCAAAGAGTTACCGGCGACACAAGAAGCAAATCAATCGCGTGGATCAAACTTTCAAAAACAAAAACCATTTCAATCTTTTTCAACCTTCCAAGTTCTAAGCAGAGCAGCTGCCGACCTTCTTGACGGCTGAAACATCGTCTTTCGATCCGACATTGATGGTCTGACCCTTTGGGGGGGCGGCCGGGTCGTCCCCGACGTCGAGGGCCTTCCGGCTGACGACACGGTAGATCTGGGTCAGGACCTCGGTGAAGGCATTCTCAACATTCATTGACTCGAGCGCAGATGTCTCCATGAAGAAGTTCCCCTCCCGCTCCGCGAAAGCCTTGGCATCCTCTGTTGAGACCGCCCTCAGGTGGCGCAGGTCCGCCTTGTTCCCAACCAGCATGATCACTATGTTGGAGTCTGTGTGGTCCCGCAGCTCCTTCAGCCACCTCTCGACATTCTCGAACGTCACGTGGCGCGTCACGTCATATACCAGGAGCGCTCCCACCGCACCCCGGTAGTACGCACTTGTGATCGCCCGGTACCTTAAAAGTTATAAAATTGGATAATGTTATGTACAGTCCTGGATACAGTGCATACTTTTGATTTTATTTTTAGAGGAGTATATACTTTTATAGTATAAGGTCCAATGGATTGTAAGGATTCACTTATAGAATCCAAACCAGGCACAGTATGGATAAATCTTTCAGAAAAAGAAAACATGTAGGTTGCTTTAATTAACTGGATCCTCGTGCTTCTGTGTACTCTACCTTATGTATAAAGTTGACAATTCTATATCATATTTGATTCATACTTAAAATTAAGAGAGATCATAATACTCACTCGTTTGTTTTGTTTCTCTATGGGTCTCCTCTAGGATAGCTTGTTTTTGATCCCCATGAAATTCAGGAGCCGGAAAGCTGTCTAACACTCCAACTTGATCCTGATCTTATACTTTATCATTCTACCCTACTAGAGAAATTAAGTAGCTCTATATATTAACTAGAAGGCTATTTGCACACACAGGTTGGATGGCTACTTTCCATGGAGTTATGCTAAAAAGAAGCATACAAGAAAAGAAACAGTAGTAGTAAACATCTGTGTGATCATTTTATAGGTCGCCATGAGGACATAATGAAAAAGAAATGACCTGTATTTGCTGCATGGTGCAGAAAGAACTCCTGTAGCATTTCTATGATGCTATCTATGTAACCAGGTGATAAAGTATTCCGTAGATTTTTTTTCCCAAGATGATATTCATAGAAAAAAAAAATTGTGAACAAACTCGAAAATTCATCGAATTTAAATTAGTCCAAATTCCAATCCAGGTAAAAATTAAAAAAAAAAAAAAAACACTGTTCTGATCATAAAAAGGTAACTCAAAATCCAAAAAGTTCACATAGCGTTGTGATTGGGAAGATCAAATATCCACACAATCATCAATACATATCCTAGAACACCACAAGACTGCTATTGCATGTTCGGTATCTAATAATAATCAGTGACCCTGTTTCTAAAATGAATATTGAAGAAAAAGTTAACTGACTGAGAAGCCAAAGAGACTTCACATGAAGACACACGGAGTAAATAATGCTGTTCTGGCAAACAACAACAGCAAGCATGCAGTGCAAGGAATGTCACTAGGAAACACAATTCACAACAGTGGACAATTAAAAACATCATATTATATATGCTGCCATTGGTCCTATCTAAGATCATCAATCTTGTAACAACATGATTCTACACATCAGTACTCCCTGTATCCATCTCTAGGTTTTCCCATTGACATAGAAGGGGTTTTCATGTAATTCATTGTCCAAGGTCACAACTTAATGATATGAGATTGACTCTACACCTGTTTGTTTGAAAACCTCAGTTTACAAATTATTGGAAAAAAAAACATGTGGAATAATATATCAAAATGTGTCATAAACATTGTAAACCACAAGAAATGAAATGGAGTTGGAATGATATATCAAAATGTAGGTATATTACAATCAGGGAAATAAAATTATAATATGCATTTTTGCAACACACACACACACACACTCACTCTTAACTATACCTCTAATTGGTTTTATTACCGTCTTACCCCCTTTACTTACTCGCTCATTGTCGGCTTTGTAACAGTTCTGTTTAACATGAAAGCACTGCACCAAAAAATCACCATATGTACATTTAATTAGACCCAGATCGGTTTTGCAACCTGCATACATACATCTACATGAAGACTTTTCGAGGTACACTTCCGGCACTACTAATTCTACAGAGATTTCGGCTGATACAACTTTTTCATTTGCTGAGATCCACGTATAGTAGATCTGAGCTAAGCGACTCCCAAGACATTAGACATTGTAGTACAGACATCAATTATACATCCCAATTTTTTTTCCAAACTCCCTTCTTTCACATATATGATCCTTTCCATTTCCGGCACATGATATACATTGATGTGACCAATTCAACAACAGATAGGAATACTATAATCTCCAAATTCCCATTGTTTACCTCAAATCATTGATTCATGTACCTTACCTCCACAAAGAACAAACACATCTCCAAAAATTCCACATCATGCAACACCACAATGCCCCACATAATTCCATTTAAAACCCTTCTAACAGACAGAACAAATATAAATTGAGCACCTTGGACTAAAATTGGGGATCCTCCAACATTTCCCCTTCTATCAAATAATCTTACATTACCATTTCAAATCCCATCAAGTATCGAGTCCAAGAGTCCAACCAATCAATCCCACCAAGAAATCAATCCACACAAACACAAACACCAAAAAACAACTAAAAATCCAATCTTTCCCAAGATCCCAACAAAAAAAACCACAAAAAAACCAGATCAAGAGAAGCAAAAACCAAACCAAAAACAAATCAAACGCAAAACCCTAAAAACCGATCAGATCTACAAATCGGGGGGGGGGGGGGGTTTCAGGTACCTCTCCTGACCGGCGGTGTCCCAAATCTGGGCCTTGACGACCTTGTCATCGACGTGGATGCTCCGAGTGGCGAATTCGACGCCGATCGTCGACTTGGACTCCAAGCTGAACTCGTTCCGCGTGAACCTCGACAGCAGGTTCGACTTCCCGACGCCGGAGTCCCCGATCAACACCACCTTGAAGAGGTAGTCGTAATCGTCGTCCGCCCTGTAAGTCATCCTTTGCTCCGCCTCTTCTCCTCCTCCTCCTCCTCCTCCGACGCCGTTCCGTTCGATCGATCGATAGATTTCGATCTGGGTTTCTTTTTTAATGGTTTTTGTTTTTTTGAACAGATGTCGTTCAAGTGAGGTCGACAAACATTTTCGAAGGGGGTACGAAAACGGTCGGGGTTTGTAATATATCGAGGGAGACTGATCTGGACAAAAACGAGAGGGGTCTGTACTCTGTAGTTTCCGAAAGTAATTAGTGGGAATGTCGGAGGGTTGTTTTGGTATTTTGTTTGGAAAGGTGTGATCTAGCTGTTTGTGGCCGTCTGATGGGTGGAGTTCTTGAGGGAATGGGTTGGTTTATGGGCCAGTTGTAAACATGTGGACTCACGTGACAACAAAGCGCGAATAACAAATGGGTGCCGTTACACTTTTTACAGTATATATCTCATTAAATTTTTTCTTACATTTATTAAAAATATATTTATTTAATTTAAAATTGCATGATATACACCTTTTATCAAATTATATACTTGATATTTATTATTATTTAAAATATGAAGATATGTGTGTTCTGAATTTTGAACGGTAAAAATAATCGCGTTTAACATTTTCTATAATAAAAATAAACTAAGGAATAATATCTTTGCGTTAATAACATAAATGATTCATGAATGACTGTATAATTCTATCTGGTGTAATTCGGTATAGTTTTGTTTAAGTTATTATCTTTGACTTCTTTACCAACAAATAAAGGAGTTTTTAGCGATAAGTTATTGTAAAATTCATAAGCTCAACTCATTTTATCTCCAGAAATTTAAGAAGTTAGTCTTATTATATAAATCATTTATCTTTTGCTAACATTTGATATAATTTATATATCTTTTTTCAAAATATGAATTTTACTCCTAAATGAAATTAGTGATAAATCTAAAAAAAAGATGTGACGGTGATCGATGCACTAATTTTTATTGATAGTTATTTAAGACTATTTACATTTTTTTATACTACTTTGTCGAAAGAAAAAATGATTGTGCACATATCTTTCAAGAGAAAGAGTTAAACAGCTACTTGAGAGTAAAAATAATATTCTAGTAACAAAAGATATTGTTGGATAAATTAGCTATTATCAGATAAAAAACAATGAGAATATGAAGACAGATATTAGAAGAGTCTGGTATGGAGTCACGTGGTAACGCTGTCTTCAAAACAGAATACGCCCCCTCAATCGCACAGGGTTCTCGACGATCTGTTCCCAAGATAAAACCACCCAGCCCTTGCTGTTCTCTTCTTGGTGCAAGCAAGAAGAGAAGTCGAACCGGTCGCAGACTTGATCGCCCAAAAGAACAACAAAAAACAAGAAGTGTGTTTGTGAAGGATTTTTAATGGAACACTTAGTTTTTTTTTTTCATGGTTTGAATCTCTGCGAAGGTGGCCTTTTTATAGGCACAGAGATGACCGTTGGAGGTGTAACGTTCGTAATAATTACACACGCTAATTATGGTAAGTGATTTATTACCATATTTAATTCCAACGTTTAAAATTCAAACGTTATCAGCCGTTACGAGAAACAAAACGTTTATGTCATTAAATTTTTAATCTTAATTTGGAAACTAATTAATACATTTTTTTTATTGAAATGTATTAATTTTCCAACAATCCCCCACAAGATTAAATAATTTTATTACAAAGAAAATAAAAATAAATTTGGGCGATACAATACTGTGTGTTCGGTGAGGTAGCTTAGGGCTTTGAACCTCACTTAGTGTTAACTAACTTCCATTTGAAGGGACGTAGTGAACTAGGTCTTGAACTAGACCCTTTTGATCAAACTTCAGTAAGTCACATAACACAATATAAGCACTAGACCAGGTTCTTTATCGGTGTGCGCATTACGGCCGTTACGCTTATCTTGTTTAATGAGTGCTTTAGAGATCAACTCTTGTTCTCATAGATCGCGGCCCCACGATCACACTCACATAGTAGAATTCTCAAAGGGTGCACTGTGCGGTGCTACACCCTGCCTTATAGGCCTTGAATTCATTCAGAGCGATTGCTCTTCCTTTACCGACACAGTTACAAGTACTGGCACCATAGGGATGTTCTTTTAAAAATAAAATATTGAAGTTTATTTTTATTTCAGTACTTAACATAGATATACATCAGTTTGTTTTTCCCTTTGAACATATCCTCATGGGATCTCCATTTGGATAGGTAGGGTATCCACTGTGGTACTACATTATGGGCTTTAGACACATCCCCCTCGATGCAGAAAAGACTAGCCTCCTCGCTAGACCCATAGTAAGTGGATCTGCAATATTACTCATTGATTTGATAAAATCAAGTGAAACTACACCATGTTGCATGCGATCCCTTTAAGAGTATAAATTCAGGGTATCATGTCTCTCTCGATGAAAAATTTAACCAGCCTACTCACTAGTATTTTTTTTTAAGGTTACATGATGAATTTATTCACAACCCCCACAATTCATAATATAACATGCTTTATGAAGTGTAATATTCACCAATGAAATTATAATATATCAAGCTTATAATTTCTCGACTTGATTAACATGTTATAAAATAAAAACATCATGCTCATTTATTTCATATATTCAAATATGTCTCCCACATATTATATCATGAATGAATATATTTATCAAATTCTCAATTTGAAATAATAATAAAGAAACAATAAGCATACATATGACAATAATTTTATATGCTAAGTTTACTCCACAAATGACAGAATTTAAATTCTCATAACTTATTCATATTTATAACCCCCACATTAATATGAATTCACAAATTATTCCATTAATAAATGGATGACATTTCTAATTAGGAGATAATTGTGAAATAAATTTCTACTCATAAATGTTCATTTATTTTTCATATAAAACATAAATAGAATCCACATACATTCTATTTCAGTTTTCTCTATACATCACATGCTTTTAATTACCAAAACTTGGTTATATTTATCACATAAATATATGAGTTACAAAGAAACCCCTATAAATATGATTTATTTACCAAGTTATATACATGTAAGCATGTGCTATTAAAATAAAATGATATTTATTTCAAGAAAATAGATAAATAAAATACCATATGAAAAAATATTTTACTAAATCATCTAACATGAAATGTTGAGGAACATTTCTTTAACTTCCAACCTTCCACACAGTTAATACACACATTCAGTAAAATATGTAGCACCACATATGCATGCATGGTACTGTGGCACATATGTATCATGAAATCAAACCCTTAAAGACAGGTTACCTATGGATTTCATGAATGCAAGCATTATGAAATCATAAATATGCCAACTCTGAATGCATATCATGTAAATAATGAAATGAAAAATAATTCACTACATACATGCCATGACAGCCTTTATAAATTGAAACAACAATCAACAATTCATAAAATTTTGTAACTGTTCATGCATGCCTTAATGTGAAGTTTATTTATGCATACATAATATATTCATGCATTCATTAAGAAATATTGAAACGCATGGTACAATGGTATATGTGTATATGATGAAAGATGTGGCCAGCAACCCCAACTCATGCATGTATAGAATGAAAACCCCACATAAAAGTGAAAAATGAATTCATTGTAATTTATAATTCTATCTGGCAGGTCATAAAAAGAAAACAACCATGGTCCAATTAAACCTTTAAAAACACATGCAATTATAATACATCCCTTACTTGTCAATAAATAAATGCATGCGATTATAAAAGATTTCAAAAATATTGAACCAGAAATACCATGTATTATTTATTATAGAAATCTTCCGGCTATGCTATCAATCATTAAACATTTCTTGCATGCAGTAATATGATCACTCCATGAATAATTTATAAACTCATGTATGAAAATGTATGCAATTGTTTCATGCAAATTTAACACATCATCGTATGCATGGAAAAATAAAATAATAACGGATGCAATCTATTTCAAAAATTTGCATGCATGCTATCCCGAATATTCAATTGATAATAAAATTTAAAACATAACAACAATGGAGTTCTTAAATAGAATATATCACCAAATTCATGATCATTGCCGCCCATGATATATGTCATTTAGTTTCCTCTTAAAATGATTAAGGGAGTAAATTACATAATCTATAATGGACAATAAAGATGATTCTCAGCCAAATCAATCACACTGACATTACTCTTAAAATATATAATCATCTAAATTTCTTTCATGAATCCAGAAATCAATCCAAAATTAAAAGCCCTAATTATTATGGATGCTAATTAGAACCTCCATTTTATTTAATTATATAACCAATGAAAATATGTGGCTATACCCAATTTGCATCCTAGAAAATCATATTCAATTCATGCATATGTTTTGAATTTATACATGCATTAAAGACAAAATAAAGCACATGCATATATGAAACGACAATTCTACAATAAAATGCATTTAATTCTCTTGGTCATAGTCATAATAAATTTGAATTTGAAAATTAGACAAAATAGATATGATATCAATAATTGTAATCCACATAAATGGCAAGTCATTAAGCAGACAAATTATTATCATATTCAAATTCAAAAATAGACTTTATTATGTAACTGTCAAAAATGAAAAGAACAAAAATAATAATGGTCATATTTGCACACATAATGCACACATTATTATTTGAACAATCACAATAAATGACCCATTATAATATATTCATAATAACTATCCGATCCAGGAATATCAGCAACTAGAATATTCAATGAAAAATATATATTAAATAGATCAAACAAATCTAGATAATATTTAATTTGAACAACAGAGATCTATTACCCAATAACAGAAAATAGATCCAATGTTTCAATTCTATGATTTTAAAAATCAATTGCATGAAAAAACATACCATGAATTTATTGTACTGATTAAAACAGAATCTCAAAAGACATAGAAAATCAATTTCATGATTTTGCCGACTAGTGGAAAGCATGTTCCATTTCTTCATCTTTCATGGACAAAATTATGTATACACCCATGAGCAAAGATGAAATGAAATAAATAAATATAAATATATATACTGAATTTCCTGATATAAGAAGTTCCACACCACTGTATATAACAAATTACAACACGTCATATCTGTTGGATAGCAAACATCAATATTAAATAAATAAACAAATCCATTTGTCTAAATTAAACTCTTCACTGTCCGGATGCTCATAACATGCAAAAATTGAAATCATATTTACTCCAAAATTTTATCATTATTTAAAGGTATATGAGAATCCATATTCATGCATCATGGTAGAAAATAAAGACTGATAATAGATATATTCTGTTCTGAAATTGTTGGATAAATTAGCTATTATCAGATAAAAAACAATGAGAATATGAAGACAGATATTAGAAGAGTCTGGTATGGAGTCACGTGGTAACGCTGTCTTCAGAACAGAATACGCCCCCTCAATCGCACAGGGTTCTCGACGATCTGTTCCCAAGATAAAACCACCCAGCCCTTGCTGTTCTCTTCTTGGTGCAAGCAAGAAGAGAAGTCGAACCGGTCGCAGACTTGATCGCCCAAAAGAACAACAAAAAACAAGAAGTGTGTTTGTGAAGGATTTTTAATGGAACACTTAGTTTTTTTTTTCATGGTTTGAATCTCTGCGAAGGTGGCCTTTTTATAGGCACAGAGATGACCGTTGGAGGTGTAACGTTCGTAATAATTACACACGCTAATTATGGTAAGTGATTTATTACCATATTTAATTCCAACGTTTAAAATTCAAACGTTATCAGCCGTTACGAGAAACAAAACGTTTATGCCATTAAATTTTTAATCTTAATTTGGAAACTAATTAATACATTTTTTTATTGAAATGTATTAATTTTCCAACAGATATATCTTACATGTATATATTTACTGCCAAATAATATGAGAATACTGTTTCAACTTTACTATTGCCAAATAATATGAGAATAATATAAAAACAGAGGAAAATGTTACATTCAATCTTATTTTTACAGGCCCATTTGTGATTTTTTAAAAAATCTACTTAACTAATAAGTACATTATTTATAGAAGGCGAAATACAAATGCTTATAAAATGTAAATTTTTATATTATTTTTTCATAACAGAGTATATACTTAGATACTGAAATATATAATGCATTAATGATATGAAGATTACGTGTTGCAAAATAGAATGAATATATTAGCTTTAAAAAAAAAAGACTTTAAGATGCAACCAAGTGGAAAAATTGAAATGAAGAGCCGATTGAGGTGTGATAGAGACAGACGCATGGTTATATTGGACTAATATAGAAGGTTAATGAATTTGAGCTTTGAAGAGCGGAAAACATCAAAAGTTGATATTTCAAAGAAAAAGATAGATGGAATAAAAAATGAAGGAAAATGAGCATGTTATTGCATCATGGTTGTTAGTGAGTTGTTTGTGATTCATCTAATGAATCAACTTTTGTCACTAAAAACATCAAAATCATTGACCACTGTGGTAAAGAAAATTGATCCGACAATTTCTTATGAGAAAATTGATCTGACATTTATGTTTTATAAGATGCACATATATATCCTTTCTTCCTTTGGCATTAAAATTACATCCAATGCTACTACAAATAAGAAAAATTTACATCCAATATAATTGCATGTTTAACATGTAATATTAATTGGGAAGAAAGAGGAAAATTTAAGTTAGTTGACTTCTATTGCTCACGTGGCGACCTAATGTACTCCCATCTATGTAGCATCATACTTCCCTAAAAAGATGAAATAAAAAATTTGTTGAGTATGTATGAAGTCTAATAACTATATTTTGATAACTTAGGGGAAACCTTGATAACTATAATTAGAGAGCTTCACTTGGAATAGTTAAGGCAATGGATTAGGATACATAAAGGCAATATCTCACGTCCTCTGCTGGTAAATCAATCAATGTGTGGATCCATAGTTGAATGGACAATATCTAAAGCAATTATACGTGGCAGAATTTCATATACTTGGGGCAGTCCAAACTCTTGCCAACATGTAGCTTCATAATTAGTTATGATACATGATTTAAGCTAGATAGATATATAGCTGCCTGATATCCATAATTAGTAATGATACATGATTCATAATCAGGTCTAGACGTCCTGATATGGCCATCTAGCATATCAAGCTCTCTCACTTTGATCACCTCCTCATGGCATTAAGTACTTAGAGACTCCATGGTCCCTCCATACTGAATCAGAGTATCTGAGATTAACAAGCCTGAGCATTGATACATTCAATATTTTTTGCAGTTCAATATGTTTGCTACATTGCAGTCTAAAGGTGTGTTATATATTGTAGAGCCTGATGATGTGCGCAGAGGATTGTTGGCGCTACGCAGGGGTGGACGGGGGTCGAGCTCTAAAGGTGTGTTTTTTTTTTTTTTTGGTGTCTTTCGTGTATTGACTTTTTTACCCTTAATGAGATGTCAGTATAAAATGGCATCTTATATTTTTCATTAGGTTCTAGGGTTTTCATCTACGGTGTATTTTTGACTTCTCAGAAATAGTGGATTGATCTCTGGTGTGCTCCGTGGACGTAGGCAAGCATTGCCGAACCACGTAAATTTGTGTCTTTGATTTCGATTTGTTTGTTTTTCCTTTGATTGATTGCATCCCAAGATCCGAAAAATCCTAACAAGGTGGTCTTCCAACCTTCTATATTTTCCACTATTGATCATGTAGATGATACTAGTGCAGGATATATTTTAGTAACAAATTTAAATTTTTTTTATTTTATCAAAGAAGAAATATGCTAGTTTATATATATATATAGAGCACCGATTAGGTGCGGCGGCCGCACCGTGCGGCGTCGACCACGGGCCGTCGATCACGGGTCCATCGCATCGGACGGTCGGGTGCGATTCACGTCGACCGTTGGATGCGATGGACCCGCGATCAGACGGCTGCCGCACGGTGCGGCCGCCGCACCTCATCGCGGTCGTATATATATATATATATATATATATATATATATATATATATATATATATATATATATATATATATACTTTTTATAACAATATGTACTTAATGTATATATTTCAAATATCTAAGTATATATTTGGACTGTGGGCTACACTAATAAGGGTTGGGTTGGACATACCATTTCCCTAACAAGTATAGATGGGCCGGATAAGTATAAAATGGGCCTAGTCTCAAAATGTAAGCCTGCCTTATTAGTGTTAGAATTGGGCATGTATATTACATCTAAATTAAATGAACTTACATACTAGTCCCAAATTTTCCTTCCAAAGAATTCAATTTCAAATCGAATCAAATCTCATCATATCCTCAGTTTGGCAGCCCCTTAAAGATGTGTTGGATAAACATCGTTTTCCATACTGTCAACTCGCACGCACTGTTGTCTTCAGCTCGCAAGTAAACACACCACCCCACTCCACTCCATCCCCTCCCATCCAACCACAATAACAGAGAATTAAAAGTAGAAAAAAAGAAAAAGAGAGGAGATAGTCATGTATTATGTATATATATATTGTTGATGTATATACGTCATTTGAATTTCCCATACAGATTTCGTGTCAAACGTTCTTTGAAAAACAGAGAGAGCCAGTCCTTGCTGCATGCATGCATGCAGAAAGAAACCTACCTTAAAAGAGACTGGCGGTCAAGACCGTCGTCGCTTGTCAGTCTCAAAAATCTATCATGCAGCTCCTCATTCGTCAGCTTTGGTCACGTGGGGCCCAGTATTTTTCAAACTTCTTCGTGGGATTTAAACGCCACTCAATTTTTTCCCTCCTTTTTCATGGGGTTCACTAAAAAAATTTTTAATTAAAAAAATTTGCATGTATATTTAAACCCGTGGCCAATTCAATATAACGTTGAAGAAATGGGAAAATAAAATCTGGGACCGGTTGATAATATGGGTGAGAAGACCAATAGTTTTATTTTAAAAAGAAATTTTAATTAGGTGCTCAATCTAAATAACTTAATCCTGGCCATCCAAAATTTTGATATATCGAATCTAAGACATTTTTCTAACAATCTCTATTTTGGCTCATATCCGGTGAATCCGGAATTTCTCAAACCCTTAAGATTTTCTTTGATGTCTTCACCGCGCTCCGTGTCAAACAAAATCATGCAAATAGTGTACCATGCAAATGCAAAACTCCACTTTAAAGTCTTCATATGCAAATGACCAGCTCTACAAATTCTAAATTGCAGGAATTTCAGGAACTACTTCCTCCGGACATCTGCCACCGCCAAATGCAAATGTTGAATCCACAAGTCTGCGCCGTCTTTCCATGGATCGACTGCTGAATCAAATATGACGCAGAACCAAATCAATGCCTTGAATCAATCGTCACGTCTCAAAAAACTAACTTGATCTCCACCTCAAAAATAGAGCACCCATAAAACCAATGTCTGTGCTCTAAAAAAACTAACTTGATCTCCACCTCAAAAATAGAGCACCCATAAAACCAATGTCTGTGCTCTATGCACCTCACACAAGTGTGTGTGTTTCTACCAGCCTCTGCCTCGTATATGTGTCACTCAGGTGTCTGCAAAAAAAAATGCTTACTAGCCGGATCTCATACTGGTTGAAAGCCTTCAAAACAAGAGCATTTGACACGTCATCGAATTATTTAGCAAATAAACCAAATTCAAATCACCATATCCTAATCAATGTGACATAATCCCTCCACGCATATCTCGCATGCAATCCAACGCATCATCCATGCATGCAAACATCCAAAAGGGTGCCTCTATTTGCACCCCTTAAATTGGGGTGCACACCCCTATTTTTACACACCCAACAAAATTTTCTCTCATTCTTTAAACACCCCCTTATTTAAGCTCCAATCCATTCTCAAAGCACACCGACGACACCCAACTCATCTCCCCCGTCGGCAATCGCATCTCCGTCACCGACCTCTCCAAGTCTCAGACCCTCACCCTCCCCTTCGAGAGCCCCAACAACGTCTCCCACATCGCACGATCTGAACATCGAGATTCGGATCCGGCGGGCGGCGGCGAAGAGGCGGTGGCGGACGAGGAGGCCGAGGAGGGCGGAGTGGGAGCCGTGGTCGTGGCGGAAGCCGGGGAGGGATCCGGTCCAGTCGAAGAAGGAGAGGGCGAGGCGGAGATCCAACGGCAGGTGGTTGAGGAGAATGTGTGAATGTTTGAATCGTTCAAAAAATCTGTTAGTATCGACACTGATACTGTCGCCATATAACTAACTCGTCGACACACAGAATGTCGAGACACATATTAGTCTACTATGAGTTTAGGTTTCTGAAGCCCGCAACACAAGAATTGTCGGCGTAAACGTCAAATATCGACACTGATAGTGTCATGGTTGATGGAGATGCTACTGGTTCAGGTTTCTGAACCCCGTGACACTAGTATTGTCGACTTAAATGTTAAATGCCGACACTGATAGTGTCGCTAAGGATTCAGATGCTATGGATTCAGGTTTCTGAACCCCGCGACACCCCCGTTGTCGACCCAAACGTCAATGATCGACACTATGAGTGTCGCGAATGATCCGAATATATGGGTGTGCACAAATCCGATTATAAACGGATTTTTTGTGCATTATCCGTTTATGAGGTGTGCACCCCAATTTGAGGGGTGCAAATAGAGGCACCCCATCCAAAAACCGTTCAAAATATCCGAATGCAAACTCCATTTGAAATCCATAAAAAACCAATGCAATCAGGGAGGGATTACTTGTCCAACGGTCATAAAGTTTGAGATTCGATTTTGTACCGATACATACCTCCAATCTTCAAATACTAATATTTTTTTTTTAAAAAAATCTCTCCATCAACTAAATCCCACGAAATCAGGGATTACATTTTCATCTGCAAAAAATCCATGCAACCAAAAAAAAAAAATTCCATTGAAACAGACAAGGCACTTACCCCCTTCCTTTTCTTTTCTTTCTTTCTTCTTGCAAATCAGATCCGATGTTATTGATGTTGTCATTGTTCATAATTTTTTTAGATCTCGTTCCCCTAGGTCGAACCTGGGGCTCTGATAGCGGAAGAGAAAATAACAAATATCGAGATCGAATTAAACACAAATAACAAGAAGAATACAGATTTACTTGGTTCGGCCTAAGCCTACATCCACGGAGCTGTAAAATAGTAGAGCATCCACTAATAGAGTTGGGAATTATATATACACATGTAAATCTCTATTGGTGTCTCCTTCTTAACTATCTCACTCAACCTCCATTAGGGCCTCTCAATACAAATGTCAAAATAAACCTAATTTCAATTTCAAAGTCTCTCTACCTGAAATTTAATACAAACAAATCATTATAAACAAATCTTTAAAATCTCTCGATAAATCTCATCGCAAAATAGACTTTCTTTAAATAATGATTTAGTCAATTAGGTGCCCACTCAAAATAACTTAATCCTGGCCATCCAAAATTTTGGTTCACCGAATCTGAGATATTTTTTCAACAATTATTACGTTTTTTTATAAGAATAATTAAAAATACAATCAAATAAAATATCACTTATTTCACTGATACAATAATTTATTCTTATAATAGTCATAGGTCCTAAAGAAGCTTATGTATCCATCCAAACGGTAAAAATTGTTCAAAATACCAAGCCGAGTACCAAAAAAACAGTCAGGTAGAACTACTAGTGACACATTGTTTCTTTGTATAGAATAATCACAACCTGCCAGGTAGATGATGCAAAAATGATTAAAGTAGTGCACTCAAGAATTTTTTATGTAAATATAAATATTGCTGAATTAAAATGGTACAGCTTCATTAAAAATATTTCTGCACCACTTGTCTGATGGTTGGTTCTTTATTGCCCTGACAAATTTCTAAGGTGGGCTCTCCTGCATATTTAAAAATTCAAGCTTCTTTAATCTTATACATCATTTTATATTTTAAGTTATAATAATATTATAAATAGATACATAATATTTTATAATAATTTAAAAGATTAAAAGCAGAAAAAAATTTAAATTTTAATAGAATAAAAAAATTATAAAATTATAAAAAAATTTAGAAGGGTTTGAACACTATTTATTTTAAACAATCGGAAAGACTAGGGAGGGAGAGATAAAGAAAGATGAAGATATTGTCAGTTGGAGAGAGAAATTTTAAGCTTGATTTTGAGAAAGAATGCCTATTAAAAAAATTAATTCATGACAAAAAAGTGTCACATGTTACTTTCATTTATTTTATTCCCTCGATCATGTAATTATTGAGACCCCTCTTTGGGTGGGGGCCATGCCTTGGCCCCCTTTGCTAAGAACTTTACCCTGACTCTAAATTACAATGCCTAGAGCTTGTATAACCATGGAAAAGTTTATGAAACATATTGGTCCATGCATAGAGACTATAAATTGTAAAGAATATATAATTTGTTGTTGCTTTTACCTTGGTTTGTTTTAACTTCAAGCAAATTGAGTTTCTATGATTCAGGATGACTGATTTATACATGCTAGATGCGTGTCTAAATGAAAAATTTTTGGGAGATGAACAATATTGAATTGGACTGGCCTGCGGATAGGATATAAGTGAACTATACCTGAAATTCTTAAGACATTTTTATATGCTTAACTCCTTCATTAATGTTTTCGCCTTCTTTGTAAGGCCGAGCTGGATTCAACACTACTACTGATTGACCTTTAATGGGTTGCACTACTGATACATTCTTTTGTTGTTGGGCGTTGACACAGTGACATATACCTTTTGTCATTCATGTGATCCTAACTAAGCCTGTCAATTAACCAAAAAATTATCCGCAACCGATCCGATTCCGTATCTGAAAATGCAGAAAATATCAGATATCCGAATAATCCGTATATGAAAATTTTGGGATCGGATACGGATATGATCCTATCCGATCCAAAATTTATCCGTATCCGATGGCATTTAAATTTTTTAATTTTAGTATTCAATATGAGCCATTCGTTTTTGATTTAATGGTTGCACATTCATTTGAGGGTTTTTCCAAAATTAGGTTTCCTGAGACCTAAACCTGCCGTCACATAACACTTATAGATCTTCCATTCTCACATTCCACACAACACTAAAAACCCTCCAAGACTCCAATCCTCCATGACTCACGCCTCACCCTTCCTGGCTTCCTCATCCCCCATCATATTCTCCTTCACTTTCAACTGATCAGGTCCTCCTCGACTTCCGCTCGTCTAGATAGATCTAAATCTGATCGACGCCTCTTCCTCCACTCCATATCTGAATATCTGCTCTTCTTCCTCTCTCTCCCTCCACTCCAGATCTGATCGAAGAAAAGTTCAATGCTAGATCATCTTGTTTTTTGACATAATCTGTCTAGCTTCAACTTGGACATCTTTGCATATATTATTCTATTTTACATGTTTATATTTTATAGTTTAAAATTTGAAGGGAACTGTTTGTTTGTTTTTTGGAAGTTGGAAGTTGGAAGTTTTGTTCTCAGTTTATTAATCTATTGGAAACTTGAATCTGAAAGCTTTGTTATCAGCTGAAAGGATTTATATTTGGTATAATATCTTTTTGTTGAAGATATTATGATTTATACTTGTGAATTTTTAATTTTAAGTCAATTTTTAAACTTTAAATGAAAATATGTTTTATGTTTAATTATTTATTTATTGATTTTGAATATTTCGGATAATTATCTGAATCCGTATCCGAAATTTCAGATCGGATACGGATACACTTTTTAAATATCCGTCGGACACGAATACAGATACGGATACATAAATTTTTTTTCAGATACGGATATAGATATGACCATATCCGCTCCGTTGACAGGCTTAATCCTAACCCACTATAATTATATGATTTGTGAATAAAAAATGTATTCGATTATGCAAGTATGTATTTAACTAAATTTTTTTATAAAAATGTATATATGCTTTTATTTGATAAATATATGCTTTTCAAAAAATTTAAAACTGGTTGGAATTGCGAAGTAATTGTATATCAATGATTGTATCTATCATTTACTTTTCTTATTATTTTATGTATTGAAATCGGAGACCTCTACGAGGAGGAAACCCTAGCCAAAGAAACAACCCTGTTTTGATTTAATACTCATTATGGACATGCTTGTCACAATAATTATTGACATGCTTTGCAAACACACCATCCCGCCTAAAGATCCACCAACCAGAAGCATTTAAGAAATATAATCAGTGAAACAAAATAGGGCTTGATAATGTAATTATTTGGTTTTGTGACATTGGAATTTGATGGGAAGTAAAACTAAGGTGGTGCAATTGTATATATCTTCAATTTGTTTTATTTTAAAGGCACTTGTAAATTAAATTTGGATGTCTGTAGAACATTGTGTGCACGACAGGCGACCCAGAAGGAAAAAAAAACACTTATCCATTTCATCTTAACAAGAATAGTACGCGCGCAATCAATGGTTGTTTAATTTATAGGTGGCTTAACTTAAATATCAATACAAAGATAAATTACAAAATCCAATTATGCTTATACACTAAACCTAATTAAGCGCACGCGCGCGCGCACACACACGATTGTTCTGTTTGTACTTACTGTTTAACTTAAAACATCATATAAAATTTTACAAATTAATTAAAAAATGATAAAAGTAGATGATCAATCTCATGATGATCTACTTTAGCAAGCTAATAATTTTATGCCAAACTTGAATTCACTGTTTAAATTTTCTTAGAAAATAAGGAAGATATGTGTTCGTGCACAATCCACGGTGGGAGAAGTAAATGCTTTCATTTGACCAACAATTTTCATATATAGTGTTTGGGCAAGCTTTAATTTTATAGGAACATTTACCATCACTTTTTTCAAAGTGTTTTTATCTTGTTCAGTTTGGATTGAATTTTCCATCTACTTGTTTTCCTCTTTAAATCTCCCCTTCCCCATATTAATGTTGACAGTACATTTTCCTCCTTAAGCATTTAAAATAGATATATAATTAAAAATAACAGAAGAGATGCTCAAACTCATGCATTAATATATGAAGTGACTGATACACCATATTCTCAATATATAGTACTTAACATGTTTCTACGAACAGCTAGGTAAACATGAGAATCCAGCACATCATGTCCAATATTTAAGATTGAGCCCTGGAAACCAAGCTATATCAGTCCTGATACATATCACTAATCTTGTCAAATATATTAAGCCCAAGGGACTAAAGAAGAAACAACAACAGCCTACAGATGAAGCACTAGCACGCACCACCAACAAACCTAATCCACACCACCTAGCTTCTCTTCTCTTAAACCTGCTTACAAATTTGAAAAAAAAAGTGTGGAAAAATACCACCATTAGTCAGTCCGGTAAAACAGTATATCATATGCAATGTAAATATTTATCTCCCAAAGTACACAGCTGCCTCAGTTAATGTAAATGCGTATACAAAACATCTTTTTTAGCTAGCCTCCAAGAAGGTCCAAAAAGTATGTCAATAGATATCTTGATCATGGTATATCAATTAGAAAAAGTTTCACACCATGATCAATTAGTCAAAGACTACAGGTTTAATTACATAAAATATCCACTCTTTAAACCAAAGACGTAAAGAGATCTTATTGGATCCCATCAGCATTTGTCACATAAGCGACATGAGTAGAATGTTATAATCTCACATATTAAACATGTTTGATTATCAAATGTCAGTCTCCAATAAAGACAGACAAATTAATACGATGAGATGCACACAGAATCACATCACAAAATTAAATAAGCCACTTTGTGAATGTGAGAGGAACATACCAGGTAATATGAGGCCCCATGCTGGAGTGGTTGGATGGTCAAACCGAGGTGGTCGGTGAGCACGGGGTGGCCGGAAGAGTGGAGGAGGATCGCGCCATCCCGAAGGCCTCCCGGAGGTTGATTGGGCCCACGCCGATCTCGAACGCCACATCATTTATGAACACCATCACCCTATCTCCACCCATCTCCCCAACCCCACCACCTGCATGCACAAATTAAATCATAAAAAAACCCTAATTGAATCAGTTAAAAAAAAACCCTAACACACGATTAGAAACAGGAACAACCATCAAGAACAAACAGTGTGTATGTGTTCAGTCAGTCAAGACGTCGACCCAAAAAAAAAATCATGCCATGCACACGTCCCGTCCCCCGACATGGATGGATGCACGTCAAATAATATTTACGGAATGAACCCACCATCACCTCCATATATCTTTTCTTTGAAATGACATGCGAACGTACGAATTAATACTCTCTCGGAATCTCCATGACATGACCATGCATAATGGGAGGGCAAAATCGATCACGTCAACCGATTCACGTGTAGTCCTTTTTTATTATTTTTTTCGTGTGTTTAGTTGTGACTCCGTTTAGTAACTAAAAATCTAATCCAAAATAGCACAACCACCCTATGATGTCTTATGCATAGATTCTGACAATCTAACTTACAATTGTACATACCTTGTAAATCACTAAGTGCAGTAGTAGTAGTAGGAGTGGTGGTGGTTGTGGTAGGAACAACAGAAGAAGCATTAGCAATGACAGGATATCCTGGGTGAACAACCTCCATCTTCAACTCCTCCTTCTTCGACCCAACTTGGCCTTGTGAGATCAGCTCGGTCAGGAGACCGGAGCAGAGACCGAGCCCGTGTTCGGGGATCTGAACGAGGTTCGAGAGGTAGTCCGGCGAGAAGTAGTACCCGCCGCCGTGTGAGGCGGCGGTCCCTTGGATAAGGAAAGGCGGCTCGACGACGGCTGACAGTTGTTCCAAGTTTGTCTGGTTGACCGACGCCGTCGGGGAGTTGGTGGGACATCGATGGCGGCGGAGGGGAGGATGGGGTGTTTGTCGGGGGAGGACTTGTCGGAGGAGGTGGAGGAGGAGGAGGAGGTGGCGGCGGAGGTGGTTCGGAGGGAGTGGGAGCGGTTGTTGGTGGTGGTCTGGAGTTGGCGGTTCTTGTGCTTGCTGCGGGATTTTCGGTTCTGGAACCAGTAGAAGACGTTGGCGTCGCCGACCTGGCCGTACTCCTGGAGGCGGGTTCGAATCCTGCGGATCTCGTCCCTCGGGGGGTTCACCATGCCGGAGTTGAAGATGGATTCGAGGATCCGTATCTGCTCCGGCCTGGGGTTCCACCTCGGCTTCGGCTCCGGGCTCCGCTCCTCGCAACCTGGTTGGACTGTAAAATTAACATATTACATAGATTCATGGATACATCAGGTTTTCATTGATAACAACATAAAATTTATATGTGATTGTCACATAGAGGAACTGAACCGTTTTGGATTCAGGTGTTACCCCCTTGAAAACCCTTAATTATTTTTTGTGTGTGAATGCTGGTTAGGGTTTGGTGGGGTCATGAAGATGGTAGGGTTATCAAGAAAATATAAACAGTTAGTTTTTTTTTACTATACATGTGTGATTTATTAATCAAAATGAAGTAGATATTGTGAGTTGAAGTGGAATTCATGTGGGGATCATTTATACTAGATATATATGTTGTGATTAAAAACTCTAAAGGGGGGGGGGGGGGGTGATTACCTGAGTTGTATGGAGGTTTCTGGCAAGCAGGGGACATGAGGGAGGAGGTGTTTATGTCATGCTGCCATTGGTGGGTGCAGGGCTTGGACTTGAACATGCTTGGCCAGTGCCTGTTTGATGAAGCCATGATGATGATGATTGATGGTGGTATCTGAAGGTCGAGGTGGGTTTTGAATGAATGAAGGCAGTAGTGCTGCAGCTTCTGCTACTGCTACTTCTGATGACTTGTTCAAAAACCTAATCTGAGTAGCCAACCAGTTGGGTTGATCAGGAAGAGAAGGACTACTGATAAATAAGAATACAATGTACTCCTGCAGATGGAAAGACACTTTAGGCAGATAGTCAATAAAAACCACCCTCCCCTTCTTTCTTATAGCCACCACCTACCCGTGTTCAATTTCACCACAACACACCCATTAAATAAAAACAAGCCCTTCCCATCTCCCAAAGTAAAAAAAAAAGGTTAATAATCAGAGGCACCCATTAAACTAACAAAAAAAAAAAAACTCCTGCTGTTGTTGCAGAGATCTCTTTCACGAACCTAAATTATGAATCACATAAAAGGACAAGAGTGTGTGTGTGTGTGTGCATGTGTGAGAGAGAGGGAGACAGAGAGGGCCAGATCAGAATGGACTCTATCCCATACCTCACTTAGCACTGAAAACCCTTTTAAAAAACATTGCTCATCAAAGCCCTCTTCAAAAAAAAAGTACAAGAGAATTCCTTTCTAGTGCCAGGCAAGAGAGACAAAGGGATGCCCACCTGCACAAACCTTTTGAGGATTACTATCAGAGGGATTCATTGAATGGCTTTTATGATCTCCATCTTATCTTTAGCTTTTGTTTTTCATTCCATGGAGAGAGGAAGAAAGGAGGGTTGCCTTTGTTTGTTATGGCTTTGGTTGCAGGAGCGTATTAATGGTTGAGGGGGGGGGGGGGGAGATATAAGTGAGGAGATTGTTCTAATGGAGGGGAGGTTGTGGGAGAGTAAATGCGGGTGAGGTCTTGAAAATAAAAAATAAAAACAAACAAACAAAAAGAATGGGTGAGTCAGAAAGGTTACTGTGCTTGGAGAGAGTTTTTTTTTTAGAATACTTGAAAAAAAAATTATAGCAGTTTTGTCCCTGATAAATTTATTTAAAAAATATGATATTTGACTGATTTTGATCATGCTTTGGTTATCCTATCAGCACCCTGCTAAAATTAAAGATCGACCTTTTTATTAATTTAACTGCTATTTTCACAGGTAAGCTTACATCTTCAATGATAAAAATAAAAACACAATGACTTTTGACTACATGATTAGCAGTGTCAGTGTCACATCAATAGCTGAACTAATCAAATGTAATATTTGGTAATTAATTTGGAAATGTGAAAATCGAAAGTGATCATTCTTTTTGGAGGGGTTTAATTACTAAAAAAATGTTCTTTTTTGTGAGCAACTGTGGCTCTTGGGTCATTTTGGGCAAAGTGACATGCACCTGGAATTGGATTGACTCGAGGGATTCTTCTTCTGCTCTTCAATGGTTCAACCACTCTTCCCATTATGCTCCAATTTTCGAAATAACAACCTTAATAAAGCAGTAGCTTAGTAGTAAGTGATGTTAAGACTTTTTGACTCTGTAAACTTTCCATTGCAACAGAATTTAGTAACAGCAAAACAAGTTTAATGTTTGAAACAATTGATTGCTATGTAATTAGGGTTTGAAAAAATTGATTCTTTTCATTGAGAAAGGGGAGAATCCCTACTTCTTCCCTCTTATATCTGGCAAGAACTCCACAATGCTCTTGACCAAGATGCTGCCGGTACAACTTATGTCCGCAGAAGACTATAATGCTTAGTTCTTTTTGATTGACTTGGTATAGGATTTTGAGGGAGGATCCTAATCAAAAGGGATATATGCATCTCGGCCAGGATCGTTCTTCCCTCCTCTTCCCTCCTTTGTGATTAATGCTCCTCCTTAGGAGTTAGGAATTCCTTTTTGTACATCATGACATTTTTGTAAAAAGCTTTTCTTACTACAATACAATTCTTGATTACCAATCAGAAAAAAAAAAAAATTGGAACCAAGCGGAAAAAAAAATGGCCAAGCGGGAAAAAAAAAAATTTGGCTCGATTGAAATCTCTTCCACCCGATTCTTGCTAGACTTTTTTGCTTTTCTCTTTTTTTCCTCATCCTCTCATTCTCAACCCCCCTTATTCAGATAAGCTCTATTTTGTACTCTATTTTATGAAATACAAATACCTACATTTGCTATAAAAAAATGTTTTCATTATTTGCAGGTGTTATATTTATGTATCAATTAGAATTACAAAACTTAAGTCTATGATATATGGAAATGCATGTAAACCAGATGTTAAAAAAAAAAAACATGAAAGAGATATAACGTTGGAGTCGTCTTTTATGACCAATAGCCTGTCTGTGGAGCAATTTGATATATCTAATAACTAAAACCAAATGATCAATCAAGTAGGCCAACAAGGTTAGAGAGAGTGTGAACAGAGTGGTTAGCAAAGAGAGTGCTGTGGTATTAAAAACGACAGATATTTCAAGTTTATAACATCTCAGAGTCACACAAATATGTATAGAATTAGTCAAAAATAAAGGCCAACAGTTTTAAGGGCACAAAGGTATGGTGAGGTGAAAAGCTATATATCATAATGTTTTAGGGTCCGTTTGGTTGCACCGATTTGGGCGATTCTGCTTTTTGAAAAGCTAAAATCCCAAAATCGTGCAGCCAAACGGGTTGGATTCTGGCAGAATCAAAAGCTGGATTCCTTTTAATTTCTCTCTCGAAATCCGTGTTTTAAAAAGCTCAGAAAGTGTGATTTTCGGTCGGAATCGATTTTTTGAATTGAAAAGCAACTTTCTCTACCAAACATTAAACCCCTTTCAAATATTGATTCCTAAATTAAAAAAAAGCATCACAAAAAAGTCAAGGTCTAAAATCATCTTAAAAAGCAGCTTTATTCTAAAATCTACTTTTCAATATGTGTGATATTATATATCTACTAGTAGGTGTGATATTATATATGCTTATGTATATGAAAACAAATTAAATGTGAGGCCTATGCAAAAATTAAACAATATCATGTGTAAACCTCAAGCATTACACATAACATATTGATTAGCATGATATCCACTGTAGATGCATCATGCATGCATGCATGCGCGTGCATGTGATGTCCTTCTTGACAAGCTATACTTAAAACGAAATTGTTTTCGTTGAACCCAACTTGCGTGTGATCTAAGGAAAATGATATGCTCAGCCCCCTATAGTGTCAATTGTAGTTTACGCATATTGTTTTTTTTTAAAAAATTATACATTTTTTCATTGAAATACATGCAATTATATGAAAATGAAATATATATTGAAATACATTAGTGTAACTTTTTTCTAATTGAAAATATATCAAATTATTTTATACTATATACTATGATAGTGCAATATATATTATGTTATCATAATATATGGAGCTGCAAAACGGACTACAAAATGAACTGGATGTATCAGCGATCGGAATTAATTTAAATCATTTGTGGGCCATGGGTCAATTCAGTTGTATTTTTTTATTATTTCATAACTCAAAAAAATAACTATTTTGGTGATTAATAGATATACTGTGATCATATTCTTAATTCATGATTGATTTAATTAAAAATCATTCTTTATTTTCTATTAAACTTAAAAATAGGGTAAGAAAATGTAAAGAGTCATTATTATAATAATATTAAGTATTGGCTCTTTAGCATAACCAAAGTTCAGATAAGTTATAGCAATACTTATGGTCTTTTTAGATAGATAACTTAAGACCATTTATGATTTTTTTAAAAATTAATTATGGGTCCTCCAATAAATCTTTGAATTATTTTTAGGTCTCTTGAACGTATGGACTTATTTTTAGGTCCCCAAATTACTTGAGGTATTTTTTTTTGTTCTTCCACCAATGAGAATTATCTTTACCTCTTTTTTTAATTTTGCCCCTGTTTTCACATTTTCTTTGTGTTCTCCTCTCCCATTCACACAAACAACTAGACTTTTCTCTTATACACATCAAATTTGACGACGAACACACCACAATCAATCTTAAAAACATAATAAATTTTCATGTCACAATATAATGACATTCATAAAAATAATAATAATAATAATAAATAATGTACAAAATCCATCAAAGAAGTACACAAAGAAATTAACAATATACACAGATATGTTAACAATATACACAAACTAACAGACTTATTAACAGTGTATGAAAACAATTTATCAGTGTACACAAACGATGAAAGAGAGGTAAAAATCAAAATATAACAGTGAACTTAATAGTGTGAAAAAAATACATAATAGAGTATGGGGATCTAAAAATAAATTCAAATATTTACTAGGGATCTGAAAATAATTCTGGGTTACTCGAATGACTCAGAATTAATTTCCCCCCTTTTTTAAAAAACAATATTCTGAATAGGAAGAAACAAAACCTGGAAACAAAACTCTGTAGAAGGTTTTAATGGTGGCAATAAAGTCAAGAAATGCGGGTATTGGTTCTTCTGTATATGGAATATATAAATAATATATATACTGTGAGAGAGAGAGAGAGGTCTCAAAAGATGTATAGAATTAATGGCAGGTAGGGGAAGTTAGGGTTGGGTGTGTCGGTGCGATTCCGACATGCAAATGTCAATACCTTTCTCCATAGCGTGCCATCACATTAACCCTTCCAATTATTCAAATCCCTTTTGTTCTCCACTCCTCCAGCATGCCTGTCCCTCTCTCTCTCTCTCTTTCTCTCTCTCTCTCTCTCTCTCTCTCTCGTCTTCGATGTGTTTCATCTCTCAACAGCATGATCATAATCCCTTTAAATTTAATGAATGTATAATACGTGTCCATTAAAAAGCATAGTTGATATTTTTATTACTAGTATTTATAATTACCATAGCATTTTTAACTTTTAAATAGACATGCATCATTCATTCATTATGTATATGTATTGATCCATCATTATTCTCGTATCGTTGGAAACTCCATATGCATGTAGTATATACTCAAATATAATTTTTTTTACAATCCCAGAGAATTTGAACCCATCATTTCAAGTATAACAAACAAAAAATTCCTTATGAGATGGAGGAAAATGCATTTCCTGTATTTTTCACGTATGGCAATGTTGTAATTATTTATATCATATGCAAAGATATTGTTGTCATATATTTAGCTGTATATATTCGTTTTCGTTTATAAGTAACGCTTTAGAAACCGCGTCCTAGGGTTTAAAAAGAAGAGTCAGATTTATAACTCTATCATACAAGTTATGGAATCTATAAAACAAATTAAATAAAGAAAATTCTTTCTTCCCGGCCTCTCTGTGAATGTAGACTACATTTATACGTATGTAAATCGCTTCCCTTTTGTGATAATAAATTTCTATTTGTTTTTATGCTTCTGTTCACAGTGTGATTTTTTCAATATAACATCCATACAAAAATAATAATAAGATGACATGCACCCTTGTTATCGATCTAAATCATCACCAAATTGATTCAGGTTTTGGTCCCTGGACTCGACAGGTTATATGCGCATAGGACGTACACCGGGGCAAAACCATCTTCTTCTTCTTCACGGGGATGGGGAGGCCTCTGACACAAGGAAACATAACATGGGCTGTCATGGCCTCTTTTAATTTTATGACCAATGGATGTGCTGATCTTCTGAAAGAAAAGAAAAGAAAAAAAAAAAGAGTTGGTTTTTTATCCATATAAAAAGGTGGGCATTATTATAGCCACACAGTGTCACAAACTTTTCAATTGTTGACCACTTGAGGGATCATTTTCCATTAATTATGAAAACATGCTGATCCTGTTTTTGTTTTTACTGTTCATCCCTGCCATTTCTAGGGTTTGAAAAGAAAAGCTGAGATGCACGTACGGAGACCTGGACTACACTACACGGATGCGGGAAAGCCAAAAGTCCGACGCAATCACATCGTGTCCAGGAGAACTGAAGTGGACCCCCCCCCTCTCTCTCTCTCCTCCATCTCTTATTGCATGGTACACACAGTACACTGTACACATAGACAGATAGAGATATTTTTCGGATTGTTATACATTTGGACCAGTTTGAAAACTCTGAGAGAGAAGAAGAGGAAATCATTTCTAATAATTCGATTTTAATATATTTTGTAAAATGAAAAATTTTGTTTGAAATATCCAGCGTGAGCGCAATTTCTATGAACATTTAGGCTACGAGAAGGAAAATGAAAGTTAAACCAAATCTCATTCAATTCCTAGTTATCATGTTACTAACATAATCATCTAACTCAAAATAAATACTATTATGAAAAATATAAATATATATATATATATATATATTCAATTTATACAAATATGTATAATTAAAAAATTCAAAACATGTACAGATTATAAATGAGATTGTAAAAAAGATAAGATATAAATTATTATTTTTCATGTGTAAGACTTTGTATAGGCTTGAAACAATAAGCACACGCATGTTATAAATGAGCCATATATTCGTGTTTGTGGTGAAAACCAGTTACCCCCTTAAAAGCAAGTGAATTGCTTTGGATCTCTTGTATGCCTTAGAAATGGCAACCCTATTTAATGGGCTCCTCAAATAGAAAACTGTGAGGGACTGTATGTTGAAGGTACACGTACAGTTGGAAAATAGTGATTAAGTTGCACGAAATAGTACTATTTCACTATTACATTATAATAAAAATTGTAACAGTACAATATAAATATTGTTATAGTTGCCACACGGTAGTAAAAGTAAAAGCGAATTCTATAACAAGAAGATAATCTTGTTCTAATGGATGATGATCGATTGAGTTTCGAGTTTGACTCTATGTTCTTAAGACAATATTCACCCTTCACAGATGCTCATGTTCTGTAGTGATTGTCTCACATAATAAATGGTATTCTGCACTTATGTGTGTGGGTTTTAAGTCAAACCCACCACAAACTGGGCATTCCCCCCTCTAGAAAGTGGGGTGCCCCTTATACTCAACCTATAAGCCAAATTCAATTTATATATACCCAACAAAATTTTCAGAACTTCCAATGTAGGACTCAACATTTTTTTCCTTAGCATTTTTCAAAAAAAAAAAAATTGTTTTCATAACATCTAATTTCTCACGTAATATGTTCATCTCCTCATGGTGGATAACGCAATCCAATGGATATCCACATCAAATGATTGGTAGAATCCACATTAAAACAATGATCAAAACCAAGTTTTCAACGTATGCTATGTCATTATAATATATATATATATATATAAATTGAATGCATATTTTTTTTGAGATATTATAAGTGAGGAAGAAACTACAAAAGTTACCGTAGAAATATGTATTGACACCCTTTGAGAAGAAAATCTAAAAGTGTGTGTAGGTTATATATATGATTTCAAATGGGGTTGAATATATCATTTTTAATTTAAATAGTAATAGTAAATCTTGTTTGTAGGTTATATATAGGATTTCAAATGGGGTTGAATATATCATTTTTAATTTAAATAGTAATAGTAAATCTTTTTTGTTTGTGCGTGTCTCGTCATACCTATGTATTAAATTAGCTACTATTTTATTCCAAACTAGCAATTTGTCCACGCATTCCATCAAATGATGTGGTTGAACATATATATATAGGTTTGTAGACCTCATCACAATATATAATTAAAGAAGAATATGAGACTTTTTTTTTGAATTTTCAAGTAAACTGAATTGTATATAACATCTTTGAAGAACTTTTTTAAATAATAATTATATGTATAGCATTTGCTCAAAACATAATCTTGTATTGTCCACCCTTTCAAAAAAAAAAAACATAATCTTGTATTCTTATTTTCTTACTATAGATAAACAGCAGAGAAAGACATTCTCATGATACATTGATACATAATATAATCCATCTAGATTTCAACTCACCCCCGAAAACATTTATACCATCCAAAAAGATGATGCACATATTCATTATAATCAAATTATAAACACATGGTGCATGGGATGTGAGGGTACATATCCCGCTCCCTGTCCACCATCTTTAATTAATATTTATATTTATTTGTTTATTTATTGATCCTTCCCCGCAAAATAAGCTTCAACACACACGTGCAAATCATAAATGGCAAACCATGCTTTTGCTTTGATTGATGCACATGCGACCACAAATCGCCTTAATTGAGATGCGTTGAATTTTCGATGCTAAATTACAACTCCTCCTCCATTAAAAACCAAAACCATCTTTGGCACAGAAAAACTTGAGAACCTTTTAAAATAAATTAAAAAAAAAATGTTTTTGGCATATATACTAATGTTATATTTTAATTTTGTCATAATATCTATGTTAAAACCCACTGTACAAAAATATCTATGTTGTTTTAAAAATATCACTTGTAACTTCTTTTCTTTTGTTTTTTCTTTGATATATGTCCAAGTCTTGCAAGCTAAAGAATACTACAATAACAAGAAGAATTCAATGAATTTGTCATCATTGAAGATGAACGTGCGCATTGTGAAAAGGATGGAAAGATTAAAAAAATAGAAATATTTGAAATAGATGAAGAGGTGAAAAGGAGAGAGATAAAGATGTTTGAATAGATGAAGAGGTTAAAAAAAAGATAAAGAGATTGAAAAGGATGGAGAGATTGAAAAAAATTATTAGATTTTAGACATTTCACCAGTATTTAATAGGTGTAAAAAATTATAATGAACCACACCAAATGAAAGATGACCACAGCCCGCAAGGCAGGAATTTTGCACAAAGGGTTAACATGTTTATTTTGACAATATTAAAATGTAATAGAGGGTATATATGCAAAAATCCTTAAATAAAAATATAATTATTAGAAGGGGCTCGTCAGCGACTGATGTTGCTACTTTGGGATGATTCAATGAATAATAAAAAAAACCATTAGAAAATCCAAAACCATAAATTCGAGTGTCCTTTATTCACCTTTTTTATTTTTAATTTTTAAGTGAATTTAATGATTTGTCACTTTGATTATCGAGGGGTAAAAGAGGAATTACATGATCCTTCAAATGAGAAGATAAGGGTTTTAATTACTTTCATTGGAAGTGTATCCATGTATTTGATTTATTAAATTAAATGAAAAAAAACATTTCATTCATTGAGTTGATGATCGTTGGAGACAACAAATGTAGCTTTGGAGTGCTAAAAGGATTGGGTAGAGACAAAAGCTACTACCTAACTGGAATGTCACTTATTAGATGTATTTGAGTATTTGACAGTTAATTTTTAAATCCCTTGTCAACTAAATAAATTTGGGGGCTTCTAGAAAGATATGGGTGAGGTTATAACCTCACAAACACTGTAAATTAGATGGGGGAAGTAGTTATTCTTGCATACCTGATTGAGTATATGAAATATTTACTAGAGTACACTATGTTAAATAAGTATATACTTAATTAGAAGAGTATATGCATTCAATTAATTCAAGTACTCCCTACATTAAAGTGGTACAAAAAATTAAATTGGTGTTGATAATAAGGGCTATCAAAGTATGTTAAAACTATAAAAATACAAGAATGATTATTCCTAACTTTTTTTTTTTGATGAGGCGATAAGGTGATCTACTCACATTGGGTGTACCTTTTTTTTATACAAAAAGTCCAATAGGAGGGGGTCTAATGTAAATATGAAAAATATCTAAAGAGGTATATACAAAGTGGAATGAGTGCTGAAAAAGAAAACAGTGAAAATACTCATTGTTGTACGAAAAATGCTCGACTAAGTCAGACCACATGTGTTTTTATTTTATTTCAAATAGTAAACATCATATAATAAGATATATATTTTAATAAAAAGTGTATATCATTCAACTTCGAATTAAATGAACTAATTTTTAATAAGTGTAAGAAAAATTTAAAATTTCGAGTATATGTATTTTGCAACGTCCTCCCTTCGGTCGCCTCTGCCTTCTTGATGGCACAAGCCCAGCAAATCACGCATGGGCATGTGCGCACCCGCTTTAATTATGATTCGGCCCACATGGCCCATATTCGCCTGGGTATTCCAAGCCCACCAAATCACGCATGGGCCGGGGGCACCCGCTTAATGCACAAGTAGGTGGTCCACCCGCCTAGCCACCTTGATAATGAGTTGGCAAAAGAAATTTTAAATAAAATTAAGTACCCTTAATAATTCAAAGTTTGCAGTCCCCACTTTTTCTTAATCAAATACATAATATACGTATTTAATCGTTTGAATGTACGTTCTGTTATTTGTTGTTGTAAATGAATGTAATTTTTTAAACATACATTTGTGACAGTGTGAGAGTCGCAAAAGTGGAAGGAATGACTTTCTTTTTCTTTTCAAAATTATGAAATATGACTAATTTTATGGTTACCTCATCCAATACAGTTCCATTGACATTACCGAATATACAAATTTTGAATCATTCACAGACGCCAAGTATTTTTAAAAAAATCATATTGTTTGTGCATGTTTTTGCCTGGTCAAATGAATGTTTCTAATTTCATAAAATGAATGAAGTCATGCGTGATTAATATAATACACCATTTTATTTGATGAATTTACTATCGTTTTATTGATCCAATATAAAAAAATATTAAAAAATCCACTAATTGAACTCCCAAGACTTTGGCATTATTTCATAAATCATCATCAATCTTGTATTATAATTCATGGATGCATCTCATCTGCTTTCCCATGATGTTGCACCGTCATTTGAATATTCCGTGGACTACAAATATTAACCGAATGCAAATTGTTAAGTTCATTCCATTTTACAACCTCATTCATAGCTCGCACACGTTTTAAACATTATTATATAAAAATGGAGTATCTATTTGTTTGAATTGAATGTATATATTTATACATTTATCATAATAGGATGTACACAAATGTGATTTCATATATTACATTTAGGACGTGATGACTATAAAAAAAAAAACAAGCTGCAGCATCCTGTTTGAATATTATGTTGATCTATGTCAGACAAGCCTCAGGAAAATGGAGTGTTCACAGTCTGCGAGCAGAGTTCAAAGCATGCCATTGTTTTTAGGGCGGAGATACACCCACCTCCCTTTTTATTATGGGCACCACCTTCATAAGTTTATCACCTCTCATTTTATAAAACCCCCTTCTCATGTACACCAACCTCACCACCCTTCACATATCATAACCTATTCTCTATTTTCTCTCTACTACTTCTCTCATTCACAGAACGCCGACGACAAGCCATCGTGAAGTCGTTCCCCCCACCCCCGTGAGGTCCCCATGCTACTATTGAGTCCATGAACTCATCTCTCTTGAAATAAATTAATATATCTATTTTTTAAAAACATCTTTTTAATCAATTGTTATTGTGATCTAATGAGTATTATTATGCTTCTTGTAGATAAGTTAGGGTTTTGATAGGGAATGTTAGGGCTTTGAAAAAGAGCTAATTGGGTTTTTTGATATATACAGCTAGGTTTATTTTTATTTTTATCTTTGTTTTTTCATAATGAAGTGTGTTGGTTGAATTTTAATACATTAATCAAAGCTATGAATGTGTATGCATTTTTGTTTAATTTTCATTAATTTGTATGTTGGTGGCATTGGTTGGAAAAAAAATTCTCTTAGAGAAGATTATTGTTGACACGTTGAACACACTCATGAAATGAATTAGTATACTGGCATTGATATGAAATTGTTAAATGGTTCAATACATATTGTTAAGAATTATATTTAAACAATAATGTAAAACTAATTTATTCATGCTCCAATCAATCTAGTAAAAATAATTTAGAAAAAGTTAAGGTCTTTTTTAGATAAATGAAGTGTGTTGGATGAATTTGAATGGTTTAGGATTAAAAGGTAGTGTTGTGAAGGCATTTTAGTAACTCATTGAATTAAATACTACGTATTAGTTAAATTTTCATTGTTTGTATGTTAGTGGCATTGATGAATTTTTTTTTCTTAGAGAAGAGTATTGTTGGCATGGTTAACCAGTACGTACTCCTTGGGAGGTGATTTTGGGGTACATGGCATGATTTCAGATGATGAACCACAGTTCGACACATGGGACAACTATCAAGGCTACGCAGAGAGTAATTTGACACAAGATACATTATTTGCAAGATGGAACACCACTTCATGACCTAGCATATGTGTGATGTATGTTAAAGCAAATGCACAATCGACATGGATGAATTACTTGGTCCATGTTAGAATAAACTTTTCAATTTTTTGTGTTATAAATTTCAGTGCCCACAAACAATTGGTGTTGATTCATCTTTTATGTGTTTTGTGGTTTTAAATTGTATTATGTGTATCGAAACGAAAGTTTAAATGAAGTTGTTTATGTTTCAACACAAGATTGTATTATGATTTGATTGTGTTTGGTAGAACATCATAATATTTTAGGGGTGAATATGTTAATTAATGTGAATGTGTTTTATAAACTGTTTAACAATACACATATACTCGACAACGATGTGTCTAACCTTTCTGAAAAAATATTAAAACTTTTATACATTTATGTGTTCGACAGTAACCGTCTCCAATTACTACAACCATTGACAATGGTGTAGTTAAATACACAACTATAACTCATTCCAGAACCTACAGGGTTTTTTCTGTTTCCATTGACATAGATATTGTCTAGAAAATATAATTATGTAGACATTCTATGTGTTTAACTCATTTAAAAATCTACATGTTTTTTTTTTGTTTCCATCGACAGAGTCATTGTCCAGGAAATATAATTATGTAGACATCTCATGTGTCTAACGCATTCCACAACCTACGTGATTTTTTTTGTGTCCATCGATATGGAATTGTCTAAGAAATATAATTATGTAGACATTCTATGTGTCTAATTTATTCTAGAACTTACAAGTTTTTTTTCTGTTTTCATCGACAGAGATATTGTCTAGAAAATATAATTATGTAGACATCCTATGTGTCTAATTTATGTCAATTACTTGGGGTGGTGAGATTAACCTAATCAATTACTTGGGGTGGTGAGAAGGGGAGGGTGGTGCTTTAATGCATTTTTTGGAGTTAAGCACGAATGATAGTATTGTAAATATAGGGCGGCGTTTAACATAACCTGGGTGGTGGAAATATCCACCCCCTTGTTTTAATATGGTAATGTAGCTCACTCAAATAACACCACAAAAAAACTATAATTTCCCATTGGAAGGAAACAAATAGCCAAAACAACCACTATAGATGATAGCCTCAAATGCACCCAAAATCCAGAATTTGAACAACAAAGTTAGAACTTTTGAATTCCAGTCCACTCAAAGAACTATGCATGGCCTCTGCTTTCTCCTCCTCTTTTTCGGCTTCGGGGGCCTCAGAACGACCTTAATCGCAGCGTCAAATACTGTCTTCACATTCTGTGTGCAAAAATTTAAAAATCTTAATATTCATATTATATTCTAAATCATTCAGATATGTATATTTCATAATCGAAATAAATATAGATATTTTTTGAATAACTGACATGTCTAAACATAAACAATATTAATTTAGGTGATTAGATGACACGAGAGAGATGAGAGAATTAAGCTCGAAAATTCTAATCGTCTCAATTCCTCATGTTATCATACAAAAATGATACATCCATTATTTAAGTTTTTAAAATTATGATTAACCATGCAAAATAATTGAATTTGAATGTTATATGATACAAATACGCAAATTTACCGTACAACCGATTTGAAAAAAATTTAACTCCAGATATTCAAATATTGCATAATTTTTATTTTTCAAATATGAGCTTCACACCGGATAGTGATATTTTTTTAAATAATTGATAATGTTACTTAAAAAATTGAAATTTTTATCTCAAAACCTGTTGGGTCTTTGAACTGCATTCGATGTAAGCTGCGGCGCCTATGGCCTTCTTTAGATCCTCTCCCTGCTTCAATAAAAAAAGTACATAATCATCATCCACATAATTAATGAAATGTTTGGATTACTAAAAAATACGAAGTCTTGAGGTTATATCTCTTGCCCTTACTCAAATTTATACTTAAATTTTACTAAAAATTTGAGTAAAAACTTCATTGATATGGTGTCTCTAATCATCATTAGTTCGTGTTTTGCTCAAATCTTTTTAAAAATTTGGAGCTAAAGAAAAAAAAATCATTGAAAATTTGGATAAACGTCGGTCTTTCTCTTGATTTAGGTAAAAATTGAAGTAAAAAATTGATTTGGTACGTGTATTAGTAAATAGTTAGAGAGAAATAATTGAATGATTTTTTTTATAACTTTTACTCAAATTTAAATTTGGGTATACATTTTCGTATATAATGGAGATGCTCTAACCTGAGCAGTTGTGATCGAGGTTGTCCCAGGGTGGTCAATGAAGAACTGCCTGTCATCGCGCAAATCTACTCAAAAGCAAGGATTAATCATAACAAGATTTTAGAAACAAAAACTATAGTATATATTTACCATAATGTGGATGATTTGAGTGATTATGTAACTCACTCACCAAGCTTAGTTCCCACCAGCACTATAGGCACTGATGGCGCGTAGTGTCTCAATTCAGGTACCCACTACAGAGCAGAGCAAAAAAAAATGGAATCATTATTCTACAAAAATATGCATGACACCACTTGAAAAGACAATTTGAACCTTTTTGGAGATGTTTTCATAGCTTGGCTTGCTTATCAAAGAGAAAGCCAGCAAAAACACATCAGCCCCTCTGTAACTAAGAGGCCTCAGCCTGTTATAATCCTCTTGTCCTGCAAGGATTGCAAATATATACTCATTCAACAAATTAAAACAAACAATCCACAATAAAAGTTTTGCCCAAATCATCAATGTATGATGAACAACAACTCACCCGCCGTGTCCCACAGGCCGAGGTTCACTGTGCTGCCATCGACCACCACGTTTGCGCTGAAGTTGTCGAACACCGTCGGCACGTAATCCTTATTATCAACAAAACAAATTCAATTCAATTCAAAATGATGCTCGCACAAATCAAGTGTCAGTCTCTCATTAAAGACTGACAAAACAGTGATGGGATCTAGCCAGTGTTTGATTAAATGGAGAACCGTAGGGAAGGTGTTGCTGGTGTAGGAGATGAGCATGCAAGTCTTGCCGACCGCGCCGTCCCCGACGGTCACGCACTTGATGAACCTTGCAGTGCTCATGCTTCTCTGGTTAATTTTGATCTCAGTTTGAGTTTCTCTGGTTTTAAGTGGTTGGGGACTATATAGGGACTGAGAGAGGACTAGATGTGGGGGTGTGTTTTTTTGAATTTTGAATGGAGAGTGGAGGGGGAAAAGGACTTTAATGAAGTGGGCTCACTTTGCTTTTTCGTTGGGAACTTTTTTTTGTTTTTGTGATTCACTATGTTGAGAGAGAGAGTTCTTTGTGGTTACTTTGAGTGGAAGGCCAGAGAACCAAAAGTTGTTGGGGATGCTTTAAGAGTGCTGAAGAAGAAGGATCTTGAATGATGAAATGGGGGAGTGTTTGTTGCTTAATTAACTCAATTTCAATGATGGTTTTGGAAAGGGAAGAGAAAATGATTTGGCATTCTGTGTTTAAAATTCAGACTGAATTTTAGTCACACATTACATAATATTTGGCAAGTGTTGTGTTACTGTATGATAAGTGTGTATTTCTAAACCATATGGGATAAGTAGAGTAAATACAGCGAGATAACTAAACTACTTTATATATAGTCTGATTTTTAATGTGAGAAATACACGTAAAAACTTTTATATCGAGTGTGAAGACAACAAATAATAACAAAATTAAAACTTTTTTTTTAATATTAATATGATAAACACATCCAAACTAATCAGATATAGGGATTCAAGTTATTTATAGACACAAAAAATTGTTTGATCGATAGATAAATAAGATATCTAATGGCTGAACTTTTTTAAATACTTTTTTAAACATTTAAAAAGTTCAGAATAATTTGACATGGCCCCTGCATTTCTATACAATTTTATATCAGACGGTAAAAGTTAAGATATTTACAAAAACGCATTTGGATCTACTTAATGTAAAAGATTGATGTTAGGTTGCAGTTATGATGACTTTCAACTTGCAAATTTGAACCTGCACATTACTATTAAATCTGTACTGTTGCTGTGGACCATAGAGAGATCACATTTTACATGCAGGCCAAAGAAAATACAGCCTGCATTTAAGATTATCTTAGGAACTGTTCCTCTTGCCTTTTCTTGGAACAATTAAAAGAGTAAAAAAAAAAAACACAAGTATTTTGATGTCTTCATTGCTGTTGCACACTTGCTGGTATGAGGTGGGACTGAACTGTCCCTTACATGTAGAAGTTGGGGCCCTATGTATAGCACTGTAGATGGCCCGTTCTGCTTATGCTTTTTCACATCTAATGAATCCAATTCTAATTCTGATAGATTTTGTGTGTAAGAGTAACAAATAAATTTTTTTACGAGATGCCCAAACACGACTAGAAGACTTGATAATTATGTTAATTATCATTATCTGGATGTTCAAGCAGAAGGAAAATGAGAATGATCGTTAGATTGACCCTTAGTCATTCATGTAGTCCTAACCCAGTATATTGATTCTCCAATACCACTACAACATATACATGATTAGACGAGTATATATGCTCTATTAGTGAATATGCAAGAAAATATTCATTCAATTTATTCAAGTACAAACTTTACTTTTTGTTATGCCTTCCAAATTCAAAGCATGTTTGAATTACAAGTGATTGTAGTAATAAATGAGTGTAGTATTTTCCATACAAGGAACAACGTAAAAAATGATGAAAAAGGGACTTGTTAACTTGATGACAACTAGTCTCTAATGTAAAGAGGACTTTGTGTAATATTTTTCCTAATCAAATTGTTGCTAATTTGTCTAATTGTAACTAAAACACAATGGTCATTAATTAAGATATTTCTAGAGAATCCTGCCATGCAATCCCAAATGTTTTGATTTATGTGTGTGTGTGTGTCCCACACACACCTTCATACTAAATGAAGTATACATTATTGATATAATACTGTATGTGACATTGTAAATAAAAAAATATGAAACCAAACCGATTAAATAACCAACCGGGGAAAAAGTATCCATGCCTAAGATGAGGGCCACACTAGCTTGTTAAATCTTGGGCCGTTAAAATGGCCTGGATTTATGGGCTCATGAAATAAGAGCCTGGCCCATATTTAACCAAGCCAAGAATGTCCCATCATAACGTAATCCACGGTCATGGCCCACAATGGAACAGTGTTATCCCGCCAAGTGACACGCCGAATCTCAGACGTCCATTTCATGAGATCTTGCCCTCTCTTTCGTGGATCCTTCTTTTAAAGCCACCAAACGAAGCAACTCAATTTTGACCAACTTTTTTTCTTGTCTTTATTAATAAAATGGTTTTTTTTGCATGTATATCATTCAAAAACATTCAATTTATTTTTATACTATTTAAAAAAACATATTTATTTTCATATATCATTAATATATATATAAATTATGCATATTTACCATCTTAGTTAACTTCCATCTAAATTTTTATTAAAACCGTTATAATATTAGAAAAATGACCAAAGTACCATTATTTTTTTATTTTGCATATTTTACCTTACCAAATATAATATTTACATATATAAAAAAATTTTAATTTCAATATGAAAATGATAAAACTATTCTAAAATCTACAAACATAAAAATTATTTATTAGTAAAGACATAATAATTAATAATACTTACATGACTAGAAATAAAATAAAATTATTTTGAGAAAAATTAATTATATATATTACAAAATGAAAGATTTTTAAAAAAATATAGATCTTGATTGGAAAAAAGGGATAAGGTTGAATGGCTCATGATTGATTTGGAAAAAAATAAGAGATTAATTAGGTTATTATATTTATGATTACATTATGACAAAAATTATACTATGGTTATTTTTGTCATTTTTATTTATTGGTTAAAAACTAACTATAGTTAAGTTTAATTTTGGTTAAAAAAGATAACAGAGAGGCATATTTTTTCATTAAGAAAAATTCTAATAGTATAAAACTAAATATATTATTTGTGGTGGTATAAAAATAAATAATATATTTTTCAATGGTATACATGCAAAAAACCCTTAATAAAATAATAACTCCAAACATGTAATACACAATTACCAGCAAATAGTCCCTTTGGACTTCACAAAGAATTTATGATATGAAAAAATCAACTTTATAAAAACTACATCATTTGTGATGTCATTTATAAAAAAAACCAGTGCATGCACATTTAAATTTATTTTAAATAATTTATGTGGTACTCATTGATTGATTAACACAAAGTTTCTCTTTATTGAGAACACAGAGAATCTCATTCGGCACTCTCGTCTCCCCACCCCCACCTACCTTATCCATGACGAACTAGGGGTTTTAAAGTCTTAATTACTGTTTAAAATTAAGTCCATCCAATGTTAAATATTAATTTGAGATCCTATAGTCTCCTGTCAAAGCTTAAGCCTTGCATTATTTCTTACCATAATGACTTAAGCTATAGACTTTATTATCTTAGGGTGAGTTTGGTTGCAATATTGCGTTGCGATTGCGATTGCAGAAAGCTGCGTTTGCAATCGTGCAACCAAATAGTTTTGTAATCGCAGTTTTAAACCCAGCGATTGCAGGTAAATAGTGCCCAAAAGCTGCGATTTCAAAAAGCTGAGAAAGTGAGCTTCCTGCAGAATCAGTTTTGCAATCGCAGATTCTTGCAGAATCACTTTTGCAATCGCGCAACCAAACGCACCCTTAGACGAATAGTTTGGTGAGGGAACAAGTCATTGAATAATTATCCATTTGTTTCACAAATAAGCAAGTGAATAAAAGTAGGTTTATCTAAAAAAAATATGTTTGTTTAATATGGATAAACTATTATAATTATATTTTGATAAGCTAAAATAAGCTCAGATAGCTATATTAAGGAGATAAATATAGTTTAATCATATTCACTCGTTCAAAAGTATAACTATATTGTATTAAGACATACATAAAGCTAATTGAATTTTGGTTAAGTTGATAAGCACCTCCCGACTTAAGGAGGTCAAGAAATCAAATCATGTGATGCACCACTCTATTGACACTTTTCCTCAAATCCTATGTTAATGTGGCACAAGGGAATAAGTGGAAAAATAAGTGGTTGGTGGTTAATTTATCCTATTTTTTATATAAAAAAAACAGAATGAAATATGGATTAATTGCTTAGGTTTTCAATAAAAAATTGTGGATATTTTTATTTTGAATAAATATTATATTAACAATTATTATCTCTTATTATGTTTAGCATTTTCTATTCTTATAAATAAAGTCAAAATCAATAGATAATTTCATTCCCAAAAGTTAGATAATTAATTCTCAAATCTTATCCCTTCAGGAAACTCGCTTTATAGGATTTTTGATCATTGTAACAGCCACTTAGGAAGGGATTCTAATAAATGTTTCTTCAATTTGAGGAAAAGTGTAACATGTAATAAAAAAAGATAATTGGATACCAAGCAAAAAATGAATAAAAAAAAATAATAGGATAATTACAAATTGAGTCATAAATCTAGTCATAAGCATACACAAATAACATATGCCATAAGATTTTATGAGATAGAAAATTCTCATATCAGTATATACTAATGGAATCAGTATGTACAGTATGAATTGACGACACATGTCTTGTATTCATAAAATTGTTTAAAATCTTGCTTTGTTAAAAAAACTATTTAAAAACTATTGATAAAAATTTAATCAATACTCTTTGATGGATATGTCTCATCCATCAATACAATTATCGATGAAAATCTCTTCCGTACGTATTGCTAATTAAATTTTCTTTTGAGATTATGGATACACAGATATAATTAACATCACCTAAATGTGTACATAAATTGATATATTATGATTGTTATCATATAAAGTGTTGAAGCATATATGTTTTTATAAAATGTATATTTATATATTCGTATACCTTGTATACTATTAAATTTCTGTGGCTGCTCTATGTATTTCTATTATGACCAGATTTGTGACTATATTCATTTGTTTGCCTATGGTACCACTTCAACTGAAATAATAAAATGTGCAAGGACCTGACACCAATAACCCAACAATATGACCAGGCGAAAATTTTGACTTGGTGGGTCCCTCCAAAGACTCGGACTGTTAAATCATTGGACTTTTCGATAATCCAAATAAGTCGTCCATTCCACGGTACCAACCACACCATCTGCCCCTAGTTGTTTAAGGGATCATGTAGCGTTTGAAAACATAGTTTGAAAAGAAGTTTTTAACTTTTGTAACTTTATATAATGATGATGATTTGAGGGTGTAATGATAATAGTTGCTTTATAAAACACATATTTTAAGGTACAATTTAGAGATAAAATCTAATAATGATAATGTATTTAAGTTGACATGTTTGATAATAGCTTTTAGCTTTTAGCATTTAAATGATGATACATTTGACTTGATGTGACTGCAAAAGCTAAAAGCCGATCCGTTTGGGACAGAAAATGGGTTTACTTAGCAAAACTTGTTCCAAACATGTCCCGATTATAATTAATATTAAAATTAAATATTTATTCTAATAATTACATAATTTATAGTTGTCATTTAATATTCTAAAATAATATTAAAAAAAAGAATGAATAAACTCAAACGTTAATTAAAATTTGAAATCATATAAACATATATGGATTCTTTTTTAGTTTTTCAAAAAAAAATATAACATTATATTTGTCACTTGTTATGGAGATTTAAAATCTATATTTCTTATTTTATGTTTTATTGTGTAGGGTGTATTCAAATAGATATTTATGTTTATTAAAAATTTTAACTTATATTAAATATTATATATAAATATGTTTTAATATTTCTTTCCAAACCTATCTTGACGCAATCTGATCAACTAGAACTAAAAGGGACAGATTTGAGATGAAAAAATTAAACATGTGACGGATTTGAGACATGATTTTATAAACGGGTTTGGATTTGGGATTCATAAAACCCGTCTCAATCCTCCCCATAGCCATCCTACTTGTTTCCCTACAATTAACAAAATAACTTTGAATAGTAGAATAGCTGGGAAATATGATAGAAAAGGTGGAAGTAAACTAAAAAATATGTTTGCTTGCAATGAATAAATGGGTATAGTTATACTTGAATATGTGAGAATAACTGTTATTGGTATTCTAGGGCTTCTAATTATGTTATTTTATTCAATCTATTCCACTAGTATAAGGAGAGTCCACATGTAGAATCAGTTGTCATCTCTTATTCTCTCATATATTATTCACATTTTATCTACTATTTATCAATGATTAATTAAACAACAAAAGAACTTTATTATTATATTTTCAAATAAGATTAACTAAAAATATAATTACTGGATAGTTATTTATCTTGGAATAACTTATGTTACTAATATCAAATGAGAGTTTGGAGTATAAAAAAATTACTTTCATGACATTAAAATATAAATATAAGATGATGTCAAATAAGTATGTTTATTATTTTAAAGGTTCTCCAAGGGGTCTAGATTAGGTCCAACACCTTCATGACCATTTGATCTTATTGTCTACAGTTAATAATTAAGAGTAAGATATTTTATCATATTTTATAATTAAATTAGAATTTAATTCTATTTTAATTTTTAATTTTTTAGGATTCCTTTCAATTTTTTATATCTTGAAACAATAAGATCGAACGATCACGAACGCGTTAAACAATTTAAATATCCAATGGCATTGGACTTAAAAATGTTTGTTATAAAACGGGGTTTGAAAACATGTTTTAATTATACTACTTTTACATAAATCAAATTAGTCCAAATTCATTTCTAAAGTGTCTAGCGATCTTTTTAAGATGTCAAGCACAACTTTTAGTGATAAATTCACTAGAATTTAATTTCAAAAGTAATGTAAAAATATATTTTTTTCAAAGCCAGTGAATAGCATTTGAAAATGTGTTTGAAAAACATATTTTCACTTGAAAAGTAATTTTTTTAAAAATATAGTTCATTAGATTACTGAAAATTGATTTTTAATTAAAATTAATTAAGAATAGAAAGCATTGACCCAAATGTTCAGTCCAAACCGTTTACAAGTACTGACAAGTAAATCTCTGTTTCGGATCCATTTATCAGACGGCTGAGATGAAATGAAAACCCGTCAGATCAAAATTTGCTCTCTCGCTACCGTGGCATTTGACGTAATATTTTCAAAAGACGAGGCCAAATGAAAAGACAAAAGACACATCATGTTGGAACCTCAACTTCTTCGAACCTTCCTTCAAAACCATTGACGGTCCAATTGCAGCTGTTCTTCATTTCAATCACCGGCGGCCAATTTTTATCGATGGGTAATTCAAAAGAATAAATTTTATAAAATTTTTAAAAAATCAGCTGTTATCATATAGTTATAAAAATATAAACTTTTCTTTTGAAAACGTAACAACTTATTTTAATAAAAAATAAACCATCAAAGATTTACAATGTATAAACTTTTATAATTATCATTGACAAAATTTTATATTTTGAAATCGTTGTATGATAATTTCATTATTGACATTACCGAATATGTCTTTTTCAATGTATGTGATCAAATAATCATTCAGCTATTGATGATTTTCATTCTAGAAAAAAACAAATAAATCAATGTATATATGAGGTGTTTCTTTGTCTCCACCAACTTTCTAGCAAGATCACAAATTCATTTTAATTCTAAAAGTCCATGATTAAATATCTGAAAACATAGTAAAATGAGGAGATGGGGAACATGACTAACAATAGTGGGCGCGTCCGTCCATCCGTCAGTGATCGGCACATCAGCCCGTGTATGGATGATCAACGAATCCGCTGATAAGGGGTTCCAGAAGCTGGCATTTTTTTAATATGGTATTTTAAAGTCTTACATTTTTATTTTTTTTAATAGAGCAATGGGTACAAGGTTTTTAATGGATAATACTCTGGAGTCCGAGCCAATTTGTTTTTAAATTAATGGACTGATTTGTTTTTTTTTAAAAAATGGATGTATCATTGTTTCTTTAAAAAAAAAACTATAATGAATCAAACTTGTATTAAACAAGATGAGTGAGCTTTTTTTTTTTAACTTCATGGGGTCATTTGACCCCACTGTTAAAAGGGTGACGCCGCCCCTGATTTCAATGCTTTAATAATTGTTTAATGTGCAACTGGCGTGCATGGATGGGACGGATCCAGTCCTTTTATTAGTTCTATCAATTATTTTTTTATTAGATTCAGTCAATTATTATATAAAACATGAATTTTTAAGCATTGTCAGTATTCAATAGGATGATGGAACATGTACTCAATAATTAATTGTGTAGTTTGATACTGATTGGACTAATCAAAACTAGTTTTGATTGGATCCAGACTTTGTATATCTTAACAGATGTTTTATCTATTCTAAAAAAAGATTTATAAAATTTATTAAAGTATATATATATATATTAAATATATAACTCATTAAATTATGTATAAGTCAGTTTATAAAATAAATAAAACAATTGTAAACAATAAATATGAAAGGTCTCGAGTCTATATTTTTCAAATTTTAAACCAACATTCCCAAAATGCCCTCACACCATCTAATAAATATCACTACATTCTCACCAACAAAAAACAAGGATTTCACAACATTCCATGCAAAAAGGTTCCACCTTTTCATCCTTCAAAAACCGAGTTACCACTCAACGAGAACGACTCACAAGAAATGGTGCTCTTCGAGCTCCTCAACGAGGTTACAACCTCCATCAACTCCAACCTCCACCACCACCATCACCACCTCAATTTCGGGTCGGTTCACTCTTCACAGGCCCGGCCCGATATGGGCCCAACGGGCCACGTTGGAAAGATGGGCCAACATCAGCACCAGAAGCACCAGCAACGGCGCTACAGAGGGGTGAGGAGGCGGCCGTGGGGGAAGTACGTGGCGGAGATACGCGACTCGGCCCGGAACGGGGCCCGGCTATGGCTAGGGACCTTCGAGTCGCCGGAGGAGGCCGCGCTGGCCTACGACCGGGCCGCGTTCAGGATTAGAGGAGCGAAGGCGTTGCTGAATTTTCCGCCCAACGTCGTGACCTGCGGCGGGTCCGGTGGGTCGTCGGGCCCGCAGGCCCGGCCCGTTTACGGGGAGGGGGAGGGGTAGATGCTTGGAGAGGCTGCTTAGGGTGTGTTGTGGTTGCTGTGGTCGAAGTTTGAAGAAGCGCAAACAAATCATGTGTTCATGCAATTACGAGTGATGTGAGGCTCAAAGAAGGCCAGCCCGCGTTGAATATACACGAGAGTTGCTGTATTAGTAGAATATAATTAAGGTGCTTGAACATCTTGGACAGATACATAGCTTTCTCCAGTATTGTTTGTTGTTGTTGTTGTTGTTATTTTTATTGTGTCCATAGACTATGTTTATGTCACATGATGTATTTATTTGATGGTTATGAACATATATATACTATTCACGCAGACTGGTTTACCAGCGCTCTTATATGAAAACTTATTTAATTCATTTATTGAGATATTTTACAGTTGCATATGTAGTAGTGATCCAATACATTGGCGTGTTTTTTCTTTGAAAATCATTTTTTTTTTTTTTGGTATTAGAAGGCCCTCAAAAAAGGCAAACAAAAGTGATATTACAAAACTTACAAAACATTAAAAATATTCCCTTGCGCCATCAAAATGCATCTATGGATACTATCAACATAAGGAGAAATAACAGCTCGGATGCTATCATTCTCCAAAAAATGGGACATACTATCCGTTTGAGAAACTTGAGCACGGCGTGCCAACACCTCAGGGCCCGATTTTTCTTTGAAAATCATTGAGATAACGAGAGAAAACATTAAATATTGAGGCACTTGTCTCAAGTGACCTAAACATATCTATTTAGATGGTGATATTTTATTAATTATGATGTGCCACGAAGGTGAGATTGAGTAATTTTGAAGTGATAGAAAATTATTGGTTTTTGGTCCATCTTGGAGGGCAGTCCAATGGTAAATATCATTCAATGATGAAAGAAAAGGTTACAAAATTGTGTCAGCAACTCAATATTAATGCAAGCACCCGCGGACAAATCAATATCGAATCAGGATCTTTTACTTAATTAATTTCCGGAACAAATATCTTGTCAACACAAGGACTCTGAAGTCTTGATTACATCATCAGTCAATCTTGTTGGGTGGGTGAGTGTTTTATTTTTCAATGAACTTTTTTTCAGACAAAGACTGCAAGAATAAACCCCGGATAATTTTGAATATAAATTTTGTTGTGTTTGAAAAGCCCAGTGTTTCAGAATAAACTGGTATAAAATGGTATATGAATTTCAATCAATCCCTAGAATAAAAATTATCCTAAATTGTTCAACCCAAAGAATATGTGGGTCCACTATCAAATCAACTGTCACCATCTTTTATAAATCACCTGTCAAATTAACTATTTTATAAATCATTATACATGCTTTATTCACATTTTACCCAAACAACAAAACATTTATTCTTACGTTTACCAATGAAAATAATTCAAAACACAACCAACACACAAAATCAATTTATCCTTATTTATACTCACTTATGCCGGAATAATTGTGTATCTAAGAATAAGTCTTATTCTGTATCCAAACGGGGCTACTTTTATCTATCTTTTCTATTTCAAGGCTTGAAACATTTGTATCTATGCAAAAGTGAAGTATTTATTTTAATAAATTATATATTTAATTACAGAAAAATAAATAAATAATATATTTTTTATCCAATGAAGAATGCATATATCTCATGAGCGAAATATATTGTATATAATAGTACTCTACAAAAATAGAATCATATTTCTTGTTTTTTCAGGGAATAAAAATACATTTAATCTTATTTTAGTCTGCCTTTTAATTGTCAAATTATATATTTTTATATAGAAAAGACACAATAATGAATAATCTTTTGTTAAATACGAATGATACATGTCTCCTAGTGAAAGAGTGTCCTTTTTATGGGACTAGTTTTTTAAAAAAATAGGTAGACTCTTGCTAACGCAATTACAAAAACCATATGATTATTTACTATAATACAAAAATGAGCACAATGACCTCTGCAGAAAGGGAGCAACGATGGCCATTGATGGGATATCAATTGTCATCCCAAGCGCCCTAGACAAAGCCACCTAGAAGCCACCACGATATTGCCCTCAACAATGCAACATTCCCAATCTTTGATGAAAATGATAATAGACTCCCATATGTTTTTCACGTATACCCTCACTCCCTTCAAAATTGCACCATTCCTACTCCACCAAATTCCAAATCCACCATACAACCATCAATACAACCATAAGGGGACATCAGATCTGAAGATAATTGTTATAACTAAAAAATGAGAATAAAAATAAGCGATGTTATACAGAGTCTTTTTACAACCCTAATTTTTTAGTCTTTCATATCTCGTTAGCCATCTATACTCACTGTAACAAAATATATACTAATATACATTGTTACAAAAAATTATATTTTCTATAAATGAGTCCATATAATTTATTATAATATTTATTTATTTTATAAAATATCTAGCTCATTAAATTAAATATGTTATATAAAAAATCAAAATAGACACGGACTTCATTTAGATACTAAAAAAAGGACTATGAGTAACATTATTTTTCTAAATATAAGGCAAGTTTAGCTGGTGAAACTCTACTGCAAGCTAACAAGCATTGATACATTCGACCTAAAAAATCACCTCCGAATGATATTCGCTTTATTTTTTGAGGTCATATGCGCTTTAAAAATCCATCAAGTGCATGCGAACTTTATTAAAGTTTAAACAAAGAGTGCTCCAGCTCCACTTCCAGTTTTATTTGTGTCAAATAAAAAATTATCATAGCATATACTCACTTTAACGAATATATATTTCGATAATTTTTTTTCGCATTTTCTATAAATGTATCCATGCAATTCATTAGATTATGTGCTTCATTTTTTATAAAATGATAATATTACGTACAACCCTATAGACTGGATTTAAGAATGAAAAATGATCTGGATGTAATGTTATCCTTAAACAAAATTCAAATGTATCACATTGTAGGGGGGACTGGATCCGGTCTGTTCATCAGTATCGAATTGGACGACGTGAAAATCAAATTACACTTATAAATCGAACTGTACAACCAATCAACTATTGGAGAAAATATGAATTCTTAAGTATCATCAGTATAGGAGAGTGAAATATATACACAACAATTAATTGTGCAGTTTAATTTATAGATGGTGGCAGTTCAATTTTTACAGGTACTGACCGAACTGACCGGATCCGGTCTGGGTTATCATTTTTCCATGATAGGCTCAAATTATACTGGATTCTCTGACCGTCCGATCAATGGAATAACACAAACCATCAGACGATCCCAACCTCGTCATCATCATCAGGAAAAACAAAAAAACCCCGGGCACAGTCTCAGATCGCAAACTCCACGCAACGAGTCGACGATGGAGGCCGTCCCCTCCGTGGTCCTCATCCTCTCCTCCCTCCGATCCGTGCTCCCCTCCTCCCCCCATCTCGGAATCGCCCCCAAAAGTTTCTCTCTCTCTCTCTCTCTCTCTCTCTCTGCATCGAATCAGTTCAATCTGAGTCGACCAAACGCGGTGACTCTGTTTTCGCAGAGTTGAAGTACTTCGCGGGTGAGATTACCATCTGCAGGTACGGATCGGGGACCTTCAAGAAGGACCGCCTCAACGACGGCTTCTGCGACTGTCCCGACGGCACCGACGAACCCGGTGAGTGGTTGGAAAACCCCAAATTTGGTGGCCCACTTAATGGAGCAGTGATTGATTTGCTTTTGGGATTGCTTTGCAGGGACATCAGCCTGTCCTGAGGGCAGGTTCTATTGCAGGAATCAAGGGAGCTCGCCTGAATTGTTATTCTCTTCTCGCGTGAATGATCTCATTTGCGGTATTTAATCTTTGATGGTATTGGAATTACTTGAGTTCTTATGTGTCATTATAATCTTAAACAATATGAAATGTATTCCTAACTGGCTAACCATAGTAACAAAGTTCTTGTATTTAATTCTCACCTTCGACTTACCCAAGTGTCTGTAGAGAAATTTATGAGTGGGTCGGTGCACACAACTGGATCCTTGCCTTGAAGGGTTTGGGATACCTCCGATAGCAAAAAAAAAAAAATGTTCTTGCATTTCAAATATTTAATAAAGGTTTCATTCAGAATGCTACGTGTACATTCGTTAATCATATAAGATAAGTGCAGAGTTGATTTTTTTTTTCTAGATGAATTTTGATCATCAGTAAAAATACATGTAAAAAACTTGTAAATGCCACCATGACACTTAGATATAGTTTTTGAAATTAGGAAGAATGTGGTAAACCCAAACTAAATGGAGATATAGATTTTGAAGATACTGAACACAAGTATGTTCGACCGATAGTTACGACAGATATCCAGTTATTTGACTTTTTCTGAAGATTAAAAAGTCCGTTGTATTTTGTGAGTATCTTTTTAATTGATCTCGGTTGGATTACATAATTACAACATTGGGCCTAATAGCATACATGGGGTGGTTCTTCAACTAGAGGCATGGGTTTGCTCCCCATAGGTCTCGAGTTTCAATCCCCCATGCTTATCTGGTGCACAGGGTTGTTGACTATTATGTGCACCATGGTTTTTTCCAACCCTTGCTCGATTCCCCGTCTAATTGAAACATTTACATTTGTTTGGTCATCATAATTGCTTTTTACGAAGTTTAAGTATTATCCACAAATTATTCTGAAATTTGTCACATTCATTTTAATATCGCACTAATATATTTATATATGTTATTAATTCCTTTTGTATTTACTATGCTTTTTTTAGATTTTCCACATTTTTTCCCATGAATTTGTTACTATGGTTGGATATGCTTGTTTAGGAGTAGAAAATGTAATGTGGCTAGAATTGAAATGAGTTGGTGTTCATTAATGCTTCAAAAATGAACTTGTTTAGATTGTTGCGATGGGAGCGATGAGTACGATGGCTACCTAAAGTGTCCGAACACGTGTGTCAAGGATGGAAGTGTTGTGAAAGAGACTGATGATGATAATCTATCTATTAGAAATTTGAATGATTTTGGTGGAGGGAATAATAGATCAGATGACTTGTTCCAGAGGATAAAAGGTTGGTTTTAGTTGTTTGATGGTTGGAAAGTCTTGATTTCATCAATAGATATGTATTGAATTATACTTACGTGGGCTTTTCTTTCTTGTCTTGTTTATTGATTTTGAATTTTTTTTGCAGAGTTGAGGATGGCTATGGTTGTGGAGTTTGCGTTGGTCATTTCCTTGGCTGGTCTTTGTTTGCGCAGTCGTATATGGGCTGGAAGGAGACGGTATCGATGAAAGGGATTTACTTGTTTGTGGGTAATCTTTATTATTGTCTTGTGACTTCAAGTGATTGGCATCTTCTTTGACTAGCGACTGGCCCTGCATTAAGTTATTGTAATGTTGTAGGTTATAGAAAACTGAATTTTGATCACGTGATAAAAGTGTTCACATTATAATTTATCAGAATTTGAAAGTTTACCTTGAAAATCTTATTTATCAGAATTTGTTACTCCTTGAAAATCTTAATTTTTATCTTTGCTTTTCATCATTTCTTGCTTATGGTGGAATCCTTTACCACGATGGATTACATTACAGAATTGTCTAAATTTTCAGTTTACGTGTCAAAATGAGGAAGTGTGCTTAACGGACTGGTAAAGGATTGAATGTATATGATCAATGAGTTTCGTTGTTCATAGAATTATTTTGATTCTGGAATTAATGCAAACTTTAGATACCCAAAGGAGCACTGTTGATTTTTGCAAGAGAAAAAATAGTAAAGGGAAACCAAATTGTGGGTACCATAAGGCAAGCCCTACAGTAAAGGGAACCCAAATTGTGGGTACCAAAAAAATGAAGTTTTTGTCTATGGTGCTTTCTGGATATCTTCTTCAACAGATTTTATCTTGTTGCACACCCCCACCCCTACAGAAGGACCACGGTGGACTAGATATTTTTTTTTATTACAATTCATCTGTTTTTCCATCATTGATTTTTGAGCAGGCAGTTTTGTTGAGAGAGACTACAGAGTAGTTGAGGAGCATGACTTGTTTTTACACCTTTCACATAAAGCCCATCAACAAATGTCGTACAGTATGATGGAGTATTTATTTAGAGTCATATGTGTGATGTATGATTCTAGATTGACATGTTGGGAGTGCTGTGGAGAATGGTGGGTATGGAACTAGTTGAACTCATGTCATGAGATTCTATGAAGTCCTTATAAAATTAGAGGTGAAGCTGTGACAAATGATATATATGAGTAGATTTCAAATAAGATTTGGCATATCATTTGGGTGCCTCAAAATTGTTATAAAATTAATTTTCACCATATTTTCAAAAAAAAACTGTACTGAAGTGGATAATTATGCATGTTTTTGACATGATATCTACAAAAGTTTTGTAAGTTTTCTGCAATTGCGTGGTCTTCCTGTATATTAACGTAACTCCATGTCCTGAATCATTTCTTGTAGAATATTTGAACTCTATGTCCTCTGAAATTTAGGAAAGAAACTGTTGTCAATGTAAACAGAAATGGGCAGTAGATTTTTTAATTTGGAAACAAATCCATGATGTGTAGCAAATTTAGAAAGTTGGAATAAATTTGTCTCAGTATATTTAAAATATGAACATTATACTTCGAGCATCCCAAATATCAGAAGTAGAATTTTGGAAAACAAATCACAAAAATCAGATTTGGAAATGTATGTATGGTTTCTCCAAAATCGGAAGGCATGAAGTGGGTGGATGTTGCGCCATAAAAATATTACAACTTACATCTCTATATAATTGAAGCTCTTCCTTGATCACTTTTTAATGATTGCATTTACATATTAAATATTGATTTGTCCCGTGGAATTCAAACCTACTAAACAGTGAATTATATGCTTTATAAAGAACTTTAATCATTTAAATTATATAGAGTGATGGTTGTATCGGGCTTAAATTCGAATTAGTTAGATCTGTCTCATAAAATAAGTTTAAGCCATGATGTTATATTTTGTTTTTCTTGTAACATTGGACTTTTGGCTACACAGATATGAACATTTTAACATCTCTCATTGAGCAGACTGAGGTGGTTTATTGGAGCATTTTGACAGTGCAAAACTTCCCTACGAGACCAATTTGTAAGTTTCCACACTGCATTATTTTTTTAATTTATGACAATAGAAATCTTTTTTGAGTGCTTCACTTTTGTTTTTCATCATTCGAAAAATTGTATACTGACTGAGTGATGGGTAGAGACTCAAACAGAGGATCTGCCTCCGCAGTTATGTTTTTTTCTTTTACAAATTTATCACCAGTGGAGGTCTGAAATCTGACCTACTCAGTTATTGACAAGTGAATTAAACTGACGTGTTTCCCATTATCATGTGTTTTTATCTGCATTTATTTTTGTGTGAGAACTTGGAAATCATGTTTCACTGCTTTTTAACAAGCATTTATACCACGAGCGTGGTGAGAGACAGCACTTGCAACCAATAAAACCAGAAAATCAAAATCATCTAGATGATTCTGGCTACTAAAAATTTACATCAAATCATATGACATAATTACATTAGTATCTTGATCTAAGATTTCCCTTTTCTGAATGCTATACTCCTGTAGTTGATATCTATATATTTGTCACAAACATGAACGCAAACTCTCTAAGTAGTCATTTTCTAAGTCACTCCACTCCACATCATCAACTTGATCCCCAAACATCTTGTCCACATGCTCCAATTTCCTTTTCCATTCGGGCTGTTCGCTTATTGTACTGGAGTCTTCCAACTCTCTCCCTCTCTTTCGAGGAATTTCCTGAGATGCCATGTTGGTTGTGCCCAGAGCCTCAGAAACCATTTCCAGAGGGAAATTAAGGTAAGTCCGGGGTCCTCTCATCCTCAAAGCTGCCTTGTCATAAGCCATTGCAGCCTCTTCAGCAGTAGTAAATGTTCCAAGCCAAACTCGTGCTCCTTTCCTCGACGAATCCCTTATCTCTGCTGCAAACTTTCCCCAGGGTCTCTTTCTGACACCTCGATAATGTCTTGTTGGAGCCATCTTTTCAACTTTCATGGATTTGGATGTTGAACCAATACATGAATCAATTTCTGAACTGGGTTTGGATGAAAGTTCACCTTCATTTGCGGGTATCCCTCCACTGAGCAGCTCCTCCCAGGTTTCAGCTCCCATAGATATCCACCTCCCGAGACTAGGAAGCCTTTCGAGAACCTCCATAGATTCATCTCTTCTTCGAAGACATGGAAATTCCTGCCATGGCTGTGAAGTTGAGCTTTTCTGAACTCCACCGGCTATGAAATTAGCCCAAACATCCTCCAATAGTGAGTCTGGTGTCTCAGTGTTCTCCAATCCAATGGCCATCATATGTGTTTAAAAATTCTACAGCTGCAGAGAATTGGATAAAAGATTGTTTGTGTTGTCTGGTTTCTCTATTTTAAATGTCCTGAGGTTGGTGTTCCTTTTGAATGGTGAAAGCATGCTCGTTAGAAACTTGTGGTTCAAACCACTTGACGCATTATTTCATGCAATATCGAAGGATTCAAACAGAAGTAATCACCATTGTCACTGATCTGTTTTTTTCAAGGGTTGACTTGTGATATTACAGTAATTATTTTCTAATGCTATATAGTGCCGGTTTAGCATTTCAATAGCAAAGCATACTAGCTTGATGAGGTATAAGTCACCAATTCCTTTGCATGACATATGTTTATTTGGAGTGCTGTCTTGGTGTTGGTTATAATATTTTGTGTTTCTAAGCTTAATAAGGTTGTTCAGTTTTACTTTTTCAGTTACTTCTTCAGCACATCTTGAGTTCCTTCTATGAAATATCAGCAATGCCAAAAGTCCAAAATTGCTGCTACCAGACATTCTGAACATTCCTTTTCTCTTACAATATTGTTATATGATACAGCTCAACTTTACATTATATAAATATAAACAGATTCCATCGGCCTTAAGTCTGCGGTTACGCAGAAACCATGGATGTACAAGAAAATTCATCCCCGGTGAATCACGACCCTAGAAACATTGATGTGTGGTCCATATATACTTTTATATCTTCCAAACTGGACTATCTTAAACACAAATTCATGGTTTTAGTTCCTTATACTTAAGTGTTGGTTACATTCTTTTTGCAGGGACCGGAATGTGGCACGCGTCTTTGCATAATATAAGCCATCAATAAAGAGAAAGTTAGTAATCCTTCCTTATTGTTTCAGCAATGCTTATAAAGTTATAATAATGTCAATGGTTTCATTAATATTATTAAAACTGAAGAAGTTACTCAGAACCTAGACTATATGGGAGGAAAACCAAAATGAACAAGCAGCAAAAGCAGAGAATGTTTTGGGGGTCACACATGCACTCATTGTTTTGAAAAAGCTGATGTTTGTGTTACAAGGAAGTGATGCAAGGCTTGCATGGGAGACCATATTTGCAAGCTACACTGTCTTTGCTCATGATCTGAATCATTGGATCTGGGATTAAAAAAAAAAATCAAGTAAAATATGGACTTGTCAGGTGTTTGTCCTTTCCATCTCTTTTTTTTTATCAAACAATGAATTTGTTGTGCCTGCTCTCTAACTGACCCGTCCTGTCCCGCCCGCCATTTAGCTGGATCGAGCTGGGATTGATTGGATCATAAATTACAAATAATTTATTGCTTTATCAAAACATATAAACATAAAAGAAAATACAGTTGTCTATTGAAATATATATTGTTATAAAAAAGTGAATTATATATGGAAATATATTAGTATAATTTTTTGTTCTTTGTAATATTTTTTTGAATTTTAATACACCGTGATAGTATAGTTTACATAGTGCAGTTTTTCGAAATGGTGTATAGAGCATTATTTTTTTATAAATATGTTAGGGGCAACCATTTCTGCAATCACTTTTTGTAGTTCAATATGTTTTATTATTTTTTGAAATTACACATACATTTTTTTTAAATGAGATATCTACTCAAATAAATTGAATATATATACATTTTTATAATTTTTTAAATCTATACTGGAATTGAGGTTGAAAAAGAAGAAGTATGTAATATTATCCGATAATTTATGATGGGTCTAATTTTCTGTTCCAAGAACAATCGATATGTCATCTTAATTAGTGGCATGGTGTTTTTTTTTTTAAATCAGTGGCATGGTTGCAGCACGAGGACTTCCTAAAGAGGTTATCCATCCTAATACTATTCTCGTGGATGGTAATGCTTTCGAATGTCCTTGCGTGCACAGTGCACTTGGGCAATTTGGCAGGTGAGAAATGATGTGGTGTTCAAGGGGCCACCTTTTATTTCGAGGATGTATGTGAGAGTGATCTCATGTGTGAGGTGCAGAACTAGTAGGGGTAGCTCGCATGCATGTGGGTAAAACTATTATGAGTATCATGGAATAGGAGGCAACGATGTAAGTTTGAGTGGATCAGTTATTTACCTCACTCCGTTCTCTTTGGGGTTTTGATGAGGGCATCTATCCCGCTCTTTTGTTCTCTCGTTAGCTGTTAGCTTTCTTCATTTTCCTCTAATCCCCATTCAAACATTATCTATGTTGATCCACTTAAAAAAAAATATGTCAACATTCTTTAAAAAAAATAGTGGTATGGTTTGTTGTATCTTTTTTTTATGTTAGAGAGACTCTTCATAGCTGATTTTATGGTCAAGCTGAGAAAACAATTTTCACATGTTTGTTATTGATCTTACATAAAATTTTTTCAAATATCACATAATAAACAGGATATATGACACAATGTTAAAACTTAAACCCAAGACTTACAAGGTCCTTTTTAGTAAGACCTTTGTTTGGGGTTCCAAATCAGCGACTACCACCTGACTACTACGTGTCTAGAGTTGACACGTTGATCACATGAGCGCAATCTTTGAGAAAAAAATAATTTGTAAATGGTCCGTTTAATTCATTTGCTCAATTGATGACTTCTTCGATTCTTCCCAAACAACTTCAAACAAGTTTGTAATCAAATAACTTTTTTCATGCATTAAGGGCAAGTTTGGTAACTCTGGAGTTATTTTTAAGGGCAACTTTTTTACGTGAGGCAAGTTTGGTAACCCTTGTCCAATAGGAAAATTTCTTCATAATCTAGTTTTGGTAAATCATGTCAAATAAGAAATTTTACCTATATATCAAAGAATGAACACATTTCTTCCAAATAAAATCTTTCCGAGTGTTTTAGCCAAAAATAATAAAGGGTAAAATGCATTTGGACCCCCTCTAAAGTTTAAAAACATGCATTTACACCCCCTATTGTTAGATTTTTCATTAAGATTAGACAAAAATACTTTAAAATTAATATTTTAGCCCTTTAATTAATTTTAGAAATACCCAAAAAAAAGTCAAATTAACTTTGAATATGTTTTTTATAAATATTAATTACTACAATAATTAAATCTTCAAATACATTTGGATTAATTTATTGTGAGAATTAACTCACACAACAGTTAATTAAAAGGTGAAAATACGATAATAATTTAATTAAAATTGATAAAATCATACTTTTGTTCTATTTTAACGGAAAATTTAACGGTAAGGGGTGTAAGTGCATGTTCTGAAACTCCAGGAGGTGTTTTTGCACGTTTCAAAGACTTTAGGGGGTCCAAACGCAATTTATCCAATAATAAAATAATAATGAACGCCAAATTGATCTTAAAACATAATCATTCCTTCCAAAGTCACTTAGAAAATCATAAATACATCTTGTAACATAGCTACATATTTGTGAACACAAATTACAAGCCAAACATAACAACCAATGATATGACAACAAACAACAACAATGAGCACTTTGAGCGCTCTAAAATTCAAAATGAGTTCTACGGGAGGATCTCGGACGCGACCTTGGCCATGGCCTTATAAGCGATGATCCCGTACATCTTCTGCGTGGGATGGACGGCGTCCCAGAACACGTACCGCTCCGGATCCTTACACGTGCTCTGCCCAATGCACGTCTCCCGGATCTCGATCACGCCCGACCCGATGCAACCTTTCCTCGTCTCCGTGAAACCTACCATTGCATCCAATACTACCCTCTCAGGATTCTGTTGTTACCTCATGTGGTGTTTACATAGTTCTATTTACCTATGTCATTGTATCACTAGTTGATATCTTTTTCACATTTTGTATAAATGAACCTATTCAATTTGTCAAAACATATATATTTTATACTTTTAGAAAAGTACGTATACTTACTTATTCAAAGAGCTATACAATTTTTTTGAAAAACTCAAATGTGCTGCAACGGCTCGAATTTTTATAGATGCGGTTATTTAAAAATTAAATTCTACAAAAAAAAATTAAATAAAACATAATTTTTTCTTTTGAAAATAAAACAATAACTTACATTAATAAAAATAAATCATCAAAGAAATGAAATGAATGATTTATATATATAAACTTTTACGATTAAGGTTTTAAGTATAAAATCTGAGTCGGATAGAGCCAACTGGTGGGCTGAGTTGCCATGATTTAAAATGGTGACAATAGTAGTTTGAAATTTTTTTAATGTGATGGAGTCAATTGACCCTACCACATTATATGTGGCGCCGCCCCTGGCTACATACGAGATCGTAAATGAAATTGTATCTAATATCTTTCTTTATTTTTATGCCTGATAAGTGGCGAGATTGAATCTCATGTTACATTTGGAAACTAGTTTAATTTGAAGGGTTTTTTTTTCATCTAAACTAATTTTTGAAAATAGCTTTTAAAAAACATTTTTTTTGTTAGTTCCTGAAAAGCTACTTTTTATATTTAAAAATTTATTCATTTTTTTTTCAAAACCTAGCTAGAATCACTGGAACATTTGAAAACAAGTTTGGATTAAGTATGATTTGATTTTTACAAAAACAGAAATATCTAAAAGTTACTATTTCAAACACGATAATTAAGTTATCATTCATTGGGCTATGGATCCAAACCTAAGACAGCTAGTGCTCACTCCAAGCAGTTAGTTAATTATGAATCTCTACTCACCATATTTTTTGGGATTGTTTATTGCCGCCATGAGGACTCCATAAATGTCTATGTAGGCAGTTCTGAGACCCAGTTGCTTCTTCAGTAATTCCAGTCGAGATATAACTTTGGAGTTGAACAGAGCCGCGGCTTCATTAAAATTGCGGATGCATTCACTGACACCCATCAACGTTTTTGAGATCGGCATGCACCCGATCGGGGGGACTCCGACCACCGCGATCTTTGTTGCTCCAAGTCTATGCATCTCCTAAAAATATAACAAGATGGATTTAGGCTGTGTTTGGTTGCACGATTCCAAAACTGATTTTAGATTAAAGCTGAGTTTAAAACTGATTTTGCATGAATATGTCTCTGTACAGCTTCTGAAAAACTCATATTTTAGGCATTATTGTACATAAATCTGGATGCAGCTTTTAACCCTAGATTTTATGTTTGAAAACGAGTTTGAAAAAAACAGCTTCCTGCAAACTCAAAAATTAAATTCTACAAAAAAACGGTAGAGGATCTACTTATTTAACGGTAGGGGATCTAAGTGCATGTTCTGAAACTCCAGGAGGTTTTTGCATGTTTCAAAGATTTTAGGGGGTCTAAACGCAATTTATCCAATAATAAAATAATAATGAACGCCAAACTGATCTTAAAACATAATCATTCCTTCCAAAGTCACTTACAAAATCATAAATACATCTTGTAACATAGCTACATATTTGTGAACACAAATTACAAGCCAAACATAACAACCAATGATATGACAACAAACAACAACAATGAGCACTTTGAGCGCTCTAAAATTCAAAATGAGTTCTACGGGAGGATCTCGGACGCGACCTTGGCCATGGCCTTATAAGCGATGATCCCGTACATCTTCTGCGTGGGATGGACGGCGTCCCAGAACACGTACCGCTCCGGATCCTTACACGTGCTCTGCCCAATGCACGTCTCCCCGATCTCGATCACGCCCGACCCGATGCAACCTTTCCTCGTCTCCGTGAAACCTATCATTGCATCCAATACTACCCTCTCAGGATTCTGTTAGTTGTTACCTCACGTGGTGTTTACACAGTTCTATTTACCTATGTCATTGTATCCCTATGTAATGTATTTTTCACATTTTGTATAAATGAATCTATTCAATTAGTCAAAACATATATATTTTATACTTTTAGAAAAGTACATATACCTTACTTATTCAACCGCTATACAATTTTTTTGAAAAACTCAAATGTGCTGCAACGGCTCGAATTTTTATAGATGCGGTTATTTAAAAATTAAATTCTACAAAAAAATTTTTTTAATAAAACATAATTTTTTCTTTTGAAAATAAAACAATAACTTACATTAATAAAAATAAATCATCAAATAAAGGAAATGAATGATTTTTATATATAAACTTTTACAATTAAGGTTTTAAGTATAAAATCTGAGTCGGACAGAGTCAACTGGTGGGCTGAGTTGCCATAATTTAAAAAGGTGACAATAGTAGTTTGAAATTTTTTTAATGTGATGGAGTCAATTGACCCTATCACATTATATGTGGCGCCGCCCCTGGCTACATACGAGATTGTAAATGAGATTGTATCTAATATGTTTCTTTATTTTTATGCCTGATAAGTGGCGAGATTGAATCTCATGTTACATTTGGAAACTGGTTTAATTTGAAGGGTTTTTTTTTTTTCATCTAAACTAATTTTTGAAAATAGCTTTTAAAAAACATTTATTTTGTTAGTTCCTGAAAAGCTACTTTTTATATTTAAATTTTTTTTTTTTTTCAAAACCTAGCTAGAATCACTGGAACATTTGAAAACAAGTTTGGATTAAGTATGATTTGATTTTTACAAAAACAGAAATATCTAAAAGTTACTATTTCAAACACGATAATTATGTTATCATTCATTGGGCTATGGATCCAAACCTAAGACAGCTAGTGCTCACTCCAAGCAGTTAGTTAATTATGAATCTCTACTCACCATATTTTTTGGGATTGTTTATTGCCGCCATGAGGACTCCATAAACGTCTATGTAGGCAGTTCTGAGACCCAGTTGCTTCTTCAGTAATTCCAGTCGAGATATAACTTTGGAGTTGAACAGAGCCGCGGCTTCATTAAAATTGCGGATGCATTCACTGACACCCATCAACGTTTTTGAGATCGGCATGCACCCAATCGGGGGGACTCCGACCACCGCGATCTTTGTTGCTCCAAGTCTATGCATCTCCTGAAAACATAACAAAATGGATTTAGGATGTGTTTGATTGCACGATTGCAAAACTGATTTTAGATTAAAGCTGAGTTTAAAACTGATTTTGCATGAATATGCCTCTGTACAGCTTTTGAAAAACTCATATTTTAAGCATTTTTGTACATAAATCTGGATGCAGCTTTTAACCCTAGATTTTATGTTTGAAAACGAGTTTGAAAAAAACAGCTTCCTGCAAACCCAAAAGCTATCTAAATCCATTTTCAAAAGGGCATGTGATTTCTTTTCCTAGAAGATTTAATAATTTTTTTGCTCAAAGTGTATCACAATGTAGCATGTTGGTCACATTTTCCGTAGCATGTTGGTTCCACTACAAAAAGGGGGCAAAAAAGCATGTTGGCATGCTATATATTGTATTTAATTTGTGTTTTTATTTTTAAAAACTTAGATTATGTTTAGATGTGCGGTTGAAATGTTAAGATTTTTAAAATATTATTTTTAAATTTAATTTCTGAAAAGCGTTTTTTAATCACTAATTTTTTGCTTGAAAAAATAATAGGGAGCTCTGAAAATTTCAATTTTGAAAATATGTTTGAAGCTCTGTTTGGGAATATTTCGCTTTTTCAAGCAAGATTTGCTGAAATGCAGATTCAAACGAGACCTCATAAGTTAGTTTTATATATAAAAAAAATTTCTTTGGATCGGGTTTCTTTTTTTGGTATTATCTTTGGATCGTATTTGATATAATATCTACGTACATCCTTTCTTGAATATCAATTCTATTATGTAAAAAAGAGACGATGAAGTTGAGTTCATATATCTTTTATTAATGCGATAACCAGTGTATGAATTTTTTTTTTTTAGTACAAAGAGGCCTTGAAAATGGACTTGTATACAGGAGGCTACCCAGAATAAACTTAGAACGTCTATAGGGGCTGAAGCCCAACAACCCAGCCCAACCAAGCTTTCTTCTTTTCTTTCTCACTACTGGCGAGAATTGATCACGGGAGAGTCACATGACTCCTTTGTCCTTGTACCAACCGACTCAAAGCCGTGGGTGAATTAGCTAAACCATTATTAAATTAACCTTAATTTTATGATTAATGTTAAAAGTAATTTTCCCTAAAAATTATTTACATGAGTGACCCTCTATCTTTGTTTTTTTTTTTAACCATTTGATCATGTCACGTTAGCGCCACCTCACTCATTTGATTTTTTTTAATGACCTTCTCAAAGCATTTATATTGTTTTATATTCTCATTAATTAAAGTCATTCCCAATCCACTTTTTCATGGCCATTTTTCATCTTTACCCCTCTTTCTCCTTCATTGTTAACTCCGTACTCCCGTCCCCTAAATCTCATCCTTATTCCCTTGGGCACGTCTAGTCCCACCAACGCTTTTTTCTTACTCCACCAATCGGTAAAAAAAAGGGCGCGTATATCCCTATCAAACGTTTCACTTACCCCATCAATAAAAAAAATGGTGTTTGGCCGTTCCCACCGATTCAGGTAGATTGAACTTGGTCGCCAATTCAGGTTTTAGGTAACCTAACTTGGTTGTCATTTTAGGTTTTGAACGACTGAACTTGGTTTCCATTTTAGGTTTTAGGCGACCGAAATAGGTCGAACAGGATCCAGAACTATATTTACCTATTCCATTTCAGGTTTTAAACGACTGAATTTGATCGTCATTTTAGGTTTTAGACTAGGTCAAACATGATTCAGAACTATATTTACCTATTCTTTGTAAATAAATAAATTTTTGGGTTTATCCATCATATTCTATATTTATTCTTTTATCCAAACAACAGCTAAGGGATTGAAAAAAATGTAAGTATGTATACTTTCAATTAATTCAAATTTTTATAGAAAAATATCTTATTAGACAAATATATATAATTTTTAAAATTTATTTGAATTCGTAGTTAAACGGATTCTTTGTTTAAAAACAAAAAAAATATCAATTGATCCAAACAAATTTTATATTTGGCTTTTGAAAATTTGTCTGTCATTAATGTAAAAAATATTGTTCTTATGTTCTATATTTAAGAATAATGATTGATTCTCTCTACATTACAACTCAGACGTGGAGTGGCATGAAGGATCCAATGAGGATACATGTCATGAGACTATGTTTTCAAGAAAAAAAATTATAAACTTTATTACAAATTTTGTTCGACCAAGTTCGGTCGCCCAAAACCTGAAATGATGACCAAGTTAAATTGTCCAAAATATGAAATGACGATCAAGTTCGGTCGTTAAAAACTTAAAGTGACGACCAAGTTTGGTGGACCTGATCGTATCGGTAGGGATAAAAAAAACCATTTTTTTGTCAATTGGTGGGCTAAAAAAAAGCATTGGTGGGATTAGACGTGCCCTATTCCCTTCCCTCCCTATGCACTTCCAATCTCCTTACCATCTTCATATTCTAAAACTGGATGTGAATTTTTGTTTTTTTTTTGAAAAAGTTGGAAGTTAAAAAATATTGTCAAAATACAGCTATTAAATAGAATACAAATAGGAGTATTCAAAGCATCTGCCGTGGGGTACTCAATTTTCAAAGACTCCTCCCAAATTTAGAGGACCAACTCAATTTTGGAGTCTCCTAATTTATCTTAAAATAATATTTATGTACTAAATTTGTATAAAACAATTTCACTAAATAAATGTAATTATTAAGGGCTAAGCCCTAACAAAATTTTCTAAAATTTAGAAAGAGCTAAATAAGACATTTTCTAAAATTCTATCAAAAAATCTTTTTTATTAATTTTGTAACCGAAATTAATCACTATACCGTTATATCTATATTTTTTTTTTATAAAAAATCTTATTTAATAATGTTTCTCTCCTTAAATGGTGATCGTAAAATTAGAATTGTGAGGTAGTGCTGACGTGGCATGGTCAACCGGTACTACTTATGCAAATAATTTTTGGAAAAAAAGACTTTTAACATTAATGATAAAATTAAAATTAATTTGAAAATTTTCTCATATTATTATTATAATAAATATCTTCTAAACATCTTTATTTTTTTGGTTGAACATATTTATTGACAAATAATGTCATAATATCATTTTAATTTTGAAAAAATCCATATAACATTTTGTAAACCGCCTGAAATCCATATAACCCTCTGAAAATATTTATGTAAATTCAAATAACTCCCTGAGTTAAATTTTGATTTATTGACATGCGAGGAATATTCTATTTGGTAATTAACTCTGATTCAAAATACAGTATATCAAAAAAATCCTACAATATGTTAAAAATGTAAAAAATCATCCGTAAATGACGATAAGAAGGGGTAAATTTGTCATTTACATAGGATTAACACATTGTAGGGGTTTTAAGTATACTGTGTTTTCAGTCAAGGTTAACCAAAAAAAATATTTGTAAAATAATCCATCTCAGGTGACTATTTGAATGTTGAGAGGGTTAAATTGAATTCAACAAAAGTTAGAGGGTTATATGAATCTTTCTCCTTAATTTTATACCATGAATTGAATTGAATGTATCACCTTGATATGTCGAGTCGCCTGCGATATGAGATAGTCCACATACGCCGGCACAGTGTACTGCTTTGAGCGTTGGGGTTGCATGAAGTAGTTCTGGATGAAGTCGTTGGTCCCAGCGCTAACGACGAAGATGGCGTTCCTCACGATCTTCTCCTCCTCCTCGAACCCGGCCACCTCCCTCAACTGGTTCTTGTAGTGCCTCAGGTACTCCAGTTGCTTGTCAAACGATAGCGCTTTCTGCATGTATGTACACGAGCATAATCCACATTTTGATTGAATTGAAGCCAATTTCGATTGTAAAGATCGAATTCTGCTCAATTCGAGTTTGCTGAGATAGGGCCGGCCGTACCGTGAAGTTGACGGTGAGATCGTCGTATCCAGAGGCGGCGGAGGCGAAGCTTACGCCGTGTCGGAGCTCTTCGGGCTTCAGATTTGGGTCCAGAAATGCGGGGATTGATCTCGCGAAGCCCAGCATTAAGGCTGCATATGCATGCAAAGCAGTATGAATGTAGATATTCTTTTTTAATAGTATATGATGAGAGATTTGCTCATTGGTGTTATTATGAAAAATTGGACTTTGAACCACATGTAAGATGATGTCAATGGGTTGGACTGGAATCAGATTTGGTTCAATTCTGAGCCCAATCAAATCCTCTGTTCATGATTCATGCTATGAGTTTTATAGTTGTAACAAATATTGTTATCCAATATACATTATGTTATCATAATACATGAAAATTAATTTTTAAATTTTTCAAAAGAAAAAAATACTCTCACTCTGAATGGATATTAAACGAACAGATATTTTAATTTAGATTGATATAGAAAATGGTAAATTTGTATTCAAATTTGTACACCAAAGATGTCTTAAATTCATCTAATAAGTTACATGTGTTCACAAAATGTAATAACATATCTTCAAGGTGAATTGAATACATACATATCTATATATTTTCTAATAGCATATTACATACACACGCGCGCGCGCGCGCGGACATAGTAGGCTACATACTGCATTAGGTGACACGAGGTCTACAGAAATGAAGTTAGGGTAATTGTACCAATGAAGTCAGTGGGGAGTCTGCCGTTGGAGAACCTCCCGGTGGCCTTGCCGTCAAAGAAATCCTTCCCATAGGGAGGGAAGTTGCTCTTGAAGGTGGTCGAGAGGCGGTTGTTGTTGCCGGGGTCCACGCTCGAGTCCCCGAACACCAGAAGTGCCGTGGTGTTCCCCCGCGCCGCCATTCGCCTCAGCCAACTGACGTCCACTGCCGCCTCAACTCGGCTCATTGCCACCACCAACACCACCACCACCACAAACATCAACCGCCCCATCACTTGTTTTTCTCTACCAATGGAAAGTCTGCTTAATTGACCCTGAGTCACTTATAGCTAGTCAGGGAGACAATAATGTGAATGGCATGACAGTCCTTTTGAATGCAATTACAGTTGGCAACTAGACAATTAAAAGCCAGTGTCATATTATACTGTTATGAGATGCCAACTATATGGGATTCAGATGGTCTGTAAAAATAAAATTAATTTCATACATGCTAAAGGTATATGACCCCGTGACATGCATGGTGTGTGCAAAACTATATATATGATCCCGTGACATGCATGGTGTGTGCAAAACTATATATATGATCCCGTGACATGCATGGTGTGTGCAAAACTATATATATGACCCCGTGACATGCATGGTGTGTGCAAATTATTTTCTTTATCATCGTTTTTCTAATTTATTTAAATTATCATCCAATCAACACATGACATTTGCCGCAAGAATAGAGGAAAAAGAGGTTAGATGAATCGCAAAGCTATGAACTTATCTGAACAACTAATGAGATTGATGAAATATATGAGATTGAAAAACATTGATTCTTATCTTCCTCCGGCTCAAACTCAATTTTTTTTAAAAAACATAATTTTCATAGCATTTGTACACTAATTTTTTATACCGAAAAAATTAGATGTGTCTTTCAGTGTTTGGATCTGCATTTAATTTATTTTTATTTTTTTGATATTCTAATCGAAATATGGATTCAAACAAAGACACATTTTAAAGATCTATTTTTCAATTAAATTTTTTTTTGTTAAAAATTGTTAAATTAAACTTGACGATAAACTCGATCGAGAGTATCATAAATGAATACTCTCCTCACTGTACATAAAAGTCTAGCCGGATCACATGTGTCTTTGACTTGGTCATCAGTCAACTATTAAAATATTCATACATACATGTTAGTGGTCACGTAGAAAGTTCTCTTAATTACTGAAAGTTCTCTTAATTACTATGTAAAAATGGATGCTCCACGTATATTATATTTATTTTAGATTACATATTTTATTCTCCGTATTTATGAAGGGATTATGATGCTCTAGGGCATGCACCATACAATGTTTTTTCTAGTCAAACGGTAGGTATGTTCATTTTAATATAAGTTAAAATAGACACTGTCTAAATGAAAATGAGAAAAAAAGAAAAAGAAAAACATCAAGATAGAAAAATGGGGAGAAAAAGAAAAACATCAAAATAGAAAAACAAAATTATAACAAATAGATGAACACACTCAGGAGCCGAACCAAGTTGATGTAGAAAAGGATTCTACAAAGACCACCTCTTCAGCTCCAAAGACACTGCGCTACCCCGCAATATGGAGCCGGTCTTCTTCCACAATGATATGTGAATGCCCCCCCCCCCCCCCAAGACATGTACCTCAATCGATGATTGATTGACAAATCATCTCCCAAGATTTTTGAAATAGAATCTTGAATTTCGTTCCTCACTCTTCAAATGGCCCAAACGCACATGAGGATTATGGATAGGAGAATGGAGCCCGCCGTTCTTCTGTCGCCTTTCTTCTTCATTCGCTTCGTTGCCTGTCCTGCATTGAGTGAAAGGTTAGCTTATGCTCCGTGCTCTGCTCCATGGGCTCCCATATCCCCTTTGTCACCATGCAGGAACAGAACGTATGAGAGAGTGTTTCCTCGTTGTCTAAGCATAGAGGGCACTCGGTATTCTCGAGCGGTCTCCACTTGGCCCTATAACTTTCGGTGACAAGACGTTCGTGGCTCAACAGCCATATGAAGCATTTTACTTTAAATTGTTTTTTTGCTCTCCAAAAGGTCCATGAATAGGCTGCGTTCGGGGGAACCATCACCTAATTTCAGACCAAGCAAGCATAGCCCTCCCTCTGATCACCCAAGTCACCCAATCCGTTGTTGCAACCTCCAGTCTGACCTGCTTGCGCAATTGTAACAATTGCGCCATACAATGTTAAAGAGCGTTGTTATATAAAGACATTTTAAATTAGGGATTTTTAGTTTTAAGTCCCCGTAAACTATAGGATTTAGCGATCGATCCCTCACTTTCTCATATTTAGGTTTTAGTCCCTACATTTAAATGATAATTTAGGAATAGGTCCCTTGCAGGGACTAAAAAGTAAACTAAATAATTTAGGAATAGGTTTCTCCCAGTGACTAAAAAGGAACATATCATTTAAATGTAGGGACTAAAACTTAAATATGAGAAAGTGAGGGATCGATCGCTAAATCCTATAGTTTACGGGGATTTAAAACTAAAAATCCCTTTAAATTATCATTCATCGATACAAATATTAAATCATCTACAATAATATTTACAAAAACATAAAAATATTACCTTCATTATAAAAAATACTCATTAGATTATGTATTATATTCATTACAAAAATAAATACGTATTTCAATAAATAAATAAAAACATATATTTCAAAAAGAAAAAAAGCCGTTATGACATTTGCCAATGTAAAATAACCATTACTCGTACGATTTCAAAATAAGCCTCACGGTTATTCTCTTTTCAAGTTTACAGTATGTCAGCCAGTCCATTTTATCTATAACACTCTTTAAAGTGTGATAATGGGGACAAATTCGGCCAATTTTTGTCCTCTTGTAGGCTCTTTACAAATTAGCCCCAATGTTCTATCCATTTCATAAGAAGGCCCATATCTCTATTACAAATAAGTCCCTGATATTTATACCTAGGTCCCTGACAAAAAACGGCCATGTTGTCCATTTTCTGGGCTATTTGAAGAACGGCCCCCCGATTCTACTGGTTTCACAATCCGATCCTTATTTGTTTATACCCAGGTCCTTAACAAAACTCAACCAATTTTGTCTTTTAGCGGGGCTATTTTTATATCGGTCCTCAGATTCTTCCAGTTTCACAATTAGACCCTATCTATGTTACAAACCGATCCCTAATCCAGATTTCTAGATTTATAACCAGACCCCTCATCTCAAAACATGAGATCTTAAACTTCATTAGAGCTCATAATAGAACAAAAATTGACTGAATTCTTTATCCGCATTGTAACACTTTATAAGAGTGTTATAGACAAAATTACAAAAGGAATTAGACCAATTTCAACCTATAAAGTTGTTAAAGAAAATTTTGCTTTTGAATTTAAAATTTGTTCCGTCTTTTATTTCTTTGGATGTGAAAATAAATACTTTTTATTATGGTATTTTTTTATTGATTATATTGTTTATTTTTTATTTTTTTAAAAGTTTGAAATTTGATATGATGGTATGTCCTTCCTTTTCACAGAAGTCCAAGTTTTATATTTGTTAGGTTTGATTATTTGATCTCTATTTGTCAGGTTGTTGTTGTTATTGACTGAATTTGAAAAATTTTCTTCTGTTTTCTTGATTGATTTTGTGATGAAATTATAATTTCACTTGGTTTCATTTATTTAGTTTACAATAACTTTTTCAACATGCGCATTTGCGCGTGTATTTAACTAGTTTATGTAAAAAGACAGTCCTTGTCCTTGCCTGTAACCATATAAAGGGAAAACCATGGAAAAAAAAGGTCCACATACCTTCCACGAATTAATATCTAAAATTCATTTTTCACCTATAGTCACAAATGTTCACCAATATTAGATTAAATAACATAACACGTATAGAGTCACGTGGAATGAATTTTTCACCCACAGAAAATTCATTTTTCACCTACAGAAAATGAAATTTTCACCTTAGAGTCACGTGGAATGAATTTTTCACCCATATTTTAGTGGAATGGATTAAATAACATAACACAATTTCTGTAGAGATCAAAAATACCAATATAAATTTATTTTTTCTTATTTTAACATAATTATATACATATATTCTTTGTGATAAACAGGTTTTTGAGTTATTCACCCCTATTACTTAGTGTTACTCCTCTATTTTAATACTCAAACTGGGGCTAATGGGATTCGATATATAATATTACGTGAGACTGAGCTTAACTATTGATACAGAACCACTGCCAGTTCGGAGTGCTTCTTTTAAACATTTTTGTAAGTATAGATAATTTCATATAAGTCATTGTCAAAATTAAGGTAGGCATAAAAGCCTTTCAAAACTCACAAAAATTCATATACATCCCTGCTTTAAGCAAAAGTTAATACTAACCCAATCTACCCAGTTAACCCTAACCCAACCTACCCAGTTAACCTAAACATATGCCATGAAATGACTAAATTATCTTTGATTTTTTTACTCCATCTCCAAGCAACACCTCTGTGATAATGAAGAAATATAAAAGTCTTAGGGTCCGTTTGGATATGACTTTAATTAGGTAGATTCTATGTTTGAAAATCTAAAAATTCTCAAACTCATATCCAAACACATTTTTAGCGTTTAGCTTTTCAAACTATAATCTTCATGTTTATGCAAAAAAAATCTTGCGGTTGAAAATCTAATAAAACATCATTTTTCAAAAGCTGAGTTTGAAACATAAGATTTTAAGAATGTCAATGTTTCAACCTCACATTCAAACACACTCTTAGAAAATTTAGTATTTTGCAAAGAATAATTTATTTTTATGATTGTTTGTAGAGATTATAGTTTTTACATAATTATATGGTGATAGAATATTTTAGAAATATTATGTCACATTTGAATGAAAATATAATTCTTGGATGATAAATGGATTTTTGTGAGTTTTTAAGAACTTGTATATGAACTTATTAGAGATTAAGATGTAAATGCCTATTATTTTTATTATTTTTATGAGCAGTAATTGATGTATGCGTACGTTGTCCGACATTTGTATTATTGTATGGGTGCGGTTATTCCCACCACCCTCATTGTTAATCCCTCCCTACAATATTATAAAAATACCTATTTTTCATTTTCATAAAATAGCATTAATCCCACCACCTAGTTGTCGAGCTAACTCTATCGGATTGACAGAGGGGTCGTCGATAAAATATCATCGGGTTGACAGAGGCTCTGTCGAGCTCATGTCATATTGTCAACAGGGGAGCCGTCGAGAAAACACTATAAGGTTGACAGTGGAGCCGTCGAGAAAACACTATTAGGGTGACAGTGGAACCGTCGAAAAAACGCTATCAAGTTGATAATGGAGCAGTCGAGAACACGCTATCATGTTGACAGTGGAGCCATCAATCAAAGCTCATGTTGGGCTTCAAGTTGCCACACAAACGTTGACCTTCTAGAGATCGAGAAATCTCTATCGTGTTGACAAACAACGACAAAGCATTCCTTAAGGAACAATATCAGTAATGGAGGTATTCTTTCATTAGTATAAAAGAAAAAATGTTACCCATAAGGCCGTAAATGTATAAAATTTAATGGTTATGAATGGTATTGAATCCTAAATTCTATCTAATAAAATTTAGTGCATTCAAAAGGGAGACTGGAAAATATTATATCTATTCTATGCTTTTTAAAATTTGTATCCTTCTTAAGTTGGTTCAGGTAAGTAAAATTTAACAAAAAATGGAAGGACACATAATGCTAATAGCAAACATTTGTGCTTTCAATCGAAAACATTTAAAATAATATAAACAAAATAAATCTATTTTCAAATAAACATAAGAAAGCTCAGGTCATATATATAAAGGATTGTGTCCACTTCATGTTCAACAACGAACTGGGTGTGTGTGTTCGACTTCAGCCATGTCGATCTAACCCAAAACTTCTCCTAGTCACATTCTGTTAAATTCAACCCACCTATAGTCGGCTGGATGCTTAGTTGTTCGACTCCAATCTTGTAGAATTGGATTATTTTTTTCGACACTACCTTCGTCGAACTTTGTGTGTCTGCTTTTTTTCCAAGTAGTGATGATATTCCATAAGTACATCATATCTAATCTGTACACAATTCATATACCCTGCAATCTTGAAGCATTCATGTGTCAGTTGTTCATATACACATATTAACCTAAACATTTCAAATACACATATACACAAATCAGTTATTCATATACACATATCCCCTAATTTTAGTTATAAATGAGTTCTATAAGTTGAAAAGCATCAACCAAAATCTCAATTTGATTTTCCCATGCAACTATTTTTTTTTTTTATTTACTGACCAAAAAAAAAATTTCTGATTTTCCATGCAACTAAAAATTTCTGATTCGACCCAGCTGTGGTCGACTGTTTTCAGTGTGTTCGACCCTGTCAGTGGGGATTTTGATTTGTTTTAAAATTAGACATCATCGTTTAAATGTAATGAATGGCATGCATGATTTGTGATTAAAAACATATCTATCTTAAACACTCAAGCTCTCATTCTCTCAAGTATAGGCAAACAGACAAGAATCTGAATGAGATCTGGTTGCAATATAAACATGGGTCTTTATTTTAATTCATCAAAATAGGTTATAACTACTTATACCTACTGAAGAACAGAAAATAGAAATCCATAATAAAATTTATGAAATTTTCGTGTTCCATTATCAACTCAGTCGACAAATTCAAAGTCAAAATTTCATCTCCAGTTCGACAGTAGCTATGTCGGATGGATGTGGAAACTTTCGACGGTGGTGTATCGAATGGATAACTAAAAAATTCAACTAGATTCAACTCATTCAATGAGGTTAGTGTCGACTATGGACCACACAGATCGACTGTCACCTAGTCGAGCTCATTCAGAAGAGGTCGACAACAATGTTGTCGAGTAGTAAAATAAAATAAATAAATAAAAGTTTGGACACCATGAGAAGACAATCTGAAACAGCTGAAATTGCACCACCAGCCTTCCATTAACAACAACATACACCAAATTAAAAAAATGAAATGATGGAAGTTGCACCATAACACCCCCAACGCCCCCCCCCCCCCCCCCACCCAACCCACCCAAACAACAAACACCAAATAATAAAAATTGGTAAATGTTGCACCACCACCACTCACATCTCCTGCTCCTTTTCATCTTCATAATCTCCTTCCTTGTCCACCAAATAAAATAAAAAAATGTGTAAGGGAGCGACGGGTGGTAGAGGGATAGTGCAGCAAGGGGAGGGACAGGCGGTCACGGTGAGGGGATCACGACGGTAAAGGATCGTCGGCTCGATGGCAAAGGAGCGACGGCAATTGAGGGGAGAGAGAGAGAGAGAGAGAGAGAGAGAGAGAGAATGAAGAGGAAAGAAAAAAATGAGTAAAATCTGTGGTGGGGTGGTGGGCCTGGTGTTTTAGTATGCTTATATTTATAGGGTGGTCGGTTTGGGGAAAAACAAAAAGGCAGGTGGTGAATTTAATTAGGTGGTGGAACAAGTAAAATGGGTAGTGGGTGTAATCGCGCCCTTATTGTATACGTCTGTGCAGTGAAGGTATGGTAATAAAATAAATAAATAATAAATATATGTGGGACATTCTCTTACATGGTACTAATTCACTCAACCGGATGATGTCACAAAGAATGGAGTAAATCATGTATTAAAATATACCAAGTTAAACATTAACGAGGAGCCCAAAATTTAATTACACAAACGGATTGTAGATCAATAATATAATTTGAGACGTGATTTTTTTTTATCACCGACCCACTGATTATGAGTAAGTCTGTCAATTATCCGAAAAAATATCCGCATCCGATCCGAATCCGTATCCGAAAATACAGAAAATATCCGATATCTGAAAAATCCGTATCCGTATCCGAAAAAATAATCCGTATCCGAAAATTTTCGGATCGGATACGGATATACCCCTATCCGATCCGAAAAATATCCGTATCCGATGGCATTAAAAAAATATTAATATTAGTATTTAATATCTACCATTGGATTTTGATCAAGCGACTCACATTCTTTCTAATAGTTGTAAAATTAGGACTTGTGTTTGTGAATTTTTAATTTTAAGTCAATTTTTGAATTTTAAATGAAAATTTGTTATGTTTAATTATTTATTTATTCTTTCTAATAGTTGTAAAGTTAGGACTTGTGTTTGTGAATTTTTAATTTTAAGTCAATTTTTAAACTTTAAATAAAAATTTGTTATATTTAATTATTTATTTATTTATTTCGGATATTTCGGATAATTATCCGAATCCGTCGGATACGGATACGGATCGGACACGGATACGCTTTTTAAATATCCGTCGGATACGGATACGGATACGGATATAAAAAAAATTTTCGGATACGGATACGGATATGACCATATCCGCTCCGTATCCGGTCCGTTGATAGGCTTAATTATGAATTGAGTTCATCACACTGAAGTATCTTCTTCTTTCACTGTGTTCATTCTTGGACCGAGGGACAAAAATCGATGAACCGGATCTGGATTGTAAGTCCGTCCACTATGTTATTCTCTGATTGATTCCGCTTGGTTGTCGGCGATTTGAGACCTCGAACATCATGAATACGGGGAGAGGGTGACATGCGAAAGATCATCTGACCTTAAGTCAACTAATAGAATTTTGGGTTCGCTGTAGAAAAATATTTCTCGCATATTTCAATAGGTAGAGTTAGGTTGAGATGCTCTAGAATTGATATCTCCTCCGATAAATGGATGGGGAGAGATACCTCGATTTGGGAGATTTTATTGTTCTATGTGGGATTTTATGAATTAGCATTGATTGCTCCAAATCAAACATATGTTGTTGGGATTTGATCCTAAATCTGACTTGATATATTCAAGTGGTCGGGTATGAATAGACCGTCGGGCCGGATTCACATATCACCTGCTATTTAGGTCGTGGACCATAGTTAATCGAGTCATGGGCCAAAAACATGGAGTATTGATTGTCATTAACCTTAAAAAATGACACTTACAATTGTCTTCAACGATCAATCACACACCAATAGGCATTGTTACATTAATATTGAGACATTTTTATTGTTATTCTTACAAATGTTATCTCACTTAATCGTAATATATAAAACTATCCGTGTATTACATATTTTAATATGAAAAATATAAAAAATATACATGCATTCAACTCATTTGAGCGAAACCTAATAAGAGTCTAAGAAAGTGTCAGAAGGAATAATTAAATATAATATTATTTGACACCAATGTATTCCGGGACCCATGGAATTAAAACAGATGGACAATATAATTGGAGTAGTCGATAACGACCAACTGCACATGCTGGGTGTACGTAGCATTGATTCATGGATTCACATGCTTTTGGTGAAATATTAATGGTGGGGAGATGTTTTTTTTTAATTGGTGGAGTTAGGGGAAGTGGGGTGGGGTGGGGTGGGTTTGGTGAAATATTGAATATTACTGCGGTGGAGATTTTTTTTTTTGTAAAGCATTTGACCCCCTAAAGTTTTCGAAACATTCAGAAACCCCTAAAGTTTAAAAATCTATACTTACACTATGCCATTATATTTTTTTATTAAAAAATTTATTGTTTTACTATTAACTATCTAAATATCCACAAAAAATTAATTAATTAATTCTAGATATGTATTATGAATATTAATTGATACAATAATTAACTCTTCAAATGCGTCTAAATGCATTTATGAGAATTATGTCACACAACATTTAATTAAAATGTGAAAACAAACCCACCAAACAAAACTGAAGACACGACAAAGATTTAATTAAATGGTAAAATCGTACTCTTATCCTATCTTAATAGAAAATCTAACTGCATTAGGTATAATTGCATGTTTCTAAACTATTAGAGGGTGTTTCTGCAGGTTTAGAAAATTTCAGAAGGACCAAACGCATTTTATCCTCTTTTTTTTAGTGGAGTTGGGGAGACTTGGGGGGAAGGGGGGTTTGAGTGGAGGTTGGGAGACTTAAAATTTTCATACGTTTCAAATAGGACAGTCCAAATCTATCTTGACCCGATTCTATGAATTCGATGGACCCGGTCCTATTTTATTTGTTGGCATATGCAAGCTATAGATTATTCTATTCTCTCCCTACATTCCTTTTTATTCTTTTTGTGGAGACCTGCGTATTTGACTAGTGAAGGCCATGATTTGGGGTTTGGATCATCTTTTTTATATTTTTTTTTATGTTTATATCTTATTTGATTTTCATTGTGGGACAATCACAAATCATTTTGATACTATTAGACGGTTAAAAATGCGTGTAAATTGAAAAACAAATTCAATCTACTTGATTCTAACCATGGTGAAGTGACACCTGAGGATGAATCAAACAAAATACAAATATAAAAAGAAATAAATAGAAAATGCAAAACCCATAGTTCACAAGCAAATTATTTTTTGGTCCCTTCAAGAATAGATATTAATGGAAAATATTGTTATCCTTGTTAAAATACAATTGACCACCAGTGATTTGTTAGTTATCAAGTTGTCTTCGTTACAAAATCATCTTTTGTTAGACTTGGCACACTTTTCACTGACGGATTAATTGTTGGTTAGAGAAATATATCTAATCAAATGAATTACTTTCTTCAGTGATATTTATATCAGGTAATCAAAAGTGCATTGGTTCTCTTGTTGTGTTGTTCTCTTTCAATTGTTTAGTTTCACATTGAAATACTACTTTTAGCCCCCGTTTGAAACGGATATAAGATTTATGACAGGATATACATTTATTCAAACATAATGAGTATAAATAAAGATAAAATGATTTTGTGTTTGGTTGTGTTTTGAATTATTCTTGTTGGTAAACATAAGAATAAATGTTTTATTGTTTGGATAAAATATGAAAGTATAGATAAAGATTTAAGAAGGTAAAAAAATAATGATAGTTGATTTGACATGTGATTTATAAAAGGTGATGATAATTGATTTAACAGTGGACCCACATATTCTTTGGGTATAATAACCTAAAGATAATAACTTTAATTCTAGGGGTTGATTGAAATCTATATACCACTCTATACAAGTTTATTCTGACATATTTTATTAGATGTTATCCGGGATAAACAAACACACTAAAATTCTTATCCGGTGTTATCCAGAGGCTTATACCCAAAACAAACGGAGGCTTAAACTTCCTTTATGTATATATTGACTGGCATTGAACGACTGTTAATACTTTTTTGGAGATCTTAATACTTTTTTTGGAGATCTTGCTAAGTGCGTGTGACCAAGAGTGTGAAAAAATATGATTAAACTGCCAATGCTAAACAACAATAATAATAATAATATTGGAAAAACTTTTTTCGAAATCATGCAGTGGATCAAAAAGCCCCCCTCAAAGGAAGAAGTGCAAATGCATCCACGAGCCCTTGCCTCTATTGGGATCTTAACCAAATATTAACTTTCTTCGTGATAATAAATATTTGAGTTTACAAAATAGTCAATATAGGACTATGTTTGAGAAATCCCAAACCAAGAAAACAAATCGAGGAACACACTTTTTTTTAAAACATTTTAAAACTTTTGAAACTAATTAAATATTTTGAAATAAAATATAGGAAAACCCAAAACTTTCACAAAGTTTCTAACAAATAGCTGGCATGCCATGTCACAGCTCATGCTAATTATTTTAATGATTTAATCTAACAATATAAGTATTGGATGTAAGCTTACCAATTATCCGAAAAAATCCAAATCCAATCTGAATCTGAATTTAAAAAATAAAAAATTATCCGATATTCGAATATTCAAAGTGCGGATATGGATATTAGTATATTCGATTTAAAATAATTTCCGTATCCAATATATATATATATATATATATATATATGAAAATTATTACGTGCGGCGAACGGCAGGTGCGGCCGCGACGTGAGCCGTTCGATCGCGGGTCCATCACATCCAACGGTCGACGTGAATCGCACCCGACCGTCCGATGCGATGGACCCGTGATCGACGGCCCGTAGTCGCTGCCGCACCTGCCGTTCGCCGCACGCAATAACTCCCATATATATATATATTATGTATTGTTTGTATTTGTTATTTTGCATAATTAATCATAATCATGATATATTATATTACTATTAAAATTTCAATGTATGATATTTAAAAGATAGAATAAACTTTTAAATCTCAATTTTAATTTTTATATCTCTCTAATATATCATTTGATTATCTAATTTAATGTTAATATTTAAACATGTCAATTATCTGAAAAATATTAGTATCCGATCCGAATCTAAAAGTTGATATATGTATCTGAATATGAAAGTTAAGATATAAATATTAACGTATCGAATTTGTATCGGTCTGATTAACATGCTTACTTGAATGAGGATGTCTAGATGTGTATTGATGAACTCATCTTCCTTTTAGCTTTTCATGTGCTATGGAGTGTGGACCCATCATCTTGTCGATTAGAATGATATTTGGGGACCATGGATCATAAATCTTACTCGGTGAATCGTATTCTGGAAAATATGCAAAGTTTCAAATATACATTTTTTTTAAATTAAAATCAACTCACATTTGGGATCAGATACAAGAATGTCTCAAATAAATGGAACCTTCATGAACTAATTAATTGCCTTGTCCATGATCATTTAGCCAAAACAATATTGTTACAGCTCGAGACACAATGTGTCATTGACTTATAAATCAAAGTTCTCTTTTATTATAGAATGAAAAATATAATAAATCCATCTTTGACTATAAAGATGAAATATATTTATTTAAAACAAATAACTCCTGTCACAAAAATTAAATCAATATAAATAAAAAAATATATTAAACATTTATAAATTCCGAGCATCAAAAATATCTTTGACATTAATCACTTAAACATAAATAAATTCTAAAAAAAATATGTTTATGATATAAAATTTCGAGATATATAATATATTTATAGTCACATTTACAAATGAAATCCAAATTCCGTTGTAGTCTAGTTGGTTAGGATACTCGGCTCTCACCCGAGAGACCCGGGTTCAAGTCCCGGCAACGGAATTATTATTTAATTTTTAATTTTTATTTATACGTTTCAATGATAAATCATTTCATAGTTTTCGCGGGAAGAAATCGAGATTAGGGTTTCCTTCACCCCCTCTCTATACACCCGCTCCTCCTCGTGTGATCGGCGGAAGCGGCGATGAAGAAGCCAACGAAGAAGACGAAAAAACGATCCATCGAAGAAGCGGCGATGAAGAAGCCGAAGAAGAAGAGCGAAGGAGGCATCGAAGAGTCCACCATGACCTTCCTCGACTCCTTCGGCGTTAAGGATCCCCGTGACGTCTTCGACGACAGTCAGTACTCTCTCTCTCTCTCTCTCTCTCTCTCTCTCTCATTCACTTCTTCATCTCCATCGATCCATCTTACATTGAATTGATCGCAATCGCAGAACTCTCGTACTTGGAATCCGTTCACGTCGCTTCAATGGCTTCGGATACCCCTACCATGCCTACTTGGTATGTATTTTGTGCACTTTGTGTTTGCGATAGAGAGAATCTAGGGCACAAAAGCCCTGTTTTGTTTTATTAGGGCTGGGCATTAGGTATTGAAAAACGATGTGAAGTGTTATCTTTTTTTTATGGGCTTACGTTGATTTTTGGTCTATTGGGGGAAGGAAAATGTGTGAGGCGATTTTTGAGATCTTTAGAGAGTGTTCGACTCTGGAGTTGACCATGGCGAGTTACCAACTGCTTGTTGAGTTGAACAAGGTGCTTGTTTTGTGTGGCTCTTTTTGTTTGATTGAGGTTCATCTTGTCGGATTTGTTTATTTATTTTATTTTAAATTTTGTTATGTGTTTTGTAGCGATATCCCAGAGTGTATGTGGCCAGTTCGTGTAAGGTGGTGGTGGTTGAAGAGGTAGGTCTGAAAATTCTTATTTTTGAGTTAAATATGATTCCGGTACATTTATATGAGTGAATTCACATACATTATTTAATTGCATTCACAGGCTTGGTCACCTTTTGTCTGTGGTGTAGAGGGTGGGGGCTTAATTGATTCCTCTGTAAGTTGAATTTCTCTGTGGCTTGTTGTTTTTGACACTATAATTTGATTTTTGTAAAAAGTTATATTCATTTTTTCTCTTTTCATTATCGTAAATAAGAACTCAGGCATCACATTTCTAAGCCTTTTTTAAAAATTTGTTTGCTTTTTGTAATATAATTATCCTTGTATTGCTCATATGTGGAGGATTGTGTCTTATTTTACTTTGATCTCTGCCACTGACTTATTTGTCAGATATAAAAATGCTCAGATTTCTCTGTGGGTCATGTAGCTCTAGTTATGGTAATGTTGGACAACCTTTAGTCACTGAATTCAGAATCTAAACTTGTTAACTGTTGGTAATCGACATGAGTTATTGAGATTATTGATTGGATTGAACCTATGATGCATGAATATGTTCATGAGGTTCACATATCAAGTATTGGATGCCAGATACTTGGAGATCAACACCTGATGCTTAGTGAACAACTCCTTATTTCTATCAGTATTGGGATTATAAATTGTGCTGCAATTCACTATTGCAGCCATGCAATTTTTCAGATTGGAAGGTTCAATTAGTTTGCCTTTATTTAATTTGTGCTCCTCGATGTTCTTTTTTTTTTGTGTTAAATATGTGGGTTCTTGATCTCATGTACCAGTATGCATATAACTGTAGACCGAAATATCAGTGCGTCATTAATTATCAGATCTTATACAAATTCCTTCTTTTTCAGAGTTTTCTTCTCTTAGCACAAGATGTCGCACAAGCACTCATCAAAATGGAATCTCAATCCTTAGGAATGAGGGTAAGGCATTGTTAATTCCAAAGCATCGTCACGATTTGTTGAGTCTTCAAAGACGGAGGAATTCTTTGAATTATTATTTTTTTCTTCATAGTATATATCCCTGCTTAAGTTTTACGGTAAGTTGATGTTTGGTAGACAAGTGGGTGAACAAGTGTACATAGAATGCATGTTGAAAGTTCCAATTTTATTTGGGGAACTCTCCATAATTGACCCTATATGATGAGACAATGCTTTATGTTTATGTTAAGTTCATTTCCAAAAAAAAAATGTTTATGTTTATATTCATATTTTCATAGTATAATGAAGCAGTGGGATTTAATGAAGCAGTATAATGTTTATCAAAGGTGTACAATATGTATAATGAAGCAGTATAATGTTTATGTTCCAAAAAAAAAAATCTTATTTTCAGTATCACACTAATTGCAGATCTAACATTATTGCTCTGCACTAGCACTCTTTTGTTATGAAGTTTTGTTATCATAGTATTTTTCTGTCAAAAAGTGCCCATTTGAGAAAATCATGGATTGAAAAAGCATCTTTTTGCCAGATATGAAAATTTTAAATTAAGAGGTAGAGGTGTTCTCCATGCTTCAGTTTGTCCTCTATATTTTATTGTAAAGCTTGAACTCTAACTCCGGTCACTTTTACATGACGGATCATGTCACATTTTATTGTAAACCTTGAAAGTTATTTTGGTGATGGTGGTTGTGACATGGGTTAAGTGTCAATTCTGCACATCGCCAAGAATGAAATTTGAGTGCTCCATGGGTTTAGATTACCATCTCAAGGCTGAACTGATGGGCATGCAATTATTGGTTTTCTTCAGGGTTTTTATAATTCCATCTTACCCATCAGAGAGAGAGAACAATTTATCATGGCCTTTTTTATGCGATCATCAGATATAAGATGAGGGTCTTCCCATGTTTGCTTTCTTTTGTGGGGTCAATGATTTCATGATGGGGCCCGTGTATTTGGATATTTACTCAATATGTGGCATAGTTTGAGTCTACTATGGCAATCCTCAATTTACGTGTTACATAACTGCTTCTCTGATGAATAATTGTAGATGCAATTAGGTAGATCCACGTCTGGGTATCCAAGGAGGATTTTGTTGGATATTATTTGTTTCCCCTGCATTATCTATTGGAAATCATTTACAAGTTGTCAAGGCTTAGAGTGTTGGCATGTTTTTCAAATTTCTAAGTAAACAAATGAATGTGAGTGCGGCATTTATCTTACTCTGGTCCACTAAATATTCAAAATGTGCTTTCATATATATTTACAGTGCTTGAGGGATATGCTGTTATTCCAATATCTTGTGAAAGTTCTTGAAGGAGATTTGTTACCTCGTTATGCTGTATATAAAGGTAAACCAAATTTTGTTTAGCATCAAGCACAGTATATTTGTTTTCAATTAAAGTAGTTCCCTTGCATAGATTAATTTGTGATGTTTATGGGTTTTTACAGAAACTTCTGACTGGTTTATGGTCAAGGAATCCCTAATCAATGCGCTTTGGGTATGGATCTTTGTTTCTGATATTATAAGTTGTGAGATTTTGTTTTTCTATCATTCAAAAATGATTTTATATAGTGTCAAAAACCAGGTGTCACCAAGAGTTCCAAGACTGACCTACAAAAACTTAGTTAAATCCTGCTTGTCAATTATATCCAGCCTGTCACATCATCATAGTGAATCCAGTTATCAACATCAGCAAATAGCAGACAATCTGTCTTCAAAGACAGTTCATGATTGTGGTGCTGCACTGTCCATTGCAGTAATGACACAGTTGGAAGACACATCATTTGCTGTGCAGAAATTTTTGTCAATGGTAATGTTTGATTGATTCATCTTCATGAAGTCCTTCTGCTCGTTTAATGGAAGAAGGTTTTATTTATGTATATTATCTACTTTCCATTTTCTTTCTTATTCTTTTTTTTCTTTTGGGGTTTTGTGCAATCTAGATTATGGAGGTTGATGTGATGAAGAAGGAAGCAGATAGTCAAGGATATGTTTCCAGGGGTGAAGGTTCAGGGTACTATTGTGTTTTGAAAAAGTTTCTTTTTAATGGCATTATTGTTTTGATAAATTAGAGGAAACTATTCCCGGATTTGGTGCAGATCATCTCTTTTGGAAACTATTCTGGATGTGCTAACTTATGATAAAGATCTTCTTTCTCCATTTCTCCAGGTGAAAATTCGGCCCCTATTATTCTCTTTAATTCTCTCCCCTGTTCAGTCAATTTTCAATAATATCCAGCATTTTGCAAATTATGTGTATGTTCATCAAGGGGGTATACACATCTTGGACCGATGGAGTGCCACCCTTTTTCCCATTCTGGTTTTCCATCTAATCATGTCCAGTCCAGTAGGTCTTTGTAGCTTACTTTAGCAAAAAAATAAATGTCATCTATGCTAATTTCAGTCACTAAACCTTGAAAAGTAACCCCAAGAAAATCATGCGACTCTAGATGGAACTATCAACTTTTTTTTCCAGAATAACCATGGGCATCCTCAGTTCCTTTTTATTTAATCCCTACATCGATGAGATGAAAATTTACTCATCAAATTCAAATTTAATTCTTGTCTACTAAGGATTATTATTAAAATTCATGATGATAATAAGGACAGATTTTTTTTAAAATCCTTTTGATATTTTGGATGCCAGTTTTGATACCCTCGAGAGTTTCAGGTGGAAAGTGAGTTGCCATTTGCACCCACAGTTATCCATTTCAATTATTCATTTCCCTCTTCCAAATTCTTTATTTCATTGCCGACAATCTTCTTCTGTCTTTATATTCATTTGTTAAGAAAATAATTTCCCTTTATCCACTCAAATCTCAAAGCTTCCTTGAGTTTGGTTTGCCAACGCTTTTCTAGTAACTTTCTCCCAAAGGCCATGTTCCAATTATCAGTTGTAATCTGATTGACCTTCACTTGATTCTGAACATTTGCTTTAATTTTTCTTAGTTTTTCATGTACTTTTACATTTCCAAAGTAAGAAGTGCTTGGGTTTCAAGTTGTAACTTGAGGTATTCATCTTTAAGATAAATAAGAATGCCTTTCCTATCTCAAATTATATCATGTTACCAAACCTCCTCTTGGTAGGATAGGAGAGGTACCCCCTCTTTAGTGAAGGGACTTGGGTTCGAGTTTTGTTGCTTGCTGAAAGGGGAAGATTTGATAATTAAAAAAAAAACCACAAAAAAAAAAAATTATGTCATATTTCCTGGTGTGTGGTCATCTCTAGGTTAAAGTTATGTCAGTGATGAACCCGCTGATAGCTGCTCAGAGAAAAAAGTGATCATTCCTGGGTAGCAACCATTAGGTACATACAGGTAATCCATTGGCCTATTATGTGAGTTATTTAATGGCTTAATGGATGGAGATCTTTTTTTTCCTTATTTGGGCTGGTTGTCCCTATTGTTTTTTTATCTTAACTTTATTATATAATTTTGTAGTCTTTCTTCATAATTTTAAGATTTTCGAGAGCCTCATGGAATTATCAAATGCTCTTATAGAATCTTGAGGGTACATAATTGTCTTTATGCTTTGAGTCTTTGACATAATCTACTGGCAGTCAATTTGTGTTTTGTCCCCTGCCATTACTGATGACGGTGCATTTGCTTTTGCAGGTTTTTTCAATACCTAGATGGAAGTTGGATATAGTTTTGCAGTATTTTTCAAAGTATTGTAAAAGGGTATGATGACTCTTTAGCAGTATGTATGAAGTTATGGAGTTCTTACGTGCTAATCGAATCACCAATTGTAATTGATTTGTAATATATGGATTTTATTCACATAAACAACCTGCAAATTACTGGGTGATATGAATTGTATGAAAATCGTTAAAGGAAAAGAAGGACTAATTCTGGTCAAAATTGAGGTGATATAAATTGTACTTGAGTTCTAATTTCAGAAAATTACTCGGTGGAACAAATTCCAGTGTCGATTTGCTTTATTGATTTGACAGTGTATCAACTCTGGGCTGTTATTCTGAAGTGAGGTCATTGCATGCATAAACTACATCATACTTTGGGTTGAAGCTTATAGGAAGATAGATAATTGTTCTATTTGTTTGGAAATTGGGACATAAATTTCTTGTATAGGAAATCACTTCAATTTTACATAGGGCAGCAACCATGAGTAGTATCCCTTTGAATTCCATTTATCTATTATAATACTTGAGGGTTACCTTATGTGCAATATATTTGCATGACTGTGTGTTTATATATGTGTGTAGGGCAATTGAAGTTCCCAATTGGTGCATATTACTTACTTTAAATTGCTTGGAATTTTGCCAATGAACCATGGAATGTGCCCGATGGCCAGACAGTTCATGTTTAATTAGATAGCAGCCGAAGAGAATATGGGGAATATGCGAAAGAGATGCGCTAAACAAATTCATAGACCTGGAGAAAATTATATTATGTTTTAATCTCCTTGGTTTGCCCATGGGAACTGCTAGCTAACTCTTTTGGCTTAGCCTAGACAGAATTGAGGAGAGGATTGGAGATTGCATCACATGTATTGGTCACTAAATTATTCAAATATATAGTCAATGTGTTTAAGTAATGCACCTGTTAGCATTTTCTTGTCTACTCTCATTATCCCTTCCCATCTACTTTTGCTACATGCATGATATTTATTGGCAATATATTAGATGTTTGTTCTTGTGAAATAATGCTTTTTATCCATATTATCTGTAGTCTTCAGTTCGTACTCGGAGATCAAACGAGGTTGATGATGGAACATTTGAGGGAGTCTTGAAATGTTTTTCAAATGCCACAGATACAAAAGCAATGGTCAGGAAAATGAGCACGGAGGTGGCTCAGCTGCTCCTATCACATGCTTTTCAGGTGATCAATACTGTGTTCTGGACAAAATAAAATGCCTTGTGACATTCTTTAAACCTTTATCATTTTGCCTTTTGCATTCTTGCCCAAGACTCCAAATTGAGTAAATTGTTCTTCCATTTTGTTCCAGGCCTACCTATTCCTACATCGTGATAATAAAAATACAGCCAAGTCCGATGACAATGGTGGAGAAAAGTCACTTTTGCATATATGCAAGAGCATGATATCTGCCTTCAAAAATATTAGAACCAATGAGTGAGTGTGCTCATCATTTTGTATGTTGTTTAAACATAATCTTCATGTACCGTTCAAACAATTTCCTTGCTCCTCCCCTTCTTTTGATGGCTTGTAAAATTCTTTGTTTCAGGCATGTGGACATGACACAATTTGAGAAAGGAGCTCTGTTTTTGGCGTCAAAAATTCTCTCAAGGAATGAATAGAAGACCCTCTATGTGACATTTTTGGGATCTCATAAAATTTTTGCATCCATCATTGGTTTATGTTCTTTGCGACCCCGTCAAGATGGGCATGTACATACTTCAAGCCTAATGCACCAGGAATGCTGGTCTTATTTAGATGCTCAGTGGTTGAGTGCGCTGGAAATCTTAAATGATCGACCGATGAGGACAACATAATAGAATAGAGCAATGTATGTGGATGCTTGTGTTTGATTTTATATTGATCCATTGTAAAATTTCATGGAGCAAAACCATCTATTTGTGTCCATGGAGGATCCTCACTTTGTGTTATAAGAAATTTTGTTCAGGCTGACGTGGTGAGCATTGTCTTGAATATATGTGCAGGTGTTCAATTAGGGAAGTGAAGCAAAAGCAAGAAAAGAAAGGTCAGTTATGTACAAAACTGGTTTAAATAACTATATACTGTGCACTAAAGTGGTATAATCAGCATGTGATATCAGTAATATATTATCCGAGAGAACACACGAAATATCAGCACTTTGAAACAGATTCTCACCGGGCACATATTAAACAAAAATGTATCATGTTGGTCCTTCCACACCAGAACGCATCATTAGCTACTTTTTCTGGATTTGATGAATAATCTATGCAGGAGAACTTAAGCATATTTGTGAAGTTGGGTTCAAATTCTCATATTTGTGATGCTGGAGACTGGAGAGTTCCCAATTGTATCAGTTGTCTGACCAACTGATGCGGACCATTTCGACAAAGCACCCAAATAATAGTTTGGCTCAGTTTGGATCTGTGTTTGAGTGGATTTTGCATGTTAAAATATGAGAACTTTTCAAATGCGCATCTAAACACGTTTTTCGTTTTCGTGTCCACACTCATCTTTGAGCGTCTTCTATGTATTTTTACCCGTGTGGTTTTTCACAAGCGAAGGTTGGTATGTAAGATTTTTATAATCTTCATGTTTAAATCTCATATCCAAACGCTCAGCCGGATAAACCCCTGTTCAATTATCCCATAGTTTGGTTAGTTCAAACCTTTGTTGTTTAGATCAGTTTTAGTAGCTTCTTTTCATGATTAATGTGTTTTTAAAATGGATCAACCAGAGCGTATCATCTCAAAAAGGCAGATTCACCCTTCTCTAAATAAGCCTCATCAAGAGTTATAACTAGAGTTTCACTTTTGATTCATATTTCGCTAGTATTGGGCAATAAACCTAACGTATGGCACTATGGCTTACTTCATCAATGCTATTCTCTTCCTACTAAATTTTACTCTTCTGATAACCAAATTCTCTTTGACCAATGACCACTATGGCTAAAAAATTAGAGTGCAACTCTGATTGGTTAAACTGTATCTGAATTTTTTTTTTGGTCAATATTTTCTTTGTTTGGTATGGATTGAAAAATTAATGAATCAATTTAATTTGATTTGTGTTTGATTTCACTATAAGAAAAACTCAAATAATTGAATCAAATCGAACTAAATTTAAACCAATGATTATTTATATTAAATATATTCATTTTTTTGTTGAAAATATTAAATATATTCATTAAAACAATTTTTTTATACTAAAATTTCTAACAATAAGACCCACTGATTTCACATCATCCCCTCTTTTTTGTTATTAAAATGATTGATTGCACGATTACATATTCAAAGGACTTTGTTCATATGTTGTATATATTTATTATTTTCTTCGTCTTCTAGTCTTGTTTATATAAAAATTTGACAATTTTGTTCCGTTCGATTTACAGTTTTATCACTTCGGTTTGATTCAGTTTTGAACAGATGATAATTTGTTCAATATCATTTCAAAATGAATCAAACCAAAGATTCACACCCCCTAGCCCAAACCACTGTTCATTATCCACTCAGAAGTCAGAACGGAAAAAAACACAAACCACCCAAACTCTTCAAATAAATACAAAACTAAAAAAAAAAATACAAAACTCAAAATCCCTAAAAAACAAAACAAAACAAAAACAGAGTACAGAGAGAGAGAGAGAGAGAGAGAGAGACCCCAACAACTAAGAAACCTTCACCCCCTTCACCTTAACATGCCTCGAACAGTCCCTCCTGACCTCCCCCTTCCTCCCCGTCTTCACCCCAATCGAACCCATCCTCTCCATCCCCTCCACAAACGCCTTAAAGAACCCCTCCTTATCCCTCCCCATCTCCACCACCACCCCCTTCGTCCTCCCGTCCGCGTACAGTCCCTGGTCCGTCTCCAGCAACCCCAACCCCCCCTCCAAATTCCCATAATACGCGTGATCAAACTCAAACGGCGTCTTCACATCGAACGGCGCGACCACGTCCGCGTTCCCTCCGCGCGCGGGGCACGACATGCGTAGCGCCTTCAGGAGCCTTGGGTCGATGCGCGGGTCGGGTTTTTGGGTGTTCGCGTAGTTGTAGAGGCGGGGGAGGAACTGGTCGCAGTGGGAGAAGCCGATGGTGTGCGCGCCAGAGAGGGCGACGAGGTCGCGCTGGGTCAGGCCTTTGGAGGCGAAGAGGGTGAGGAGGTCGGCCACGGTGGAGTTCGCGCGGGGGAGGTTCGGTTTCACGCGCGTCGCTCGGGAGATCTTGCCGTCGCGTCGGCCTTTCTTCACTTGGTAGTAGGGGCCGCCGGCCTGTTAACGGGAGGATTAAAAGATAATAATGTCATGTGTCATGCACTTTTTTTTCTTGTTAGTTTTAATGTTCAATAAAATCATGTGTTGACTGGAATTGGACGGAACCTAAAAACGAACGAAGTGTATTTAATGTTATCTTTACAAAATATAAAGATGATGCGTATTATTTTTAAAAATATTATTATAAATATTCAAGACAAAAAAAAATTATTTTCATATAATCTATGACAATTAGATTCATTTATAAATGATGTATTTTCTTTCTGAACCAGAGTTTCTAAATTGATCCTTAATTTTTTTTTTAGTGTTGTTATATACGGTTTTTTTTCAATCTCAATTACACTTTTATATGCGTCGATAGAAAATCAGTTAAACATATACTCACATTAACGAAATATATGATTTGATATAGAAATTTTCTTTATTTTTCATATTAGAATATATGTTTCATTTTTTATAAAAACGTATACTTCATTAGATGATGTATACTATTTTTAAAATATTAAAAATATATGTAAACTGTAATTGAGGTTAGAAAAAGAATTATACGTAACATTATCTATTTTGTAAAAGAAGAAACATGTGTTCCATTGTCTGTACTCATTTTTATAAAAAAATAAATAATTTTTTCTAAAATGTATACGTAGTGAAGCTGTTAAAATACGCTGTATGTAACAGCTGTAATGATTCTAATAATAGTTTTGGTCTTGGCCTTCCTTCACCAGTTAAAATGGCATTTGACCGCATCAGCTGGTCACGTGGAAATGTCACATCAAATCAAATATATATTTTCTTTTTCCAAAATATTTATTTAAATATAAGATGACCAAACATAATTATTTATATTTTTGAGGTTCTTTTAAAAAATTATATCCAATAATATATTCTAAAACTCATACATACATTTTATAATGAGATCAACATTATGATCTTCCACTCCCCAATCCTAAAGCTATAAATAAGAGAAAAAAATAATCACACACTGTACATTAAAATCATCTTCAAAACAGTAACATGTGATTAGCCTCTATTTGGAACAGTTCCTTTGTGTTTGTTTTGTATTTTGATAAATCAAACGATTTTAAATTCATCAAATGACACATGTATCTATTTATAATTTGATGTATTTATAATGTGTGTAATTTTAATTATAATGATACGATAAATTTATAATAAAAATCAAATAAGATTTAAATATATATAAAAAAAAACAGAGAACACAGACTCTCTCCTGGTAATCAAGTAATTCAAACCAAAACCCAAATAAAAATAGCTCCATTTGTTCTCGAGCCACTATTAACATGTGTATATATATATAATATATATGTACGACCCAGGACTTTCAGACCCGTGAACATGATGATCAACGCATGCAAACAAAAAAAACACGATTCGCCACTCCCCACAAAAACACACAGTGACAACGAACAAGTGTTCAGGACTCGGATAATGCAAAAGTGATTGCTTTGTTTGCTTGTACAGATGGGATAAAAAAATGGATCGGATAACTGATGCTTACCAGGTGGACAAAGTCCCGAGCAGCGACGGCGAGGATGTCTGCGCATGAGACCACGCCGGGGCACTTGGCCTCCACCGCGCCCTTCGCCTTCTTCACGACATCGAACGCCTCCACCGCTAGGTTCCTGTTGTCCTCCGCGCTCTTCTCCGGCAGCCGCCTCGCCCTAGGCTTCGCCTCGATGAGCACCGAGGCGTCACAACCCTGTTCGTTCGAACAAAACCAAACACTACCTCAGACTCATCCACAAATCATGTGTACTTGATAAAAAAAAAAATTTAGTACATATATATTCAAAAGTGGCACATATAATGACAACCTTATATTAATATACTAAATCAGCATGAGTTCCGAATAGACTGTATGTCAAAGCTTACTATGACAACCTTAACATGGTTATTGCATTTTGTAGGTCTTGAAATCGGGGTGGGATTACTAATGACAGTGTCTTTCTTTTTTTTTTTTTTTTTTTTTTTTTTTTTTTAGACTAATCAAATCTGATAGAATCAAATAGACTTTACCTCGACAAAACAGTCATGGAAGAAGAGGCGGATGGTGGCGGGGCCGGTAACGGGGGCCTCCTTGAAGCGTTGGGAGGTGACCGAGCCGACGAGCTGCTCGAGGTTGGGGCAACTCTTCGAGTAGAAGTCAATAGAGAGCTGGTTGGAGAGGGATGTTGTGTTGGTTGTTGTTGATGCTAATGATGATGATGATTTATAACCACCACCATTGGAGAGGGTGGTGTCAGAGGCCAAGACGAAATAGAAGGAGAAGAAGAAGCAAAAGAGGGTGGTGAGGAGGGGAGAAGCCAAAGCATGTACAGACATCTTCGCTTGTATTTTTCTTTGGTTCTGAAAGGAGGACACACATATTTTATATATATTTATATTATATGCTGCGCGAACGCATGAAAGACGAGCATGTCGCGCGCGCGCGCGAGACCCGTGAAAGGGAGGAATGAGGGGTATTTTGGTCAGTTCGGGGAGGGTTTGGACTGAGCGGTCACGGGTGGGACAGGAGGATTTTTTATTGAATGACGAAACTGTCCATTACGGCCGAATTGTTTTTTTTTTTTTTTTTTAAAGGGTGAGTGAGTGCGGGCTTGGTTGTACAAAGGGAATCATGAAATTATAGATAAGGGAGGGATCATGTTATTGATGGCTGTTTTTGTTTAGAATGGGTGTCTCCAACTTAATTAATGGTGTGTGTATGGGATTTGAAATTTTGAGTTGCACTATCACAGGACATTCTGGGGTTTGGTGGATAGGGTTTAGTGTTAATATACTATGATTTTCTTTTTGGTTTTGATTATATTGGGTTCAATCAGTGTTCCATTCATCTGTTCATGTTAGTCACAATCAGATATTGATATTGTTTCAAATCATTTAAAAATCTCATATGTTTATCATGTGATGTGATACATGTTAGTATCTGATTAAGGATTGATATGTATTGATCGATGTGATCTAGCATTGACTGAATTCTATCTTGATTTTTTTTTATACCAATTCAAACATTTTGTATTTAAGAAATGCATTGAAACAAACATAACAAATTCCAAGTCATGCCATGTATGGCCAAAATAACCAACAAAAACATATGATTTAGAGTTTGCTTTTTTTAATCATAAATCACTAAATTAAAAAAGGGACAGCACTACCATACACATTAAGTCATGATTGACATTGATTCACCAATCAATCAAGAATATGTGCTGAATTACATAGTGGATGTGTTCAGATGGAAAAAGGAAAAAAAAATGATTAACCAAAGATTTTTTTTTTGAAAAGGTAAATGATTAACCAAAGATTGTGGACGGATGTGGCTTATTTATGGCATACTTTACTTGATATACCATGTATATTAAATTTAAAACTTGGTTTGATCCTTGTCATCTTATCTTGTAATTTTGTAATAATTATGAAGAAAGGTTCATTGAAAGATTTTTTATATTTACATTTTTTTTGTGTGGTGGTGTTGGGATGGGGGGGGGGGGGGTGTTAAGGCCACATTTGACAGTAAAATATTAGCTACAATAATGTTGGAGTAATACTCAAATAAAGAAAGCAAGAACATCTATAATATCATTTTGTATCCTTAAATGGTAGTTTGACTAGTTCTTGTAAGAGGTGAATTAGGATTTATGGCATTCACCCAGTGACATAGGTGAAGTAAATACATTTACACCAAATACTAATAAAAGATATGTGCATGGATCACCCCTCTTATGCGTAAAATTGATATTTAAAGTCAAAAATAAAATTGATTTATATAACTAATTTATTAAGTTTTCTAATAATATAACATGGATTAAGTTCATAGATATGACAATGCATATTTTTCAACAACTACTCTATCCTTGTGTGCAGTACACATGGTAGGACATCATTTTCCAAGAGCTCTGTGACACTTAGCTTTTTTTATACTCACAAATTCAGTCTTATATAATTTATTAGCTCTTTTAATTTACTGTATCGTGGTATATATTTTATTAAAAAAATTTTAAAATTTTAAATAAATTATATCACTCAATTCATTAAAGTACATATTTAATATTTTATAAAAAATATATACTTTATTATAAGAGATATAAGAGAAAAATGTGTGATATGAGTTTTGGACAATAAAATGGGAGCATGATCCATAAATGCATTGCACGTGCCACAAATGATCCCATTTGTGGGACCCACTCTTTTAAAACCATGTAACATTGCTTGTGATTCATCGGACGGTCTCCATTGATTACCCGAATGTTGGTTACGTCCATGAAAGCAAATTCGGATTTCATGGGCCCACGAGGGTGGCCCATATGATGTGCTTGGGTCCATTGATCGAACGGTCACAAATTCGAGCGATCCTTCATCGTCGCCTCAAAAAGACAAACTAGGGTTTCCCTCCGCCGCAAGCGACGGAGCCGACGACCTCTCCGCCTCTCATCGTTCGCCCACACATATAACATGCTTCGCCAGGCGAAGACGATCACGTCCCGCGCGAGGTCTCTGATTCGACCCCTCCCGATCTTCTCATCTTCTCAAGAGGCCCCTTTCGGAGGTTCCTCTCCCCTCCTTAACCATCGAAGCCAGGACATCCCACACGATTTCCTTAGATGGGTCTCTCGCGGATCCTCCCGGGGTTTGTCCCGCTTCGCCTCCGGATTCACCCCCCTCAAGCCCAAGCCGCTGGACTCCATCATCGACGTCAAGCGGGTCATGACTCGGTCGCCGGAGGACCTGGTCTCCATCTGGGACGACGTGAGTGCTTCAATTTTTTATTTTGATTTTGTTGGAGGGACTGATTCGTATTTTTATCAACTGGGTTGGTTGTAGTATCATTTGGAGAGAGGTCAAGATTTCATTTTGATTGTGTTGGAAGGACTGATTTTTGCTTTTGGCCACTGGGTTAATAGTAGTATCACTAAGGTCAAAATTTGATTTTGATTGTGTTGGAAGGACTGATTTGTGTTTTTGGCAACTGGGTTGGTGGTGGTTGTAGTATCACCTGGGGAGAGGGCACATTGGTGCGTCTATGAAGGCGAAGTCGTTTTATTTGCTTGAGCAGAGATCGGGCCCCTGGTAATGCCCGCTTCAATGTGTTAAGGCTTTTGTTTGTCACATATGTTTGGATCTTTGTGTTCACTTGTTTTGTTTGCCGAATTTTGCAGTCGGTTTTTTGTGCTTCCATTGCGGCGAGGGAGTGGCTACAACACTATGTTTGTTCAAGGTTCCTTATCAAATCTTTTGATTACTTTCATCTACTCTAGCTTACTATTTGAAGATGCACGGTTTGAACAATGTTTTGGGGACAATGTGATTTTGTCTACTTCTGTACTTGCTGTTCTCAGTTGTCTGTTTTCTGCTATGTAGAATTTATAGGGTCATGTTTGGACTAGCATTCTGAAATTTAAATGTGATTGATTGTCCAGGGAGGTTTCTCAACTTTGGATTTGTTTAGTGTATCACTTGCAAGGTGAGTTTGTAGTTTGCCATATGCTTTTACATGTTTGGGAAGATCATGATGGTGTAGGGTAGTCGCTTCATATAGTCATTGATCGAGAGAGCTTTCCACAATGCAAGGGAAAATATTTTGTCCTTGTTGCATATGAGGAGTGTGTTTTTATGTTCAATGGAGTGCCTTTCTCTTGAGGCAATTAAGATATTTATTGCTACTTGGTAATCACTATTTAAAAATCAGATTTTCCAGTAAGCTTGAGAAGTGGAGGTCCTTTTTCCACTCTAAAGATCATAGTTGAAATTTATGTCTATGATAGTAACGGTTAGATGTTAGTCAGATTTTTGAGGTTTATAAATTTGGTTTAACAACTACAATTATTGATTAATATGCTTGATCAAATGGCATCTTGTTCATGTCTACTGTTGAACCTGTAGATGAGTTTTGTCTCATGCATTCTGTTTGCTGGATAAGGGGTTTGCTATTGGGGGGTTTTATATTGAACCTCATGTTCTTTGCATTTAAATTCATCAGCTAATTATGCTTATCTATGCTTAGTGCAATAAAAAATTAAGCATTATTGTCCTTTAGATCTCAATTTCAAGCGGGTGAGTACCATTTTAAGAGGTGTCCCTTCAAACATGAATTTTAATTAACAAATCAAATGTGTGTCCATTTTAGTAGACTCTGGACAATGAGGGATTGAAGCATAAAAGGCAGTTTATTCTTGGTAATCTTCATGCCATTTATTGGTATATTTAAATTACAAGAACCAAAAAAATCATATTTCAAATTATTACCATTTATGTGAAAAACACGAGAGCACGTTATCGGAGAATTTTGGGGCCTGAAATAAACATGTTTTCGATCCATATGGAGTAGGGGAGGTTGGGTGTTCATTTTTGTTGCAGTGTTTTTAAACTTTTTTATTTCTAATTTATCAATTTTTTATATAAAATTTGGTGGACTCCCCACTCATTCTAAAAAAAATGTATTGTGCACCTTTTTAGTAGCTAAAATTGTAGATTAAGGTCTCTTTAGAGGAAAAGAGAGATTATGATCAGATAGTGGCTTATGTGGATGGTTCAATAAGTTTACAGTTGGGATGGAGGAGTTTTCGTGCCTTGACATGACATCTGCAGAATGGTTCACCTTTTGAATGCTTTTGGTGAAGTTTAATGTCTCCATGGAACTTAAAGAACAAATCCAATGTTGATTGATAGTTGGCTTCATTATGGATGTTTCATCTAATGTGTGGCTTGGTTAATGGGTTTAGACAATGATGCTAAAGAACCAACCCTTACGGGATTTTCCGACCTTCAAATTTGGTTTGAACATTTTGTCCGTTGTAATGCTTCACTGAAGAGATGGCTAAGAGTCTAAGAGTCTGCTCTAAACATATGATGCAACAAAGAGCACCAGGGATTTGGCAAAAGGAGGTTTGAGTTTAAGTGACTAAATGAATCGTTCAAGGTTAACTTTCATTGCAATTTTTTTGGTGGTCAATTGTTTTTTTCTCTCGTTAAATCTTCTCTCATCCGCAAGAGTAAGACTCGAATCCAGGCTACTTAGTAAAGAGGGAGTACTTCTACCAACTTGTCAAGAAGTGGTTCAGTGGACCTTTTTTTTTGGAAAGAAAATGATATTCATTAGGCGGTTCGGTGGACAAAATTGATACATTGATACCCATGCACTTGCTATATCTAAGTCTAGGACAAACTCGTATTTTGTGATTCCATTCATGAACTTTCTTTTGATTGTTCCATCTTTCTCTCTTTCCTTTATATCACTCATTTATGTTCTTTCATGTCTAAAAATATGGCATCACTAGATGCTTTACTAGTCTTAAATTTGGCATAATTGTTGCGCATGAGATGAATAATGCATTTATTGTTGTAGTATGATATGCTTATGCAAAGAAAATGTTGTGAACACACCTCTCGTTATGTTGCAGTGCAGATGCCTCACATGCTCTTCACTGGTCTTGAAGACTACAAGGCGAGAGGCACTCAGGCATCCCCATATCTCACCGTAACATATTACAAAGAATTTGCAGAGACCAAAGACGTGGTCCTCGTCCGCGGTGATATAGTCTTCACGAGCAAGCTTGACGATGAAGAGGCAAAATGGCTGATACAGACCGCACAATCGTTCTATCTGAATGATACGAGGTACAATTTGGTCGAGCGGTTCAACAAGATGACTCATGATTTTGAGTTCAAAGATATCCTCCAAGCCCTTGACATGCCCACAGGATGATTGGTCTCACAGTTTGAATATTATTGTTTTATCGCCACTGTGTCGAAATTTTGTTCCTGGTGTCAACATTGTTTTTTTAGAGTTTTTTTTTATGTGATCTGTGGTGGATTGAAATAATTTGACTTCAGTGATTGTCCTATAGATGAACCCAGGATCTCTGTTGAGGAGAGAATGTGCTATTTTATTGCAAGTTTGTCATTTTATCAGGATATAATAAATTTAATTTTTTTTTTACATATATATACATTCCATTATTCATATTATTATGTCAGCCAATTTGGTTTGAAAAGAGATGCAATGATTAGTAGACTTCTGAAGTTATAAAATCATAATTTATGATATGATTTATTGAACTTATAGCTCCTTTATGCATTCTTGAAAAATGAGTGCTGGAACATTGTCATTAATTTTGCTGTCCGTTAATCCATGTTGATGGTTGAAACTTGATAGTTGTACTTGATTCATACAACATTCATTTATTACTTTTAATAAATTTTTTGTATAATAATGATTAAAAAAAATGTTTATGCTTTTAACTGAAGCATCGGTATTTACGTGGTATTTTTTGGCCATTAATCTGTTCATTGTAAAAATTAATCCCACATTTATTAGTGGTTCCCTCTAAATACTGGAAACAATGACCTGTTCAAATTATGCCTTAACATGCCCCAGATCCAGATGGACCAGATATTAATTCCTAGTATTTTTTTGATCCGTTATGATTTTTAGGTTCCTCAATTTTTGTAGCATGTGAATACACCCCTAATTTGGTTGTTATATTTTTTTCCAGATACTTTTGTACAAACTGAATACACCACTTAGGGTTGGTTTGATAAGGGGATAAATGATGGGATAAAGAGTAAATATGATGATAAGTGAGTGAGATGACAATTTATCTTCGTTTGGTATAAAAAATTAATAGGAATAAATAGCACCCAATTTTGAAATGAAAATTGAGATATTTTGTTCCACTTAAAGGCCGAGATAATATTCTGTCCCACTTTTTATCATAATTTTGACAAATGTAAATATGAACAAAATTGATAGACTTTTTATCCCCTAAAATTAGAACAATTTATCTTTCACATCTTAACTCATTGCAAGATGGGTACCCGACATGACAGCATGTGTGTTATGTAGGGGAGAGGTGGAGACGGTGGAGCACTTGTTTATAGCCTGTCCGTTCGCTCGACAGGTATGGGAGAGGCTTTGTGCGGCGTCGGGGATGAATGCTAGCTTCTCTTCTCTGGATGAGTTATGCTTGGTTGGTAGGAGGCTGAGGAGACAAGGTGATTGGGGGGCTCGTGCGAAGATTTCACAATTATTTGTGCTCGCAGTTGTTTGGTCTATTTGGTGGACCAGGAATCAAATTGCCTTTATACTCGGAGAACATATGGGAATACGCGGTTTGATGTATCCAAGACTAGGGTAAATTCTGCGCCGGAGCGAGGGCGGTCGAGCTAATGCATGGAAGGTTTTCGATCATAGAGTGATGCCATAGATCCTGTTTCTCAGCCCCTTTGTTCGGGGACCATTTTCCCTTTTTTATTTTTTGTTTGGTTTGTGTTTTATATTTTATGTTTGGGCTTTCTCTTCATTTAATATATAAATGAGGGCGTCAGCCTGCCGTTTCACTCAAAAAAAAAAAAAAAACCCTAAGGAATTATGAGATAACAAGGACAATTTCTTTCATTTTAGATTATAAAATTGTTAAATGAGATTATTTTTTTTAAGGAATTTTATCCAAAAAAAAATCTGAGTACTTCTAAAATTTAAACGTTTTTTGGATATTTTCTCAGTTAATAAAAAATATATATTTGAATCCCCAAAATAAGTCATTTGAGATGGTTCAACAGCACTTTTTAAAAATAACATGAATCTAAATGACAATTTTAACCGGATAAACCGAATCTAAATTGATCCAAACTTATTTTTTTATGGGTTTGAGCCAATAGATTTTTCATTTAATTTAGGTGTGGATTGAAAAATTAATAAACCGATCTACACTGAATTAGCCGAACCGAACCAAATTAAATTTAAACACATAAATCAATATGATTTAGATCATTCTTTTTATAATAAAAATTATATTGTTTTATACCATTAATATTCATGACAAATAAATATAAATTTATACTATCAATCATAATATTTGATATTTATATAAAGTTGCAATCAACCTCTAAAAAAACTCTAACCAATCCAAATTGGTAAAAAGAAAAACAAAATGTATGTATATATTTATCTTTAACAGTTCAATTTAGTTTAATTCGAGTTAACCAAATAGAGTTTGGTTCGATTTTAGATTTTCGATTCACATATAACTATATTTTAATTATTTGTCAAAAATCGAACAAAACCAACCGAATTGCACCCTAGTCGTAGTACACCATTGACTCCAAACTTAGGACCAATTTTTTAACCAAACATATATTTAATAAAAAAACTATCAAAATCATTCCTTTAAATGCCGAGACGCACTACAAAACTGAGAAATTGAGAAAATAATGCACCAAAAAAAGAAAAAAAAGGAACTAAAACATCCCTGATTCCAAAACTCAAATAATGTGCATTCATCTCTCCTGTTCCTTTTTCATGTAGAACTATAAACAAAAAAGGGAGCAAAATTGAATCAGTATATGATTGAAAATACAACAATTTCATCGAGTTACGGCGGAGCTCGCGTCGCACCTTGGAAAGTATAGTTGCTGCCAGTAGTGTCATCTTTCTTAGGGATTGTTCCAAAGTTCCTTGACAAAGCCGCATAATATTTTTTTTGCTGTAACCCCAAAATAAGATCATGATCAGCGAAAGCATGAAGACACTACACAATAAATTATCCATACATTATTTTTATAAAAAATTGATCCAAGGGAAAACAGTATTACATAGTCCTGTTCATGCATATGCTTAACTACCAAAACATCCTCTTTTTAGTTTTCATCAGCCTGTGAGAAATGCTTCAAAGAAACTATGTTTCACACAAGTCATTTAAATGCACCAAAGCAGGTCACTTGATGTCAAACTTTTAAAATGAATGCGTTCAAATGACTGCACATGGAATCTAATTAGTCCAGATTTAAGGAATTAGTTTCAAGTTCCAAGCAGTTGGGTTGAACATGGACATGCTTTTTAACAGGCAAGGCCTTACCTTTTCTGATACTGAGGGGCCAACTAGTTCAAGAGCTCGTATAAAATGTGAGGCTTTGATGGCTGGTCGTTCTGCCTTTGAACACACACCTGCCTGTCTCTCCTCCATGGCGATCATGGCGGCTTCACCCATCTGAAAAGATTCAGCCAACTGAAAAATTTACCCTAATCTATGGAAAAAACCACTGGGAAAGCTCGAGGAAAGACATTAAGCAAGTTCCACCAAAAAGTCCTCAGTAGGAGAAATTTCAGGGACGGTAATTTGGACATACCACTTTAGCAAGATCAGCGCCGCTAAAATTCTCACATGCCTTGCCAATTGCACCAAAATCCACGTCTTTATAGTCAATCCAGGGCTTCATTTGAGCATGTGCCTTTAAAATTGATCCCCGTTCCTCTGGATTAGGTAAAGGAACATAGAGTAGTTTCCCAAATCTGCCTGGCCGTAGGAGCGCACGGTCCACTACCTCAGGTCTGCCAGTGATCATGGTCACATTATGACATGTAAAAAGGTAACGAATTGACCGGTCATAATTTACCTGTTTGTGGCACCAATAACATAAACCCCCTTCCTTTGATCCGCACCATCTAGCTCTACGAGTAACTGCAATTATGGAAATAGATGTAAAATGAACATATTCATTTCATGGTTTCAGACCAAAACAAAAAAAATTAAGTAGCATAAACAAGCATCGGAGGTAGACCTGGTTTACAAGCCGCTCAACCACCCACCCCCCATCTGTACCCCGCTCTTTTGTCAAAGCATCCACCTGAAAAGTGAACCAATACATACAATTCAGATATTAATTTTTATTTAAACAGTTAATTGAGTTAGAGTTGATCCCATGAACACCCTTCCCCCAAAATAATGAACCAAAAAAAACCCAAATAAAATGAAACATTTCAACTTAATAATAAGAGGCAGAGATTTTTTTATAGGTAAGCGTAGGGGTGGTAAACGAGCCGAACGAGCCGAGCTTTAACCTGTTCAGGCTCGGCTCGTTTAGCACCAGGCTCGGCTCGGCTCGGGACCGAGCTTCATTTCATGTTCAAGCTCGGCTCGTTGGGCTCGTGAAAAGCTCGGTTGAAGCTCGGCTCGGCTCGTTTGTTAAACAAGCCAAGCTGAAGGTCGAATCAAGGCTCGGCTCGAGCTCGTATAGCTAAAAAAAAAACTTCTTTAGCATTTAAGAAGTCACATTTCACAAATCACAACACCTTATACATGTGAAAGTAACATAAGCTCGAGCTCGGGCTCGGCTCGTTTCCCTTTTTTCTGTTAAGTAAACGAGCTCGTCTCGGCTCGGGCTCGGCTCGTTTACAAATTGAGCTTTAAAAATTGTTCAAACTCGGCTCATTCGTCTAATCGAACGAGTCTGAACGAGCTTTAACCGAGCCGAGCCCGAGCTGCTCGGCTCGTTTACCAGCCCTAGGTAAGTGATGAGATTTGAACCCAAAACTTCATTGTTGTAAATTGTGTTGTCAACTTTTGAGCTATGGGTCCAATTCCAATAAGTTCCAGTGATTACCATATAATATCTTAAAATATGGGAACATACAAGTATACTGATTCTGATGTACATGAATACTGATTCTGATGTACATGAATTTCTTCTGAGAAAGTTAACATGCATGCACATATATTTGAGTGATCATCATGGCAATGATTCCATTTGCTTGATGTTAAAATCTGGACTTTGGGACAATAGCTCCTAATATGCCACTTATAAAGGAAAACATGTGGAAGTGAAATCAACTGGGATACCCCATCAAGCATGACGTGAAATTATAAGGATCCAAAATCTCTGATTGTATGGATACTTGTACATGGTCAACACATCCAAGTTTGATCGCCAAGATTCAGAGAGATATACATCATGAGCACACAGATTCAGCAAGGCCAATCCACAGGATGCAAGTTATACCTAGTAATTTTTCATGTTACTTTTCATCTAGATATGAAATGTAAATCTCACTGAGTCACTTCATGAATTAATATCTGTGAAGCATTTTTTTACGGTGCCACTCTTAAAAGTGCAAATAAAAATAGTCAACAACCAAATTATGATGATGATGAAATGATTTCTACGAGCTTTACCTTCAACCATCCCTTACCCATATACGAGTGTAAATTTTCACTAAACTGGATCCTTTTACCTATATAAGAATCATGACTGTCATCATGGAACAAGAAGATTCTGACATGTTGGAAAAATGAATGAATGAGCTCCATTTTTTTTTAATGAAGAGAGGGCTCCCCCTGATTTTATTAAATCAGATAAAAGCACCCTGAACAACAAAGACAAGGGATATACACAAACTAATATAAGAAAAACTAAAATCACCAACCCAACAACTAACCCACAAACCGACCAAATTGCACAACAGTAGAAGACTTGGCTTACATGATGATCATGATTAGGGGAAACATTTAGTTCATGTTTTATATACCCTGTTTTGTATGCTACAGTGGTTGGAAGGGTGATCAAACAAGCTCCAAGTTGAGTCCTATCAAACAGAATTAACATACAAAACAAATGTAGAGTCATGACATTCATGTACCTCATCAAAGAAAAGTATGCATGGAGCACATGTGCGAGCACGATTAAAAATTCTCCGGACTGCCAACTCGCTTTCTCCAACATACTTGTTCAAAAGCTCAGGGCCCTAATACACAGAAGTGAAATGTAGAAGTCCAGTGTAAAACATCCAGACAGTTCCACATATAGGAGGCAAATGTGAAAAGCAAACGGTGTACCTTGATGTGAATGAAATTGGCACCGGTCTCATTGGCCACAGCTTTGGCAATCAGCGTTTTACCACATCCTGGGGGTCCATAAAGCAAAAATCCGGTCTCCAAGTTCACTCCAAATTCCTGTAAACACAAAAGTGGAAGAATCACTTTTGAACTGATCAAGGTACTCTCATTTTTTGAAGAAGAAAATATCAAAACATCAGCTTAAGACCACCTACAGAACATGGAAGGAGTTCAAACCAGCAGAAGAAAACAAGTGCAAATTGCGAGCTATTCTCAAGCATAAGTCGTCTTTAGCAGAAAATTTATTTGTTGAATATCAAATTAGCTTTGTAATTCAAACTGTATTTTAAAAAAAAATCACATTAGAAACCATAAGTCAAACGCCACTTTAAACACTTGTACCTCCTCTTGCAAACATGCAGCTGGCTAGAAACCGTGTGATACGGATTGATGCCTATGCAAATTATTAAATAAACTCTTTGAGATCACAGAATCTCATTTTTTTCTTGAGCTTCTCACAAGAGATGCCAATATAATGGATTATTCATAGATGTAAAAAATGAGGATGAGAGTGTCATTTCAGAGAGAGAACAGGAACAGAGATTGTCTAGCACTGGCTAAATTCAGATACAATAATGCCTCTCTGCATGAAAGTAATGGCAGACCAAAATCTCATAAAAATGACAAATAACTACCTCATATTCCTCAGGGCTCTTTATACGTTGTACAACATAACGATTAAGCTCCTTCCGCAACATCTCAAGCCCACCAATATCTTCCATCTTTGCATTTGGAATTGAAGTGAATCCTTCTCTTTTCAGAGAGGGTTGGACTATTTTAGCTGCTTCCTGGTAAAGACATAACCATAAGCAAGTCAGAATAAATAATGGAGCTAATGCACAAGTCATTGCATAAACTTCTTGAAGAAAAACCTAGTACGAGAAACAGAACAACTGTTAAGGTAAAGTCATTCCCACAGTTGGTGGCGTAAAAAGATAATCACCATAGTCAGTCAGTGATAGGAAAAAAAGAATCTGAAAGGTTACAAAAATGCAAATACAGAGACCGAGAGGGCAGAAAACAAAATTGCAATTGTAATTTATTTCCACGACAGGATGGGATCAAACATACGATGATTTCTAAAAATAACCTGAAGAAGGAATTAGGAACTTTTTTTTTTTTGATAGAGTATAGGATAATCTTATTTCAAGAAAACCCCCGAATTAGGAGACGAGGGATCTCCTTACCTCATAACATTAAAAAAGAAAGAAAATAAGAAAATACAAATATATCAAACACTCTGAAATATTAACTTCTCCCCCAATCGATACCCATTATAGAACTAGGTGAAGGCTCCTCCAATATAAATTTTACCCAATCCTGAAGCACTGATGAAATGGTTGCCCAAGTATTTTCCCAATACACTCTTTTATTTTGAAAAACTCTTTCATTACGTGTCAACCAAATGGACCAACATGTAGCATGAGGAATCAAACAATAGAATTTAGCATGATTACTTCTATCGCCCTTTTTCCTACGATCCTTAAACCACCGCCACATGGTCTCCATATCCGAAAAGGAACAAGGTGACCTTAATACTTCCCCGACCTTCTTCCAGATTTGTGAACTAAAGGAACACTTGAAGAATAGATGGTTACTTGATTCTTACTCAGCTTCACATAAACTGCACAGTGTATCCCCTTCATGTGACCACTTAGCACGATTAAGTTTGGTCAGAATTTTATTGTTGGACAGCAGCCACATAAAACATTTAATCTTCAGCGGAGAAAGTGTGCCCCAAATCAGTGATTCAAATTTGGCGGTGAGAAGGTGTGGATTTGGGTCTTTATGAAGCCATCGATAGAGAGAACGAACAGAAAATCCATTCCTAGGAGACCCCTTCCAACTCACAGAATCTTCCTCTTCTAAACTTAATGATACCTTCTGAAGACTCTCGAGGAGGGAAACAAGTTCACCTGTCTCTTCGTCACTAAGATCTTGTCGAAGCCTTGGCATCCAAACAATAGAGTTAACTTCACAAGTAAATGAATCACACATGAGATCATCTCCATCTAGTGCCACCCGAAAAAGATTAGGGAATAATTGTGCTGGCGACACACCATTGAGCCAATCATCTTTCCAAAAGCGGATTTCCACTCCATTTCCAGGAACAAGTTGAATGGCCTCTTGTATCTTCTCAACACCTTCCAAAATATCCTTCCATACAGAGGATATATATGAAGAATGTCTTGGTAGAATGGAAAGCCTTGTGCACCCCGAATAATATTTTTCACGAATCACTCTACTCCACAATGCCTCTGGATCAGCTATCAATCTCCACAACCATTTCCCTAAAAGGGCTTTATTCATTTTGCGAAGATCAAGAACTCCCATGCCCCCGTCCTTCTTGGCGTGACATATCAAATCCCAACTTGCAAGGTGAATTTTTCTACCTCCTTCCTTTGTACCATTCCATAAAAATCTGCGACGTATTTTCTCCATTATCCCAAGTACTCCGCTTGGACTTTAAAGATAGAGAAGAAATATAGAGGAAGACTCGTAAGGGCCGATTTGAGTAGCACCAGACGCCCCCCCAAACTGAGGATACGACCCTTCCAACCATCAAGCTTCTTGTCAAAACGCCTTATGAGTGGGTCCCAATCTGATTTCCGAAGACTCCGGGTATGAAGTGGAAGGCCCAAATATTTAATTGGAAACTTCGAAGCATTGCAACACATCCTTGAAGCCAATGACTGAACCTCTACAAAAGGAATGTTGATCCCCACCAAAGTACTCTTAAAGAAGTTTACCTTGAGGCCTGAAACCATTTCAAAACATTTGATAATGAATTTGAAACCTTCCAAATTACTTTCTCTCGCATCGCAAAGAAGAATAGTATCATCCGCATATTGAATATGAGAAATCCGAGATCCACCCTTAGTAACTTCTAGACCATGAATCCAACCACCTCTCACACCCTTATGTATCATTCTACTTAGAATGTTTGCCACAAGGATGAAAAGGAATGGAGAGAGAGGGTCCCCTTGACGAAGACCCCTTCTCGAATCAAAATAACCAATAGCCTTTCCATTAACTAAGATCGACATGCGGACTGTAGCAATCACAGTTAAAAATCGCGATCGATATATCGATATATCGGTCGATATATCGATTGCGGAGACCAAATCGCGACTTATCGTTGATTTCGTGAAGAAATATCGAAATCCCGCTGACGTCATGCTGACGTCATCGATATATCGACGATATATCGTCGATATATCGAAAATCGTCGATATATCGACGATATATCGTTGTGTTTTTTTTTAGTCAGTCGGGTCGAGCAAACATATATTATATATATAAACTATAAAATGAACAGTGTGGTGTTGTTGCTCAGATGGTACAGGTATTCTTTAGTATGCAACAGATCAGGGCTTCGATACCCGGCATTGTCATTTGTTTTTTTTTTCATTAGAATATATTTTTTTTAAAAAAAAAAAACACATAACTTATAACTTATAACTTATAAGATAAATTCATAAATATTTATGAATCAATTTATTTAAGTATTTATTTTAATAAAAAAATAAAATAACTCAATTAGTATATTTATTTACATCTTTTACACACATCATTAGATGGAACTCAAAAATGAGATTTTGTAACTAATATAATGGATCATCTGTTAAATAAAATTTCATCACTTTTATATTTTTATGTTGTAGTTAATTAGTTATGCATTTTTATTTCATATCAAACCATTGTAAAATTATTAATATCTTCATATCAAATTATTCTTATTCATTTTCATTGCTTTTCTCAATTTTCTACTTTTTTTTCTTCTGTTTTTTCAGTTATTTTCCATTCTTTTTCCATTAGAATATATATATATTTTAAAAAAAACATAACTTATGGGATAAATTCATAAATATGAATGAGTCAATTTATTTGAATATTAATTTAATAAACAATGCAATGGATTATCAGATTTATAGTTTTATATTGTAATTAATTAGTCATGTATTTTTTTTCAAACCAAAACCATTGTAAAATTATTAATATCTTCATATCAAATTATTCTTTTTATTTTTCATTATTTTTTATCTTTTTTTTTGCTGTTTTTTTAATTTTTTTTCATTTTTTTTCAAAAAAAAATAAAAAAAATCAGACCGATCGATATATCGATATATCGATCGATATATCGATTTGAGGCCAAATCGATATATCGAATTAATCGATATTTCGAACATTGGTAGCAATACATTCCTTCAGCCACCATCTCCATTTTGGTGAGAATCCATAATCCTCTAAAATTTTCCAAAGGAAGTCCCAACGAACTGAGTCATAAGCTTTTTCAAAGTCTAATTTGCATAGAAAACCCTTTCGCTTTCCTTTATGAGCGCCGGAAATACATTCTTGAGCAATAAGGAAACCATCAAGAAGAGAACGACCCTTTATAAAGGCTGATTGACTAAGATCCACAAGATCCTTAATCACTGTTCTGAGGCGGTTCGCTAGGATTTTGGCAATAATTTTGTAAGCTCCATTTAGAAGACTAATTGGCCGAAAGTCTCCTAATTGCTCCGCACCACTTTTTTTGGAATGAGAGCAATGAACGTGGCATTCAGACATGCACAACCTTGATGGCATGCATGGAACTCATTTAGCATATCAAAAACATCCCTCTTGACTACATTCCAAAAGGTTTGGAAGAATCATAAAGTGAATCCGTCCGGTCCAGGAGCTTTGTCTCCATTCATTTGCAGCACTGCATCTTTAATTTCCACTTTTGTGAAAGGGGCATCAAGAACATCACGTTGGACTGAAGTTAATCGAGGCAAATCGTCATCATGCCAATATGGAAGCCAAGATTTCTCTTTCTTGAAGAAAGATTTGAAATGTTGTTCAATATTTGCTTCAACTTCTTCCGTCTTATCAAATCGTCTACCATTGCGGATGATTGATGTGATCTGATTCACCCTTCTTCTTGCGCTGGCTGATCTGTGGAAGAATTTTGTATTACCATCACCTGCTTTTAACCAAACCTCTCTTGATCTTTGACGCCAAGCCTCCTCCTCCTGTCGAAGGATACCCATCAGGTCTTCCTTGGCTTTTTTCCGATCTTCAATTTCTGAAAACAAGAGAAATCTGTTTTCCTCCAATTTGTCCCATTTGCGAATGGTGGCCTCTAATGAAGATTTCTTTTCTTGCCGTACTGCTAATGCCGCCTTGTTCCATTCAATTAATCTGCGTTTTATACATTTAAGTTTCTCAGCCATCTTTCGAGCACCTTTGCCATCCACTATGACTGAATTCCACCATTCTTCCACCATCTGATGAAAATCTTTCTCCTTTAACCACCAATTCTCGAATCTGAAATGTTTGACTCGAGCAAAGGTGGTGTTTGTGGAGAGGAGAATAGGTATGTGATCTGAACATGATCTGACCAGCCCCTGCAAACTAGCACCTTGAAATAATTCCTCCCATGCAGCATCCACAAAACACCTATCCAGTTTGGAGAGAATCGGCCTTTCTCGCAAATTACTCCACGTAAATTTGTGATTTGATAAGGGAATTTCTATCAAACCGGAATCTGAAATCCACTCACGAAACTCTCTAACTTCCCGAGGAGTACAGGAAAGAGAGCTACGATCCTTAGGAGAGGAAATGGCATTGAAGTCTCCCATGATACACCATGGGACCTCACTAAGTTCATGGACGACAAGGAGTTCCTCCCAAAAATCTGACCGGGATTCCAGAACAATCGGACCATAAACTTCGGTAAACATCCATGTGCATCCAGTATTGCAATCTTCAAGGATAACTGTTATAGAATGATCGCCGATTTTATTGTTAACTACTTTCCACTGACATGTCTTCCAACCGATTATAATTCCTCCAGAGGCACCTATTGCTGGAAGGACTAGCAAATCAAAAGAGGCACCACCTAATTGCCTCTGAATACTTGGGCTAACAGATGATAACTTTGATTCTTGCAGACAGAAAATATCCACACTGTGTTTCCTCATCAAATCACGAACAACTTCCCTCTTCCTTGGGTCTCCCAGACCCCTGATATTCCAAGATAGAAGCTTCATTGGCTGACTAGTATCACCTCAGTCTGATCGGACCTAATCCGATTTCCTTCTTTATCAATAACCAAATTTCTACGCCTTTTCGAATCTCTAGATCCCCATCCGAGCTCATAATTTAGGAGGTTAAGAAGCTCTCTAGAACCCTTTCTATGAAAGGTCTTCCTCCTAGGAGTCCCAGCTTCGGGGATAGACTGTCCAACCGGGACTAATGCCGTAACTGGGTTAATAACCTCTGCCTCCTCTAACAGTTGCTTAAGTCTATCCAGAAATTGGGACGATGAAGCACTTAAAAATCCCAACTCATACGCTCGATTCAATATTTCCGAAGACCTCCAAGAAAGACCATTGAATGGAGCTTCCCCTGGTCTTCCACCAGAAAATTCCAATAGATCCTGGATCATTGAAGGCATCACGACCTTGTTCAAAGTCTCATCATTTTCGAACAAAATTTCAGAGTGAACAATTGGATCCTTATCTATGATAGCCTCCCAAGAAGTCTTCTCTTTAGCATTGGAATTGCGAATATTCAGATCTGAATGAAGACGTTCGAATACCTTGAGGACAGAAGGGTTTGAATATGATTGGCCTTTTTTTATTTTTCGAGGCCTCCACTGAAATTTCTGGCCCACAGGAAAGCCCAGCCCGATTTTCTTTCTATAACAGTTATAAACGGAGGCCCATTTGGGACCTTTATAGCAAATTAGTGCTCCAGTAGAGGAATCTTCATTCTCCACCCGATGAATTTGCTCTCCTTCATCAGGACCATTAGATTTGAACGCCTGATGATTGATCAACGGTGTCAAATTGACAGGTTCAGAGACATTAATAGAAAGACCACTGGATTTAGACCCTTCCACATGTCCAATAATTGCAGAATTTGATGAACCAATATCCCCACTAATGTTTAAAAAGTATTTGCTAGCAACAGCCTGTTTAGCTTTCCTGTAATCATTAGGGGGACATTTGGAATTTAATTCTCGAGGATTTCTCCGATGATCGACGATTTGCCAACTGTATGGGATGTTACGATCCTGATTATTAGCCTTCTCCATTTCGAAATTTGAATGTTTCCAAGCGGCACGGTTTTGACTTAATGAAGATCTCTGATTTCCAGTTGTCAAAATCTTTGAAATTAATGGTGGAATCTCGGCCAACTCAGATGCACGTGTGACGCTTGACACCTTTGGAGACTGAGTTATACGATGACTCGCTACACTCTTTGAAATGGGTAACGAATTAACCCGAGTCATTGAGTCACCCGAGGGATGTTCCACCTGCAACCAATAGTAGATGGAGTAGAAGGAGAGTGTCCTGCTGCCGGAGTAGCAGGTGGGGCTGAACAGAACGCAGGGATGTTTTTCTTTAACATGTCCGCATATGTCTCCTTACCGGACCAAACATTGGATAATATATCCACCCAAAAAAATCATCAACTGCAGTCACTGCGATCCTGGTAGGAATTGGGCGATCAGACATAACCTCCAACTCCACCTTCACCAGTGGAAAATGTTCACCTTCTCTGATCACTTCTTGTACATGGCGAACCTTGCCAATCGGACCAACCATTTTTTGCAAAGAAAAGTTGTTTCGCCACTGCAAAGGAATGCCTTTAAGGAACATGGTCTTGAGGACCTTTGAAGAATAAGACTTCCCCATATCAGGTGACCAACAATGAAACTTAAGCGTCCCCCCATGAAGGTGTAACTGACGTTCCTTGAGGATCAGATTTCTCACAGTAATGGATGGAGTCCGGATCAAGAATGAATCTGGGCTGAGGCTGATGAACCTCCAGCCTTTCACACCTTTCCATCTAGATTGGAGCTCCACCTTAAAATCCGTCCAAGTCATACTGCAGTACCCATTCCATTTGCCAATCACACATCTCTGCAGAAACTCAACGCTTCTACAAAGCTCATTTGAACTAGAAATCTCAATCGACAGAATATTCGAAGATATAGGATTCCTCTGTTCATGTGTACCACTGTGGGCATGCAAAGTTTTCTTCGGAGGTCTGGTACATTGAGATCGGCGGTGACCAACTGACTGACAATTCCAACACATTACAGGGTCTCTGCACTGTTTGGCCCAATGACCATAACCTAGACATCGAGAACACTGATTTGATTTGAGAACAAATGGGTGATCACCTCTGAATCTATGCCCCATAGACGAACCTTCCTGGAAATCCTTTCCCTGATGAGATCCATGAGGGATCCCAGGCCGAGCCTGAGTGCATCCTTGAGATCTCGGTGGAGGAGGAAATCTTGGAAAGGGACGAGGTCCCCGCAACACCTCTCTCTCCAAGTGGGGACCAAGAGGGATCTCAGGTCTAGCCTGAGTGCATCCTTGAATCCCCGTGGAGATTGAGGATCCTGCGGGAACGGGGTTGGGGCAGTAGGTTGAATCAACAGGGGAGACAATCCCCATTTTTTTCCCTACAAATGTCAAATAATCTTCGATTGCAGAACATTTACAGTTACTCTGTTTCTCATATACACTTTTTTTTCTTGAAGAATGGTGCTTCCAGGATTTGATCCCTTGACCTCATTCAAGGAGGTGGGAGGTGCTTACCGACTTAACTTGAAGGAATTAGGAACTAAAAAGAGTATTTGCAAGTGATGAAGAAAGATATGAAAGACACTATCATGGTAGACCCTATTTTCTGAACTCTAAAATATCTGGAAAATTAGATAAACTTAACAATCAGGGAGGATGTAATAAATAAAGATTTAGGGCCAGAAAAACGGATGGAAAAAGAGGACCTATATCTGTAAGGGTATGGAATTTCACATTAATAGTATAAACCAGCAATCACATTAAAAAACAAATCAACATAATAGAAAAGACTACAATGGAAATGAGAGGTAACAATCTGACAGACAAGTGTCTGATAAATATTTCATTCAGCAAGATGTCCGTGTCAAGAAGAATGACTTTATATGAATGGGAGACGACTACTAGGCACTAAAACTCAAGAAGCAAGGAATCTATGCGAATGTACAAATTATGGAAAAAATGGACGAACGACCATAAATTTGGGAGTAAGTAAACACGTATAGTAGCATCTCTACATTAGTTCCCGGATCCAGAAAGGTCAAACGTGGAGACAATTTATCAGCTATATGCATAATCTTCATTTAATAATCAGTGAACTATCACGTCTAAGATAGGGAGGCTTGGATAGGTATTTTTTGGGGAGAGTCGCGTAGAAATATATATTAATATCATCGTAGGAAAACGGGGAGTCCCTCCGATATCAAAAAAAATATATCATCGTAGGAAAGGATGCATGAGGATTGTCTGCAATGACTTTGTAATCTTAGCTCTTTTAGTCTTCAAGGATACTGTTAATTCCTAATGAAGATACATGTGGACTTGGTAAGATTATTTAATGTGATTGAAAGACTGATAGATCAAAGCATATACAATTCAGGTTTAATGAAAGTATTAGAGCCTTAGGCCTTGGAATAAGATGAGGTCAGAGTATATACAGTTCGGGCTTAATGTAATTGATGCATTGTGAGAGATTTTTGATAATAGATGGTCAGGCGTTAACCAGGTAGCTGTTTTACAATCTTGTCAATAAAATCTGAGAGAAAAAAGCTATATCAAATATGCAAAGTCAGAAGGAAATGCGGCTCTACATACTTTTGAAATGAAGTATGGTTTCCGATATTTTATTCAAAAAATTTAACAAGAAGTAAGCCTGCAACTTAATATGGACGAGGCAGTTGCAAAGTCAGAAAAAACACATGAAAAAGTTAATTGTGTGTGCGCCTACGATACGATGTATGTGCAGCATATAAAAAAACCAAGGTAGAAAAGAGAAAATTAGAAGTAGCTGGGATGAACAAAGGAAAATATTTGAGATGGCTGTTCATGGGGAAAGAAAAGTGGAAATGGCACCAATCATAATGTTGAGCAAAAAAGTTAGATTAAGAAAAGAAGAGAGGATACCCTAAAAGACTTGGGTGGAGGTAATGAATGCAGGAAGAGTCACCAGGAGAGAAACCATAACAGGAATCATAGGCACTACAAAGTTGACTAGTTAGTGGGTAATAAAGACCATGTTGATGACTTGATGTTGATGTGAAGATGTGTTCGCAGGCCTATTGAAGAACCAAGCATCAAGTACAAACTACTATAAATTATGCTGAACCACTCATAGAGTCATTTATTAAGGAATGGGCAAGTGAGGGATTCTGTATATCTTTACCAACTGTAAAATGAGTGATAAATTATTACACATGCTACAGAATGCTATATTAATGTGGCTGCACCACCATGTCTACCTTGATTTCAGTACAGACAACTACTGCAATGTAAAGAAAAAACAGTGATGCATTTTTTCATTACCTCAAAATCTGCCATTGTGATACTAAGCTTCTCAATCTCTTCCGGCACCCAAGGCTTTCTCCACCATTCTTGATCATTATCCTCATCAACCCCGTTTATCATTTTGGAGGGATCAGACTTCCTCATTTCTATAATTCTCCTCATAGCTAGGTTACCAGCCTTGTTCGCCAGCTCTTCCAAATCAGCCCCGACATAACCAGGTGTCGACCTGGCTATCTTCTTGATATCTAATGTATCATGGAGCCTAAGCTTACGTGTTACTACAGATAGGATCTCTGCACGGGCAGTTTCATCAGGGATATCCATATAAAACTCTTTATCGAACCTTCCAGGCCTTCTTAGTGCAGAGTCCATTGCGTCAGGTCTGTTAGTAGCTCCAATTACTAAAACATGACCACATTTTTTGTTAGATAATTCTGGATCAGAGCCAGAACCTGCATTCTCGGATCCAGAAGGCTGGTGTGATTCGTCCATGCATGTCATCAGTTGAGTCACTATTCGCCGTTCCATTTCCCGATGCAAATCCTCTCTCTTCGAAGCAATGGCGTCAATCTCATCGATGAATACAATTGAAGGCGCAGAGCGATATGCTTTTCTGAAAAGGAGACGGATGCTCTTCTCAGATGCACCTATCAAAGATGCACATTTCACAACAGTACAAAAATAATTAAATTTTTGGGTGGCTCATTGCATTCAAAGTTTTTGGGAATACATTACAAAGATATAGGAGCTCTTGAAATCATCCACAGTGTTGCAAGGTGATGAACAATTAGTGAACATGGGACAAACACCCTCATGATATAGTCAGATCAACAGATTAAGGATAAAAAACTGGCAATGATTTAGACCTTTGCCAAAAAAACTTCGCAAACCCTTGCTGCATTCATGCTCGGGACCAGAACATTCTATGGATATTTCTGACAAAATATTGTCGACACAAATCTCTTGATGTAATGAAAATTCTCTTCAAATCACAAACATAGAACAGCCATACGATCTAAGATTGGTGAGTACTCTTTCTGATACATGCCTTGATTATTTAAGAGAATTTCACATATATAGTCAAAAGACCAATAATCCATTTCATCTGGAATTCTGGATGCATTATTAGGAAGACCATTTCAGTTTGACATTAACAGCTTATGCACACTACTATGACAAAATACCAAATTTACCAACCAACAAAATATCACATCCATTCTATGAGGTATTATCATATCCCATTAACTAATGTAACAGAAATCACCCCATCAACACAATTTCAACAATTATCAGTTTCAAACTACAACAATTAAAGTACATAACAACAAAACACAAGATTCTCCAATAAACTAATATGCAAGGAAACATCAGTTACCAGAGACTCCAGAGACAACCTCCGTGGCGGAGATCTTGTAAAATGGCACCCCAGTCTCATTTGCGATCGCATGGGCCAACGAAGTCTTCCCGCAGCCCGGCGGCCCGCAGAGCAAGACCCCCCTCGTGGGCCTCACCCCCAACGTCTCCGCGACCTCCGGGTGGCAGAGCGGGACAACCACGTCCATCAGAACCTCATCCAACGTCTTCTTCATCCCTCCCAGATCCCTAAATCTAGGCCCCTTCACATTCCCCCGAATCACCTCGGTCCGGCCATCGCCAACGGCCTTTCCCTTGTCGAGGCGGACCTCCTCAACCTCCACGTTCTTCTCCACCGCCTCCTTCGAGGTGGGAGGCGCGGGTTTCGAGGCGGAGGCGGAGGCGGCGGAGACGCCGTAATTGGCCCGGAGCATCGACTTGGTGAGGTCGAACTCGGGCTCGAACTTTTGTTCGAAGATCAGATCGTCAGAGCTCGAGACGTCGCTGCTGCTGCTGCTTCCGCCTCCACCGCCGCCGCTGCCAGAGGAGGACGGACTCGATGAGAAGGGTTCCCGGTGCTTGGGCCTCTTGCGGGTGGGGCTCCGGTGGGGGCTCGCATCCGCACGGGATTTCTTGTGGAGGTCTAGGGCTTTGGAGACGTCACGGCGGAAATTCTTATTGTTGATGCGGCGGTACTCGACGTTGCGGAGGCGGAGCTGTTCGACGATCGAGTCGAGGTCGAGACTCCGGTGGTCGAACGAGTCGAGGTGGGAGAGGAGTTTGGAAGTCATGGGTCCCGTCCCCGTCCTTAGCCGGGGTCCCGGCGCCCGCCGACCCATTGATCTGCAACGGCGGAGGAGGTAGGGTTTTTCGATCCTCGGAAGAGCGATCTTACACGTGCGAGTAACGAGGGTCGGGTTCTGTTGTGATTATAAATATTAAAGATGGGAAACCTTCAGGTAACCAACCCCCTGTGAACTATTCGATATCTATATAGCCCCCTGAAAACACCTATGTAAATCTCAAACAACCCCTTAGATTAAATTTCTATTGACAGATAAGTAATATTGTGTTAATATTCTGTTAGATTGATCGAAAATAAAGTATAAAAAAAAACACTTACAATATGTTAAAAATGTGAAATCGCATTTTTAAAATTGGAAAGTGAAAAATCAATTCCAAGAGATAAAATTGTGATTTATAGAAGGTTTTTTTCATTTTCCCACACATTGTGGGAGAATTTTATTCATACTTGTTCATTAGAAACTATAATTATATTTTAATATAACAAACATAGAAAATAAACATTTATTAAAATCCTGAAAGACAGGGACTTACCCTTCGTTCGGGATGATATAGTGTTATTCGCCCTGATAACGGAGGATTATGGTGCGTTTGGTTGCGCGATTGCGCAGCGTTTGTGATTGCAGGAAGTTACGTTTGCAATTGTGCAACCAAACAGTTTTACAATCGCAGTTTTAAACCCAGCGATTGTAGGCAAATAATGTCTAAAAGCTGCGATTTCAAAAAGCTGAGAAAGTGAGCTTCCTGCATAATCAGTTTTACAATCGCAGATTCCTGCAGAATCAATTTTATAATCGTACAACCAAACGCACCCTAGTGAATATATCATCATGGTGGGAGGGATTCAGCTTATTATAAGCAAACATTGGCAGAATGTTTTTTTAACTATACAAAAAGATGTAACAAGGGAGTCAGCTTGTTTGTTTGGAGAATAAGAGGTGAATAAAAAAAATAACACTCTCTTTTTTAAAATAAAAATAAAAATAAATAACATAAAATAACAGACTTAATTAAAAAATTGTGTTTATTTTATATGAATAAACTGTAAGAATAATTAATGACAAATAATAATTTATTCATGATTTTCATTTGAAATTATAACTAGTTTTAATAAAAACAAAACATAAATTTTTTTTTATTAAACTCGAGAAAGATATGATAAATTACCCGCAAACCAAACAAGGAATCAGCCAACAATATACAAAACTGGAAGGATTTAATGTCTTTGTTTTCTTGTTGAATCACTATAATTTTTATTTTATTTGATTTTTTTTATAAATAATGTAAATTTTTTATTCAAATCTTTGCAGCCAATTTACATTACAACTTGTGTGACATGACCAGAAAACTCATATGTTTATTGAGAAAAATTCAAAAGAATTAAAGTTTTATAATCAGATCATTAGAATGAGAGAGATGAGTTATTGTTTAGAACACTGTTAAAATGTTCGTGCTAACAATGTTATCTTTCTAAACACTCGTGGAGGCTATTCCGGCGAAGAAATGCAAAGCAAGGGGATGAGTCAGTACATGCTCGCTTTTCTCTCCTTCTTATTCTCTATATTCAAACCCTTTGTCTGATTCGTCTAATTATAAAAGGTTTAAATTTCTTTCCAATATCAATTCCAATTACAAGTTTCCAGTTTCCAACATCCAAACATCATGATTTTCATTTTAACAAATCACTTCCACGCATGTCTTATAACAGCACCAACTCCATGACCCCAGTCACCGACTCCGTGTACGCGACCCCATAACAGAACCCCCATATAAAGCTTGCCCAACCAAAAAACCCAAACCAAACCGAGCACCACCCCAGCCACACCAAATGTCATCAACCCATGCACGCCTCGCCTTCGCATCCGCGCTCGTGCTCCTCGCGAGCCTGGCCCTCACCGGCGCGGGCAGCCCGGCCCGTGAGAGGTTCGAGCGGTGGATCGTGCAGCACGGGCGCACGTACGGGGACGATCACGAGAAGGAGAGGCGGTTCGGGATCTACCTCCGCAACCTTGACTTCATCGAGGGGTTCAACTCCATGGGACTGTCGAGCAGGGTCACGGACAACAAGTTTGCCGACCGCACCAACGACGAGTTCAAGTCCATGTACTTGGGCTTGAAAAAGACCGGTGGCGAGGAGCCCGGTCCCGGGAGGCGGAGCTTGAGTTCTGATGAGGGGGTTATCGAGAGCCGCGCACCCTCGGGCGAGGTGGATTGGCGGAAGCATGGTGCGGTGACTAAGGTTAAGGACCAGGGCAGTGTGGTACGTATTGCTAGATCATCCAACTCTTCTTCTTTTTTGTTACCTGAGGTAATTAAAGCCTTCGAGAAGAGAACTAATCCTTTGAGTATCTGTACCGACCCACTCAAAAATTTGGATTGGTGCGGACACCTGAAAGATTAACCATTGCCTTGAAACTTGAAAGGTTTCAAATACCTCCAATAACAAAAAAACAAGAAAATTAAAAAAGTTAGGTATATATAGAAAATATATAATGAATTATGAACATATCCATAGAAATTTTAATATATCACTTTTTCAACACATGCACGTAATAAATTTATTTTAGATAAAGATGAATTATTGGGTATTGTTAACTAGGTGAACGTACTAGGTAAAATTAGATTCGCAATTGTCATGAAAGTGTGTTTCAAACCTAACCTAACTTGGACAGTTGAATTTTTATCCTTTCTAAATTCCAGCTCAGCTTACTCTCAAAATCATACACTATAAATAATAAGTAAAAACCATCAACCCACTAGATAAATTGACGATTTTAAAAATCATTTATGGGTAGTTTTAAGTTTTTTCACTGAAATGGTGATTAATTATTTCTTAAAATATTATATTTAATAAAAAAGTTTAAATTTAAATCATGTTGTGATATGCTAAACAAAAGCTTAAAATATTATGATTTAAATGCAAAATTTTATAAAAATTCTATATTTATAAATATATTTATTTAATAATAATAATTAATATATGGGTAAAATCCATATAACCCCCTGAAATCTCACAGAAATCCATATAACTCTCTGACTTCTCTTAAAATCCAAATAACCCCCTTAAAACACCTAGTAAATCTAAATAACCCCTTGAAGAAATTTTTTGTTAATAGATGATAAATATTTTGCGCATATTTTGTTTAGTTAACCCTGACTAAAAACCGATATACTAAAAACCACTACAATTAATTAAAAATATGAAAAATTATATGAAAATGATAATTTTATCCTATTTGGTTAATTATAAAACTCTATTCAGATGAGTAAAATCGTCATTTATAGAAAAAAATTCACACACATTGTAGTTTTTTTAGTATATCGTGTTTTCAATCAAGATTAACTAAACATAATATTTACAAAATATTCATCACCTGTAACCGTAATTTTTTTCAGGGGGTAATTTGAATTTACTAGGTGTTTTCAGGGGGTTATATGAAATTTAAGAAAAATAAAGGGGTTTTATGGATTCCAGTTAAACCTGTCAATCAAACGAATACGGATCGGATATGCGAATATCCATATCCTAACTTTCGGATTCGGATACGGATATTAATTTTCGGATTCGGATCCCTTCGGATACGGATATTTTTCAGATAATTGATATGTTTAAATATTAAAATTAATTTAGATAATTAAGTAATATTTTAGAGAGAAATCAAAATTAAAAGTGAGTTTTTAAGGCTTATTCTCTCTTTCAGATATCATACATTAAATTTTTTAATAATATTATAATATATTATTAGTATGATTAATCATACAAGATAACAATATGAACAATATATAATACAAATATGTATATTTTTATAATATATATCGGATACAGATATTTTTCGGATCGGATAGACTAATATCCATATCCGCACTTCGGATCTTCGAATATTAGATATTTATGATTTTTCGGATACAAATTCGGATCGGATTCAGATTTTTCTCGAATAATTGACAAGCTTAATTCCAGTCAGTTTAGTGGGGTTTAGAGGGATTTTTCCCTTAATATATTTATTACACGTCATCGTGATATCACAGTTAAGCAATCCACTGTGTAAGAAATTAATTTTGTTGCCGACACCGTGACACGATCAACGCAGGCTCGTGTTGGGCCTTCTCGGCGGTGGCGGCAGTGGAGGGCATAAACAAGATCAAAACAGGCAAGCTAGTCCCCCTCTCCGAACAAGAACTCGTCGACTGCGACACGCGCGGCGCGGACCAAGGCTGCCAGGGCGGCTGGTTCACGGACGCCTTCGCCTTCGTCCACGACAACGGCGGCCTCGACACGGAGCAGGACTACCCGTACTCGGGCGACGACGGGAGCTGCGACCCGGCCAAGCTCCGCAGGAGGACGGCCTTCATCGAGGGTTACAAGAACGTGACGGCCAACAGCGAGCCCGCGCTCGAGCGGGCCGTGGCGGGCCAGCCCGTCGCGGTCGCGATCGACGCGGGGGACATGTCGTTCCAGCTTTACTCGGGCGGGGTCTACGCGGGCCCGTGCGGGGTGGAGCTTGATCATGGAGTGACGGTTGTGGGTTATGGAGGGGAGGGTGGGGAGAAGTATTGGATTGTGAAGAATTCGTGGGGGAGTGATTGGGGGGAGGATGGGTATGTGAGGATGAAGAGGGGGGTTGGGGGTGAGGGGGGGATCTGTGGGATTACTTTGGTGGCTGCTTATCCTGTTAAGGAGTGATTTAATGTTGTTACATGAATTGAAGTTTGGTTGGGGTGTTTATAGTTTGATATAAATAAATTAAATGTAATGTTGTTTGTGTTTTTGTTTTATAAAAACGAATGTGGTAGTGGTGTTGATGAATGATGTTTCGTTTTATTTTTCATTTGGGATTTTAAAAGGGTTGGGGATGGAGTGTTTGCAACCCGGAGAGATTTCGAGAGATTATTCATTGTGAATTTCGAAGGGACAGTGAATATTGTACAATGTTATATGATCTCCTGAAAAGATCACAATTGAAATCTCCGTGTGACATGTTTGGTGGCGTGTTATATAAACTGATACACTAATCTTATATCATGCATTTTCAAGGATAAGGATGGTGTGTCTATCTACGTGACGTACCATTGAATAAATTGTATAGAAATCTCTCTGGGACCTTCCATAATTAACTCAAATTCAATGTATGAAAATCATTGATTGTAGGTGAGTTTAGATCGAAACTTGTTGAGTTATTATCTTATTTACAAACTGAATTTTAAAAATTATTTAAGCTTGACTCGTTTGTCTACTTGAACGAGTTCGAATGAGCTTTAATCGAGCCGGACCAGAGTTGCTCGACTCGTTTACCACCCCAACCCCCCCTCGTCATCTCCCCCAAAACAACATGAACAACAAAAAGTTCTAGACCCTGTTCGACCACGTTTGGTCAATCAAAACCTACAATGATAACAATGTTTGGTTGACCTTAGATGTTCAAATCTCATTTTCCAAGTTGAATGGGGTCAGAAAGGGTAATATAGATCTGGACCATGTTCGATCAATTTCGATCGCCGAAAATCTAAAATAACAACTAAATTCGATCAATTTTGATCACCGAAAATCTAAAATAACAACTAAGTTCGATCAATGAGGATTGATAAAAACAGCCAAACACCTTCGTTGTTTTTTTATATATATAGTTAATGGTGAGTCTAGAGAACCCTTGCGCCTCTGACATTTTCCTTTTGTTTTTATGGATGTCCGTTTTCTTGTTGTTATCCTATCCGTCCTAATAATTCAGGCACAGCATCCAAACAACACTTCAACCCTCCCACTGTTAGCGTCACTGGCGCCACTTTAAACGGACCCGAAAAAAACATCGACCTCCAACTCCTCCCGTCGGCCCGTGACGAGAGTTCCCGATAATGTCCGAACAGCCACAAAACGCCGCCGCCGCCACGGAGGAGCCGGAGTACCAGTCGGGCTTCGGCAACCACTTCTCTTCCGAGGCGAGGCCCGGCGCCCTGCCACGTGGACAGAACAGCCCCCTCATCTGCCCCTTCGGTCTCTACGCCGAGCAGATCTCCGGCACCTCCTTCACCGCCCCCCGAAAACACAACCAAAGAAGGTCAACATCTCTCTCTCTGTATCTCCATAACAGTCTTTGTTTTCAAGATCTGATGATCTTCGGAAGTGCAGTTGGTTCTACCGGATCAAGCCGTCGGTGACGCACAAGCCATTCGATCGGCGCGTCCCCCGCCACAATCGCCTGGTCGGCGAGTTCGACCGGTCGACGAGCTCCGCCACGCCGACTCAGCTGCGGTGGAGGCCCGCGGACGTCCCCGACTCGCCCGTCGATTTTGTCGATGGGTTGTACACGGTTTGCGGGGCGGGGAGTGCGTTCCTTCGGCATGGATATGCGATTCACATGTAATTGACTGTTTTGTTTTTGGGTGTATGTGATTGCTCTTTCTTTTCATTGATCTTCAATATTTATCACCATGAAAAGTGGATTTTGTTTGAGTTTCTGCTAACATAAACACCCGGTGATGGTTAATTAGTACAGAATCGGTAATTGATTTGGAAATTTTTGCAGTTAATCTCTTATTGTAAGTGTTTGAAATTAAGCTTTAATATTGTATGGAACTGTACTTATTATACTGAGGGTGACTTGGCGTCTTCGATTTTTTTGATGAAAATTGAAGTTGCTTTTGTGAGGCTGATGAAAGATGATAAGCATTTCTGAAGCCCCATCTTTTCATGGTGATTTGTAATTAATATGTAACCAGTAGTTTATGTTATGAGCATCATGAGGCATTTTTTGTAGAGTGGTTTGATGATTGCTTGCATTTTATAGGTATGCTGCTAACAAATCCATGGACAATTGTGCTTTTTGCAATGCTGATGGTGATTTTTTGATAGTTCCCCAACAAGGCAGTAAGTGGTGTTTTGGATTGTAGAATCGGGATTTGGCAAATTGGCATTTCTTTGAGCTCTACCAGTTTCCTGGGCATCAGAATAGGATATCGGCTATCCAATGTTCTTGATCATTGATTCCGTGCTTAAATTCCATGCCCATTATATGCATTTATTCTTTCCATTGTGTTTGGATCAGTTGAATTTCATCCTTTTTCTTATTCCAATTAATTAGTTATATTTGATCCTTGCTTTTCTAATTCAACAGGATTTATATAGAGAATATCATAAGCCAAGAATACACTTAAATACTTAGTGTTGAATAAGAATAAACAGTAATTCTTCATCCATTTTCCAATATAATAAGTCTAATAAGAGCAATGCCAACAAAAATTACTCACATGGTAAACTGCTGAGGCACCACTCTGTCTAAAAAGTGACATGACCGACTAACTTGTTCCTCATGTGATAATAAATTGTAAAACGCTCTTCTGGATAGTTTAATCATGACATTGTGTGTCCATTCCAATAAAATAAAAACATGAGCATCAGCTCACCTTGTTTTCAGATGGTGTTTGGGATCGGTCTATTCATAGATGCTTGTCGATGCCATTGCATGTGAAGTTTTATCCCCTAGAAATGGAACCTTATCATGTATCCATTCCAAGCTACTTTTATTGTAGGTATGGCCATTATATGTCTATATCAGTATATATATTCCAAGTGAAGAAAACAATAAACTATTTTTTGGATATGTCTTTTGATCATGTGGTGCTTAATTGGCATCATAATTAACAACACGCCACTGTTTCAGTGTCAGAATATTTGAAAAGATGTATATTTGAAGTTCTTCATGATATTCATCTCGTGGCATGCTTGTTATAATCATTATTTGGCTATCACATATACTTTCTATTGCTTTCAACTGGAAAATGTATATTTAAAAGTGTACATGTATGTTGCCAGCAGCATAAAAACTTGTGAATTGGCTGCCTCATTTGTGCTACATTGCATCTGAATTCCTGATTTTCATATCCCTTTGGGTAGCTTGGCCAGATTAATACAGTTTCCTCAATCATACAAGTGCATTTGATAATTTTCTTCAACATATCATAGGGCTGTGGATCACAACTGAATGTGGGAGGTTGTTCGTCTCTCCAGGCGAAATTGTTGTTCTCCCACAAGGGTTGCGCTTTTTAGTTGACTTGCCAGATGGCCCATCACGGGGTTATGTTGCTGAAGTGTTTGGCGTTCACTTTCAGCTTCCTGACCTCGGACCAATTGGTGCTAATTCTCTTAATGTTTTTTTTTTTGACCAATTCTTAGTGATTACTGTATACATTCATGTCTAGGATTCTTATGCATCATTTCACCATATTGAATGGTCATTCTCTAGAAGTATATCTGTGAATTTTGCACAGGTGCTAATGGTCTTGCTGCGCCAAGGGATTTCTTGGTTCCCACAGCTTGGTTTGAAGAGAAATTCCACCCAGGCTACACCATCGTGCAGAAATTCGGTGGTGACCTGTTTGTGGCAGAGCAAGATTTTTCTCCATTTAATGTTGTGGCTTGGCATGGAAATTATGTGCCATATAAGGTGAACACGTGTTGATGCACCGAACAATTTAGTAGAAAGTCTTCTGCCTTTGCTACAATTTACATTGAGAACTTCATATATCACTTCATTTTGTGTTAATATGTACTTTCTGACTTGAGCAGCAAAATATATGTATACTTGTTTGTCAGTGGCATAATGTTTAAGCTGTTTTAAAAGATTTTGTATCAAGAAATTCATCTCTTACGGAACATCTTGAACCTGTCTCCTCCGAGTGTTGGCACTAAAATGGCATTCCATTTATATTGCATTGCTGTTTTTTGCTCTGTGAGTTCTGAAATAAACGGTTTTCAATGTCTGTAATACCATCTTGCAGTACGACCTGAACAAGTTTTGCCCATTTAATACAGTATTAATTGATCATGGAGATCCTTCAATAAACACGGGTATATAACATCGAACTCCTCTTTTCTACAATGTTTGATTTTGATTAATGCTGTATCCAGACAAACTTACTTTTGGAGATCTAACTGTTCATTTCTCATGTCATTGTATTGCAGTGTTGACAGCCCCATCTGATAAACCTGGTATCGCCCTATTGGATTTTGTGATTTTCCCGCCTAGATGGCTGGTCTCTGAGCATACCTTCCGCCCTCCATATTACCACCGCAATTGCATGAGTGAATTCATGGGCCTAATCTATGGTGTATATGATGTATGAGTTCGTTCTCGATCTTGTACTCAATCAACAAAACAACTGTTTTTCTTTCCTTTAATCTCAACATGAACCCTGTTAAGATCGTTGCAGGCCAAAGCTGATGGGTTCCTCCCAGGAGGTGCAAGCCTTCACAGCTGCATGACTCCCCACGGACCAGACACCAAAACTTTCGAGGTATGTTATCACACATCTTCTCATTGTCTTCCCAATTGGTAAGCTTGTCAACATATCAGCTACGGATTGGATGCCTTAATAGCCATATCCTTTCCTAAATCGTTCAGATGTAGATATTAATATTCGAATTCAGATCAGTTTGGATTTAGAGTGAATACGGGCATTTTTCTGATAATTGACATGTCTAAATATAGACACTAATTTGGGTGATTAGGCTACACATTAGAGAGAGAAAAAGAATCAAAATTAAGATTTTAGGGCTTGTATTCTCCTTCAGAGATCATACAAAGAGAATATAATGGTTATTTAAATTTCTAGGATTATGATTAATCATGTAAGACGATAGAATTGGAACAATTTATAATACAAACATATAAAATGTTACACTATATGATAGATACATTGATATCTGTATCTACACTCCAAATATTTGAATATCTGATAATTTTTTGATTTTTTGGATACTGGTTTAGAGCGAATACAAATATGTTTTAGTTAATTACGAGTCTACGCTATGGATCAAAATCATTTAGAGAAACACCCTTTTCACTCTGACAGGCAACGATCGCACATGGTAAAGGCGCTGACCCATTCAGGATAAAAGATACAATGGCGTTCATGTTCGAGTCGTACCTCATCCCTCGAGTATGCCCATGGGTGCTAGATTCTCCGTACTTGGACTGTGACTACTACCAGTGCTGGATCGGCTTGAAGTCCCATTTTTCCAGTGAGGGCAGTGACCGGACCGGAGGAGCTCCACAGGTTGAGATAATGGCAGTGAAAGGAGATTAATTGATGGTTGCATTTGTTGCTTGTACAGGTCCAGAATTTGCAAAAGGCAGATATGCAGATATGTGGAAGAGTGTGAGTTTTGTGCATAAATAAGTTGTCAAAATTGCTCCCTGTCAAATGTATTAACACACTTTCTGAAGTTCACAAAAGTTATAAAATTCGAAGGGGCAACTAATTGTCAATTGATTGGTTTAGACAGTTTTTTGTGGAATTGATTGCAAAAATTGCTCCCTGTCAAATGTATTAACACACTTTCTGAAGTTCATAAAAGTTATAAAATTCGAAGGGGCAACTAATTGTCAATTGATTGGTTTAGACAGTTTTTTGTGGAATTGATTGCAGAAGCATGTATTCTCATCGAACCAACCTTCATCCCCACCCCTAAGAATTTTTTAGGTGGTGGTGATAATAAGGGGGAGGGGAAAGAGAGAGAGAGAGAACTAAAAAAGGGTGGTGGGGTCAACGGGTGGATGCTGGGGGGTGGGGGAGGAGAGGTTGGGGAAGGAGTTGGCCTTCTCTCACCGCCCACTTGTGCCCCCTCCCCGTTCTCTATGTCTCTCCCCCCTCTATCTCTCACTCTCACACCTCCTTGAAAAGGGTCCCAAAAACCAGGCCCGGGACTGTAAGGCCAAAGCTCGGCCCGACCCGTTTTTAGGGTGAGCCGGGCCCGGGCCGTGGGGGACAATTCAATTAATGAGTTACATGAAATTTTATGTAATTTTTATTTGGATTGTAATTGAATCATGCAAATTATTGATATTTATGTAGGTGCCAACCTAGTTAGGTACATGCAGTTATTTAGTTTTTCAAGTAATTAATTCATTTAATATTTTTATTTTTGAAAATTCAATAAATATAAATATATTTTTTCAACATTATACTTTTAATTTTGTGTTATTTTAACATTTATATGTAAATGAACAACTTAAACTTAAAAAATCAAAAGAAATAAGATGTTTAAATTATCAGTTCGGGCACAAAGCCCAGGCCCCGCTCGGGCCCTTTTTTCCGCGGCCTGAGCCCTGTTTCAATGGGCCAGGCCGGGTCGGTTCCGTTGCCTACTCCCTGACCTCCTTTGGCATCCTCTGTCCGACATGTGCCTTTTGCCACTCCTCTCTCTCCCTTCATTGTCCCCACCACCAAAAAAATTCTGGATGGCAGGGAATTAGGGATAAATATTGAGTTGGTTGGAGCCAGTTTAAAACGCATATTTGATTTCTCTCGATGAGTCAAGAATAATTGTAATAATGAAATTTCTCTATAATTGAATATATTTTGTCTCTACGATTGGAAATGCAGATGCGGATCGAGTTACAAAGTTAACTCTCGGAGTGAAAGATGTCTTTAAAAGAAAAGATTACATTTATTATTCAAAGACAATAAGAATATTGTAATTTTATATTAAAGCATCTTCAAGCCTATACTAAAACTTTTATTCAGATTTAAATTTGAGTAAAAATCCACTTACCCATACTCATATAAAATTAAGCTTTTATTCAAATTTTTACTCAAATAAAGATAGAATTAAATTTTTACTCAAATTTTTAACATTTTTTTTTCCTTTTTATCTCCACTTTTTCTTCTCTAGCAGCCTATCAACAGTGGTCCACCAACTGGACGTTCGAGATCAATTAGACCCCGCAGAAGCAAAAAGTCTGCGCCACACCAAGCGAGGCTAGGGGTGGTAAACGAGTCGAACGAGTCGAGCTTTGACATGTTCAAGCTTGATTCGTTTATAAACGAGTAGAGCTGAGCTCACGAGCCTCAACGAGCCCAACATTCTTCTTCATTTAGGGTTTTTAGGGATTGAAAATAAAATTTTAGCCTAAATGAATCAAGTTCATGAGCTTAAACGAGCATAACTTTGTATTAATTTAATGTTCTGATTTTATAAAGGAGTATAGTTAAGCTTTAACTAAGTTTTAATAACGCATATGAGTCGAATTTGAACATAAAATGAAACCCGATTTAGGTCTCGAGCATAACCGAACTTTTAAGCTTGTTCAAGCTCGCTCATTTATCTAAATAAACGAGTCTGAACGAGCTTAAATCGAGCCGAGCCTGAGCGGCTTGGTTCGTTTACCAGCCCTAAGCGAGGCCGAAAGCGCCGAATTACGACCGACGACTTCGGCGCGCGATCGCCGCTGTCTCTCTCTTTCGAGTCCTTCTTTAGGAGTGGCGGGTGATTTGGTTTTTCCGAGCGAAAATGGAAGCGCGTCGCCCGATCGTGATAGGCCGAACCGTTCGATCAATCGAAGGAGCTCGTCCGTCCGTATGTCTCCTCGGACGACACCGTCTTCCGCGAGTAAGTCTCATTAAGGGGAGCTCTCCAATCCCTCTCGATCCGTGTTTTAATTTTTGAAATCGAGGGTTCCTCCGATTTGCTTCATTCGAAGGTCCCGATCTCGCTTGATTACATCTGTTCTCTGTTTTGATCGTGTCGATTTTGGTGTTTTTTTTTTTTTTTTTATTGTAGTTGCATCTTAATTTATGATCGTCTGATGATTTTCTTGGAAACCTGTGCTTTATTAAACACAAATTGAAGTCGACCATTCGTTATTATTGAATTATGTTCTGTAACCCTAAATCCCCATTTAGGATGCCGAATTGGGTAGGAATAGCAAAAAATAAAAAATAAAAACTTGTTTGTAATAGGGGGGTAGTCAATTAGGATTTTCATGGACAAATTGTCCATATCTATGGATTTGTAAATCTTGTGTTTTTCAATCAGGACATTGGTTTGTGAACAAAAAGTCCAGTGTTATTCAACTGAGACATTATTTCATGGATAAAAAGTCCAGCGTTATTCGATTGAGACATTATTTCGTGGATAAAAAGTCCAGCGTTATTCGATTGAGACATTATTTCATGGACAAAAAGTTCAGCGTTATTCGATTGAGACATTATTTTGTGAACAAAAAGTCCAGTGTTATTCGATTGAGACATTATTTCGTGGACAAAAAGTCCAGTGTTATTCGATGGAGACATTATTTCGTGGACAAAAAGTCCAGCGTTATTCGATTGAGACTCTTCGTAGTAGACATTTTGTCTTGTGTTATTCAATTTAAACAAGATTTGTAAAGACTTTCATAAGTGATGAATTTTGTGAACTTTTGTGTACTTTAGAGAGAGAAATACAAAGGAAAAAGCCATTTTAGAATCCCACCCAAATGGGTGGGATTCTCATGGACTTTTATTCCAGTATTGTGAATATTTCTTCTTTTTTTTCTTTCAACAAAACTCATTTATGATTTTTATCCCATGCCTTTCATATTTTTATTCACATTTTTTTCTTTATTTATATCTTTTTTTTTCTGAATGTCCATTTGTATGAAATATTGCTATCACCTCAGATGTTTGATGAATATATGAGAATGGTAGATTTGCTTGTGTTGCAATAAATCATTTCATTATTATATATTATATAATATATGCCTAAATCATCCACAATTATTTTCTAAAATATAGATTTATTATAGATTTGATTATATGTAAAATGTTTTATTTGACTTTCTTTGAAGATGTTTCTATTTTTGTATAATATACATCCATTTTTTTTATAATGTTCAGACATATATAAAAATAAAAAGATATATTTAGGCATATGAATATATATGACTAAATATATTGATTGCTTTTATTTCATTTTTTATTTAAAGTAAAATAATGACCACTTTTATTTTATTTTATTTTAAGTAATATAATTTATGATTTTATTTCATTATATTTGAAGAGATGTAATATATGATTTTTATATAATATATATTTTTTCTTATTTTTTATTATCTTCCTAATTAAAAACTCATTCCTCCCCTCTATGAAATTCTCTCTCTATAACAGAAAAAAAAGGTTAGCTCATTGTGGATTTTTCTCAATATAAGGTTTTTTTCTTTTTATTTATTTATTTAGATCGATTGTTTCGAATAAAGAAGAATTTTTTATGAATGTAAATATGTATGAAATATTGATATCGACTCATATGTTTGATGAATGTAAGAATTATGGATTGTTTGTGTTACAATCAATTATTTTCATTACTTATTTTTTATCATGGCATTCTAGTAAGATAAGTGATGATTAATATTTACTATATTAAATTATATTTTATGTTGGGTATGATGAGTTCTTTATTTGTTATTTAAATCCAAAAACATTATTGTGTTTATTAATAGAAATCCATATGTGAAAATAGTCAATCTATGAAAAAATGCTAAAATCTGTGAAAGTCCATGAGAGTGATTTGTGAAAGTCTGCAAATATCTGTGAAAGTCTGTGAAAGTCCATGAGAGTGATTTGTGAAAGTCTGCAAATGTCTGTGAAAGTCTGTGAAAGTCCATGAGAGTGATTTGTGAAAGTCTGCAAATGTCTGTGAAAGTCTGTGAAAGTCCATGAGAGTGATTTGTGAAAGTCTGCAAATGTCTGTGAAAGTCTGTGAAAGTCCATGAGAGTGATTTGTGAAAGTCTGCAAATGTCTGTGAAAGTCTGTAAAAGTCCATGAGAGTGATTTGTGAAAGTCTACAAATGTCTGTGAAAGTCCATGAGAATCAATATGTGAAAGTCTGCAAAAGTCTGTGAAAGTCTGCAAAAGTCTGTGAAAGTCCATGAGAGTCAATCTATGAAAGTCTGCAAAAGTCCATGAAAGTCTGCAAAAGTCTGTGAAAGTCTGCAAAGTCTACAAAAGTCCATCACTTAAACAATGTCCACAGAAATCCATCAAAGTCCGTATCGACTACCCCCCCCTAAAAATTGATAGCTATATCTGGATAAGTTAGCATAAGCGTGATACCAAGAAATGTTGGAATAGTCTATCAGACCTCATATACAAAACAAACACTAAAGACAAAATAAAGATGACGGAATTGAAAAATTGTAACTAAATAGGAAATGCTCAGATAGTTATCTAACCAAGAATACCAATCTAGCCTGGATAACTCTACGTCGCATCCCAGACATGGATTTGAGATTACCAGATTTGCTAATCAACTACACACTTCACTTAAACTCCACAGTTTTATTCGACATAGAAATATGTAAAATGTCATAGTTATTTTGTTGTTTTTTATCTTTCTATACATCACTACTGTTGAGTTTCGTGGTTGCTAAGTATTGGAATTTCGCTTGCTCAATTCATTTATTTTGTTTCTACCAGTGGTCGATGTGTATACGAGTTGAGGATGGTAGCATTAAAAATCGTACTGTGAAATCCAATTTTTCTGTAAAGTACACTACCAATAAGCATGACCAACATATAGATGGGGAACTGAGACCACATGCGTCTGAAGAACAGTCTGAGGAAGTGCCAGAGATGGATGTGCCCGTGGAAGAAGTTGGTGCCCCAGAAAAGAAAAGGGCTGCGAAGATCCATGATTTCTGTTTCGGGATTCCCTTTGGTATGTTCACACTCTTGTAGTGATGCAATTCAGTGGATGTTTTGTGATTTTAAAGATAGTTAGTCACTGCTTATTTTTGTACTATCTTGGTATGCTCACACTCTTGTAGCGATTCAATTTGGTCGATTGTTTGTGATTTTAGATATGGCTAGTCACTACTGATTTTTTACTATCTTGCTAAAAAACATCATGCATGTAAAATTTTATTTTTACCTATACGACAAACCATTTTTATTGCAAATATTTGTGTAATCTTTCATTCTATAGGAATGGATTTTGTGTATGGGGAAGGGGATTGTTAGATCAGAAAGGTGATATGGTTCATTTTATTTATTCTTTATTCTATTTCATGTCTTACATTCCCATGGATTATATTGTCGATTTTGATGGACCCCAAGAACGTTATTTCTTTAATTTTGGATTACAATGATGTTCTGCCTTTCAAAAGATACATTAGATGGCTATCTAAGTGACATTTCCTTAATTTTGGCTTACTATAGTGTTCTTCCTTTCAAAAGACACTAGATGCGCAGCCAAGTGACATTTCCTGTTCATTTTATCTATAACTGTTTTTTTCCCATGACCTTACATGAACAGGATCTGCCCTATAGTCTCGTGTTACTGCATCCTTTGACAAACGGAGTCAGTCAGTTCAAACCTCTTAAAAAAGAAAATTATTGCCCCCCTTTTCCCCTTCCTTTCTTTTTTTCCCCTATTCTGTCGCTCGGCTTGCGATTTGTGTTCATTTACTTGTATATTGATAAGTTGATGAATATGCCTGTCTTGTAAAGATTTCCATTCCACATTATTCAAAGAAATTATTGGGATTTTGCTGCAGATATTTTATTTTCTGTTTTAATTTCCAGTAGGAATTAATATCTAACTTTGATTATAATTGAGTATGAATTAATCATTGAGTAATTTGTCAAGACAGTTCATTAAAGATTTTGGTTTATCTTGTCTCAGGCGGTTTGGTTTTTGGTGGAGGACTTGTTGGTTTTATTTTCTCTAGGAATCTCGCAACTCTAGGCACTGGGGTGCTCTATGGAGGTGCTTTGCTTGCTTTAAGCATCATTAGCTTAAAAGTATGGAGGCAAGGCAAATCTTGTTTACCCTTCATCTTGGGGCAAGGAGGTAACTAATATTTCTCATCCCTTTAGTTGTTTTTGGCTTTCACTTTTTCTTGGCATGAAAAGGTTTCATGGATTGAAATTTGTGAGGCATGATTATTTCACATTTATTCCTGTAAGTGTTTTCATATGGAGGGGATTCAATTCAAAACAATCCAGAAATCTTTTTATTAGATTCAAATTAATTCATTCCTAAGGCTTTTATGTGGATATACTAGTTATCATTCATCTTATTATCTAATCTAAACATCAAATAATATTGAGTTTAAACAGCTTTGCATGGATTAATGGCTTACATTTGATTATTTGAGTGGTGAATGGTGATTTAATTCTCTAAATTTTAATGGGATTCAAAGTTTTGCAATATGTTAAAGTAATGGTTTTATGTATAGATCACCTTTATTGTTGTATGTTTGGATGATTATTCAAATCTGGCATATATTGTTGTGTTCATGCACCCATAATGAATTACAAATATGCTAATGAATTACGAAATAAATAGGTAGATGTACTAGATAAATCAGAATTGTTATCCCATCCATCCATGATTTACCCAAATGAGGGAGATTGAAATGCAATGTTTTCCAACGAATATCCAAAAGGGATCTCTCTGAGTTGCTATCCCATTACAGGTGAAAGTGACTTGATTTATTATTTATTATTTATTTATTTGTTTTTGACTTGCAGCAATAGCCGCAACTCTTCTTGCAAAGAATTTTCAGACATACAATTTGGTATGCATGGCTTCTAACATCTCCTTTTACATTTGACAAATTCTCTCACTAATGTGGCATTGTTTCATGCTGCAGACGAAAAAGCTCTTCCCCACAGGATTCTACGCATTCATGAGGTATATTCTAATTCTCTAAATTGACATGGTCTGTAGAGGATTATTATTCATTATATATTCTGTATTGTTTACCTGTGGCAGTGCTGCTATGCTTTGTTTCTATTCCTACGTGTTAATCTCTGGTGGAAACCCACCTCCAAAAAAGTCAAAATTGGCTACCAATTCTTCTTCTTAAACCATGATCAGAGAGTGTGATTCAGAACAAAAATTTGGCTTGGAAGTGCGACACAATTGGGGGTTTGCTAACTAGTAAACATGTACTGTAGGTGGTTGAAGATTCAGTTATGTTAGTTATCTCATTAAGTAAACCATACTCTTATCAATAAATGGTTCTAGTTTATATAGAGGAAGCTATGTTGTGTTATAGCATTTATTTAGAATGAACAGCTTGGTCTTGCGGCCCTATCTTGTAAAATGATCATTTTGGTTGAGTTCCAGCATTGTTGGTTGTTTCATTATTTTGGATGTGAACTCTTCAAATTTTTCTGTTATTCTCATGTTTTGATTGAATAGTTATTCTGCTTTCCAAGGATGCACCTGTCATTAAAAACTAAAATTCCTATTTCGTTATAAGGTTTTGATGCATATAAGGATGATTTATATAAATAGTCTTACGTTGATTTGCACCAGGTTTTGATCCCACCTGAATACCCACTCTATCAAGAGCAACTAATATAAGGATAGCATTGCATTTCCCAACACAAACAACTAATATAAAAGTTAAAGTGATCATTTTAGAAAAGTTTAATTTTATCCACGACTTGTTTTCAATTCCATAATTTAGTTTAGTCTACCATTTTATTCAAAACAATTCCACAACTTATATTTTATTTATTCAAATGTGAACTAAACAACAAAAGAAATGATTCTTTACAATTTTCAGTGACAGTAACTAAAAAGACAGACAAGAAGTCACTTATTCTACATATATTGGAATGTAGCTATCTAATCTAACTATCTATAATGAACAACATATAATCGCTTCCAAACTAGAGCTAAACACTAGATTGTGCATGATTTGATTTTTATTTTAAAAATAGTATACTTATTAATAAGATATATATATTTTTATAAAAGATGAAATATATATTCTAATAAATTGTATGGATCAATTTTTGATATGTATAACTGTATATATTCCATTGGATAAACTATTGATGTACATGTGTATAAAAGCGCTCCAAAAAATATAGATCAATCTCATCTTTCTAGCAAATAATATACATCGGTACGAGAGTTGAGTGTATACTTGGATTGCAAAACTGATTTTCGATAAATGTTGGGTTTAAAATTGAGTTCACAGGAAGTTATCCCTTAGTTTTTTAGCATTATTTACTTGAAATTTGTCTCCAGAAAGCTGCCATAATTTTTATTTATTGCAGAAACAGTTTCCTGTAAATATAAAAGTTATTTAATCGTATAATTAAACGCTGTCTCAATGGATTTCAATCCAAGCAATGGTCGAACTTCCCAAAAATGGAAGCTTGTTTGACGTCGTCTTATTGTTCATTCTTTATACTGCAGTTTTTCCATGGTGTCTGTGTTTGTACTCCCCATAATTGTCTAAAAGGAAAAAAAAACATCCGTAGAGTTTCATTGACCCCCCAAGAAACAAAGAGATGGGCTGTGGTGCTTTCATCATTCAAAGCCTGCCACTTTTGCT